>JAOWBP010004330.1:8792189-8803464 GCA_028571105.1 Tragopan temminckii
GTGGGCAGTGGGGTGGGGAGGTCGGCCCTTCCCCAGCCGTGCAGGGCTGCTTACCGTGCCTGCAACCACGGAGCTTAATAGCTCGAGGCCATCCTTTGCTTACACTGCTGCGGATCACATTTTCAGGGCAAGCGTGGCTGCCCGGCCTGCTCCTGCCCAGATACTGGGGCTCTGCAGCAAGCATCTCTTCGGAGAGGATTTTGTCCGTGTGCAGAAGGAAGTGTTGTGCCTGCTTTTGCAAAGCGCCGTCTGACAGGCTGATGCAAAACATGCCAGCACCAAGCTGTGACTCTAAACCAAGAGAGGGAAAACACTGTATTTTTATTCTCTCCGCTGCGGCAGAGAGTTGGGTTCATTTCTTTACTCATCCCCCCCTGCTCTCTCTTCGCCTAACACAGAGCTCCTGTGCTCTGCCCTCCCTGGTCCCCTCCCCAGGCTGCTGCCAGCAATCAGATGGAGTGACAGCTCCCAAACTCTCCAAGTTAACAAGTTCGAGAGCTGATGATTAACTAGATTCACAAAGTTGATTGGGAAAAAATAGGGATATAAATAAATATTCCTGGAGATATTCCACCCCCTGTAGTCATGAACTTTGAATAATTGGAGGGAATTATGCTGAGTACTAATCAAAAGGGTGTTTTTTTTGTTGTTGTTTTTTTTTTTTTTTAATTTGCTAATTACTGCTGGGTTTCATCAGTGTCAGACTCTAATCATCTCAAGACATGTTAATTGACCCTTGGGAGTTGTTTATCTGATGCCAAAAGTTTTAGATGGGGTCACACAAAGAAATGCAATCACTGAGGTTGCTCATTGCCCACAGCTCTGCAGGAGAGGATTGCTGGGGAGCGCCGAGGCACTGTGTGCAGCCCCTCCTGGGCTCCTCTGTATCCCCTCTGCACGTCATCTATTTATCACATATGCAGATGCCTCAATGAGCTCAGACTCAGAACCTTGCAGGTGGATCATCTTTGCCAGATCTTTGCCTTTTCCTTAAGCCAGGACGTCTTTTTTTTTCCTTTATTATTACCCCAAATGTCACCTGCAGGGCAGTTCTCAGTCTGCCTGCCTCCCCTCTCCAGGGTCCCATTCATTAAACCAGAGGACGTGGGCATTAGTGGGATAAAGGCAGTGTGGTGTGCAGCAGGGAGGCACTGGGCTAATGGTTCACAGAGGGAGAGGTTTCTGGAATGACAAGGTTTTCATCATATAATATTTTAATTAATGACCTTGCTGTAAAAATTAGTCTTATGCTAATTGAATGCTCTGGAGATGCAATCCTGGGAAGCATCCTCAATCCAGAGGCACGTAACAGCACAGCAGAGGACCTGGGTGATCTCGACACGAGTAGAAGTGATTAAATCGAAGAGAGCTGGCACAGCAAGGTCGCACACGGCAGGAAGAGAAGGTGAATTTCTGCTGTCAGCTGGGAATGGAGCAGCAGGAAAAACGTCGGAGTGACCCAGTTAATGGTGGGTGAATACTGCCCGGCCCGTGGGATGGCTCTGTGGTGTCCATCACAGCCTGGGGGAGGGATGTGCTCAAAGCAGGAGGACTCCAGGAGGGGTCACCCCATGGCATGCAGGGCTCTGTGCTGATCCCATTCCTCGGCGTTCCCCTATGAGCGTACAAAGCCCCAGTGGTCTGCATGGGAAAGGGATGGGATTTTCAGGAAGGTGCCATGAACAGAGGGCTGGGAGGCATTTGGAGGCTGTGCCCAGGGCTGAGTTCTGCTGCTCCCATGGCAGTGATGGGGTGGCTGCACTCCCCTCCTGACTCCTCATCTCCCAGCACCTCTCTCCTCTCCTCATTTTCATTTTGATTTCAGGATAATTCAGATCAGTTTATGATATGTAGCCATCCTTCCATTACAGAAAAACACAAACCCGACTGTGACATCTAGGTATTATTGGCTTAAGGCATGCACGAGTGTGTGTGTTTATTTGATCATTTTCATTCTTCTAATTCCCTCCTTCCCATTTTCCTTTCTCTCTTTATTACACTGCTGAGTGTTGAAGGCTCTTGCAATAGGAATACACTTTCTAGGTAATATTTCTTGATAAAAACCATCATTTATTACCATGTCTCCCCACCAGTAAATGCCAGGCTCCCTCTCTCATTTGTTCTAAGCTCAGTTTAACATTTTTGCTGGTGGGGCCCGGACAGACACACATCAATCCAGGCTCAGATCCTTCCCTCCCATTCACTTAAATAGTTGATCCAAAAGTAGAGGTAGCGATGTCTATAGAAGACAACTGAGCTGTTGTTTACCATGCCATCGTTCTGAGGAAAAGCCTTTTCGGTTAAATACACGAAAATAACTAATGACATTAATATAAACACATACTTTAACTGCTGTTTAAAGCTGTCACTAGGTTAAAAAAAGGAAAAAAAAAAAAGAAAGAATGGTGCCGCATCCCAAATGCACAATAATTATGTGGTAAATCTCCTTATTACAGGGTGTCAATCAGGGGGTGGTGGAGCTGGGAGTGGAAGCACTCTGCAGCTCTGCTGATGTTTGTTGCACAGCACCGAGCTGTCTCCTCCCACACAGCTCCTGGAGGTCCGGGCACAAGCTCCAGGTGCGCAAATTGGGTGCAGCATCAGCTCTTAGGGAAAGAGATGGTTCTGCCAGTCATCCATCCTGGCTGGAAGGAGAGCTCACAAATGCTTGTCCTGCCCGTGTGCATCTCTAGGTGATGCTCAGTGCACCCCCAGCTCGGTGCCCAGGTGGTGCTTGCAGATGCTGTCACTGTTGGTGCTGGACCTGCTGGCAAGGACAGCCACACACACCAGCTGCACTCATCCCGGCCCCACGCTGCCTGGCAAACCATGGGATGCTCCCTGGTGGGCCTGGACTCGTTCTGCAGACCCAGGGTCTCTGGAGGGGTTACCTGGGAGCTTCAAGCCTGCAGAGCATGGGCTCTTCCATCAGTTTCTGCTCAAACACAAAGAGCCCCTCCTTCCCACCAGAGCTCTGTGCCCCATTAATCTGCCCTGTTCCAGGCTGGGAGCTGGAGAATGGATGCCAGCACTGAAGCCTCTGGGAAGCAGCAGGAAGCTGAGGAGTGCAGCATTTCCCACCTGGCAAAGGGCTTCTGCTCCATTCCTCCTGCTCTGCTGCTGCCGAGACAGTGGCTGCATCACTGCTGCTTCCTGCAGCTCCTGTGTTTCAGCAGCTCTCAGAGGGCATGATAGCAAATCACCCTGGGAGCCGTCTGTGATAAAAAGTGCAATACAAACAGATAATATCATCATACTCCACTATTAACAGGCTTAAATCCCAAGGATGGGGAGAAGTTCCTGTGGAGAGCAGAGCTATCTCTCAACCACTTCTGCTGCAATTTAAAAGCACTCCCCAGCCTGGCAAGGCTAATTTCACATCTCTTCTTCTCCTGGGGATTGATCTGGGTTTCTCCCAGTGTGAAGCCTGAGCCCTCCGTGACTGATTATGTTCACTGGGGGGTTCTGATTCTCACTATGAATGAGAACCTATGAGGCGGGATGGAGGTGCCTGGCTGTGTCCCACTGCTGGGTCTGTGCCTTGCCCACCTCATCTCCCATCCTTTTGTGGCTCTCTGCAGCTACTTGGGGGGTGGTGTGGTGTGAGCTGTCTCTTTACAATGGGATGGATGATGCCAGCTGTAATGCCCACAGCCTCAAAGGGAGGAATAGCTCATGGGCTGCACCTCATGGAGCAGATGTTGTGGTCTTTGACTGCTCTGTGTGGGAGATTGTCGTGGATGAAGGACCCATAAGGATCCTGGAGTCCAACTCCTGACTGGATGGAGGGAGGGAAGGGCTATCCTGACAGGGGGACAGCAGGAGGACTGAGGAGCTGCAGCTGCTGCTGTGGCGCTGTGGTGCCATCAGGAGAGTTGGACCAGCATCAGCCTCATCACTTGCTCTGGACACGAGCTGAGCCCCAGTTCACATCCCACTTGTTTCCAACTGCCTTGAAGTCCCTGCCTTTCTCTGTATCACTCCATTCATGGCGGGGCTTTTCCCCCACTCAGTGCTGTTTCCCTGCTCATCTCCGGAGCAGACAAGGCAGGAAACGTATTTTCAATATATTAATTAGAACGTCTTTGCAGCAGAACATCTGCATGGGGAGCAATAGATAGATCACCGAAGTGTGTGCGCGTGTGTGCGTGCAGTGCAGGCTTCCAGATAACGCATTGCTTTGCATAATGTATTCCAGCCAGCACAGCAATAATTTCCATAGCCTGTGATCTTCAAGTACGCGATTATAAATCTGTGACCCGGCTCCACGTGACGCAGTCGTTAGATTACTGCCAGATAAACCTCTCAGAGGTGCAGGAGGTTTGGGTCTCCATCAGTTCTGCCTCAATGGGCTCTGTGGGCTGAGACCAAATGCTCGGGTTGGCCATCCCACCGTGCCAAAGCCATTGGTCTTCTCAGGTATTCATCACTCTCCACTATCTGGGGAGAGGACGGTGTTTGCCAGTGATGCTATTCAGTTTCCTGGTTGTACGCTTCATGTAGGTTTAGCTTGAAAGATAATAAGATAAAAAAACAGAGACATCCCAGTCAATAAAAGGAAACCTCAGAGGCTTTTTCCATCTTGCGTCTGTCATACTTTGTTGATATTTTAGCTGCAGAGCACTTGACAGCTGGTTGTAATACTCATTTCCTCCTTCGAGAGAATTAAATGACAAACATTTCATTTATCCCTAGGAGGATTCCCCAAGTGACCCGTGGAAGAGGCCCCTTAAAAGCACCTGGACTGAAGCAGGAGGAACTCGGAGCTCCCTCCACCTGAGAGTGATAAGTGACTTTGTCCACTTTTCATCCCTGTTACCTCTTTTCATCCATACATCACCTCTGTGCTGTCCATCCTGGTCACTGAGGGCCACAACCCACCGCTGGCACCCAGCAAGACCCCAGAGCAGTCCTGCATTGGGCACTGCTCCCCCGAGCACTGGTACAATTGGGAATGGCAGTGGGAGCACTCCTTGGGACTCTACCCGCTGCTTCCCCGCCTGTTTAGCGGGTCAGGACGTTAAGGGGCTAATGGTTAATGTCATTAACCAATATCAGGCGAAAGCTCCCTTACCTGTGCCAAGGGCAGGCTGCCGCTCAAAGCAGCACAGTAATTATGTATAGCCCAAGTAATTATTTTTGTCACATCTCCTGGCAGGAGACAACCATTTGTGGGATGGGTTTAGCTACCTTCAGCAACACGCCTATGTCTTATTTATCCAGAACAATACGCTCAGCGTGATTTTTTTCCGTCTCCTTTTTCCTTCTAACATCATTTTCAGCCCACACTGCTTTTAATTCAGCAAGGCAAATCAAGATTTGGAAGGGAGGTTGCAGAAATCCTCCCAGCTCTCATTCACTGAACAGAAAACCCCTTTTCCCTGGGGGCTGTTGGTGTTGCTAGCAGCATGGGCAGCTGGCTCTGCCCTTCTCTAAGGGGGGTTGAGTCTCTCAGAGGAGGGATAACGCTATCTTGGCTGGTGGTTGTCAATGTGTGGCCGTGTCTCTCCATGGGATGCTCCTGCAATTCACAGCCTGAGTCCCATGTTCCTCTCTACAGCCTGTGCTCAGCCAGCCCAGGGCAGCAGAACGGGGCTCCCTGCTGCGGGGATACGGGGGAAGGAAAGGCACGGAGTGACTCATCACTGAGCCGCCTCCCCACTATTCGTGTTTGCCTCTCGCTCTTTCCAGCCTTCAAATAAGGGAGGAACTGAGATGATGTCATTAATCCTCAATTTGGTAGGGTGGATATCTGGATTCACGGCCGGATTTCCAGTTTGTAAGCTTCACCCAGCTTACAGATTTTGGAGCCAGAGAGTTTAAGTACCAACAGCTGTGCCCTAACCTGTCCTGCCTTGTTGCTTCATCCACACACTAAAGCAGTCCTCTGCTTTTTCCCCTTCTCCCTTTGGTTTGGAACACAAGTGGCCCTAACACAGCCAGTCTCCCAGAGGCAATCAGACCATCCCACGGCCATTTCCCTGGGCTGTGTTTTCTGTAGACATCTTGAAAATGCAGCTTGGAGATTCTGGCATGGTTTCCCATGCTGGATTTAACACCCTGTGTCTGCTGTGTTTGCTGTGGAGTCGCACAGCCTTGAAAGGCAGGCATTATTATTTTGCATGGGGACAACCTATGAGCTGTTTAATACATGAGTGCTCACTCAAAGGTGTCCTTTCATTTACTGCTGCCACCATCAGCAGCCTATAAAAGCTGAGGGTGCCTCAGGGAATCGTGTGTGAATGCGTTCACCTCGGTGGCGATCCCATGTTCTGCACCACATCAGAGCATCACCAGATCTCCCCACATTGCCTTTCTCCCTTCTCTTTCCTTCTCCTCTAAGCCTATTTTGCTGTAACTATTGCAATAGATTTAGTTAAGGGGAAAGATGCTGTTTAAAGCCCTTTAATTTAAGGGTTGCTCATTCGCTCTGCTCCAGCCTCAGGTGAGTTATTCAAATACCTGCAATCCTCCTCCATCTGTGGATGATTTTCCTTGGTCAGTAGTTAGGGACAGCTGAGGCTGGGTGGGGTGAGGACTGATTGCCTACAATGGGAGAGAGGACAGCTGGGGGTATGTGCTGCAGGTGGCAGCCAGCCGTGGGGGGTTTCAGCTGGAAGAAATGGAGGGCTTTTGGGGCTGGGATTCGGGTGAAGCCCGAGCACACCCCACAGAATGGCTGTTATCCCACTGGGTGCCCCACATACCCCCACGCTGTGCCCTGCGATGTTCCCCCAGGCAGTATTATGGGATATTCCACCGCATTAGCAAGTCCAACTTGTTTTTACTACCCGGTGTCTCTCTATGCCATATTTCACTGTCTCACTGGCTATTATCCTGGCGGCACAAAGTCCCATTGAAATTCATGGTGCAAGTTGCCCATTTGTTTCCTTTGAGCTTTGCAGGGTTGTTCTGTGCAGCTTTATGCATATCATCTTTGCTATGCAAAGTGAGGGTAACGACTTTACCTGCTCTCTTTCAAAGCACTGGATAAAGCCTGTCCCCATGCTGTAGACTGATTTTAGAGTTCTAGTGTTGGGGAAGGATGAATCAGAGCTCTTGGGGAGCGTGCAATCTGATGCTCTGTAAATAAAAAGAAAGTCATGTTGCATCTACGTGTCCCCAGGGTAGGCGTGTGCTCCCTGTCAACCTTTCTTGCTAGGGTTTGTCTTTAGGGATGGCTCTGGCAAAGCCAAGTAGCTTCATCTCAATGACAGCCCTGGAGCAGCATCGCTTGGTTTGGCCGAAGCCACCGATGAGCTTGAACCAGCTCTGCCTTTTAAGGGACAGATGAGGTCCCTCATGCATGACAAGGCAAAACTCCTTGAGCAAAGGGTCACTAGGAGGGTAGGAGAACAGGAGGCACAGCAACAAAGGAATGCTTTTGCTGCAAAGCCCTTCAGATCCCAGCTGGCTTGCCTCCATCACCATCCCACAAAAGGCTAAGCCTGGGGTCCAGCGACACACCTTTAGCATCCTAGATGAGGCCCCGAAATGAGCAGCTGCATGTGAAAGCAAGGAGTCACAGCGTCTGTGCTGGGATCTCTGCACGAACCAAAAGGGCAGGGAGAAACTTTTCTCTGCATCGGTGGTGTCTACAAGCCAAGAGTTATTCACCTAGGAGATTTGAGTAACACCAAACACACACATTGGAGAATTTCTCATTCTTTTCATGGACAATGCACGTATGAGAGGGAGGAAAAAGAAAAAAAACCAAACACTTTTAATAAGTTATTCGCTGTGAATAATTCTCTCTGTTTACTTGCTTGAAGGTCTTCAGGTGTAAGACGCCCTATAATCAGCATACATCACAAGCCAGGGGATCCAGAGAGCCCAAAAGAAACCATCACAGATGTCAGCACTGGTGGGATGCGTCCCCTGGGAGGACACCCAGCCTTTGATGCACTGAACCCAGAGCCACGGGCATGGAATCCGTTATGAGCCGTAGGGATGTAGGCAAGGCAGGGCAATGAGCATCACTGGATTAGGATCCTCTCCTCCTGGGCTGTGGGCTGCCAGAAACCCCCTGTCCTCAATGTCAGTACTTTTCACTGCTGTAAAATTGACTTTTTCAAAGTTTCAAAGACAGAAATGGAAATCAGAACAAATGAGAATCCATAAAAACGCATCCAAGCCGCCAAGTCTACAGCAGCTACAATTTGCAATGGATGAGATATTAACACCCTGAAAAATTGGGGTAATGATGTGCAGTAATATTTGTCATCACCAAGGCTGAGTACATTAAACAAAAACATTCTGAAATACAGCTTCTGCCCGAGCCTGGTAACTCTTTCCCAGATGTAAATATCAGTGTTGTTTTCCAAGCGTTCCTTAAATATCATAAGGCCTTCCTCTACTTACAGCACTAACAGCCCGTAAAATGTCATTTTTTGTTTTCTAATTAGTCTGATGATTTTTGGGTAGGATTTGACAACAACAGCTAAAAAGCATCTCAGCCTGCAAAAAATTCTCCCTGGGATGGTAAGTCACCCGGAGCTGCACCGGTGCACGGCGCAACTGCACGGCAGCTCCTCTGCACAGCAATGGGATGGAAATTCAGCTCTGCTCACCCCTGGGGCTGGGGATGCCAACTGCTGCAGGGACACGATGGGAAGGGGTGCCAGCCTTCCCACGGGGAGCTTCTCTCTCACCCATGGCCCATTTTGGATGGGAGCATGGAGTTTGGCTCTCACAATGTGTCTGTGCTGTAATGGGGCTCACAGGGAGGGTTCGGGTATTTGTGGTTTGTAAGGGACATCGCTTGCCCAAGGTCACACTGTTCAGAAGCACTGATGTCCTTCTCTAACTGAATCTCTCCTATTCTGCACAGATAAATGGAGCGCTGCCCAGTTTGCTGTTGGCCAGCACTTCCCTTGCAGGTGATGCTACAAAAGGCAGCAGAGGAGTTCTGTTCCCATGCCTCCTCCACGTCACCAGGAGAAGCAGCCAATGCTTTATTAACCACCCTCTCCCTCCTTTACTGCTGGCTGAACTGGGTTAGGGCTTCTTAAACCTGCTGTGTCAGTCTTCTGCTGGTAGAGGGGAACAGCCAGCATGTCTGTCCTGACCCCAGACACCTTTATCACAGCAGCTGAGCAAGGCCACATCTTTTACTCCTTCCTGCCTTTAATAACATTATCAATGTCTGGTGTGGATTTTTACTAAATATAGGGCTGGGGTAGCATCACTTCCTCCCAGACAAATTGGAACGGCCTGTTTAGAAGTACCTATACTTACTTTTATCTTGGTTCGTGAAGTCTGTTTGGCCTGACAGCCCATACAGATGGTGCTGCCTTAAAGCCTGCCCCTAATCCATGGGTGAGCCTGGTGATTTGGGGCAGCTCTCCCAAATCAGCCTTGGGTAGCTGAGCTGCATGCTAGGGGACGCAAAAAGCCTTTAGCAAATCATTCCTCTCTGCTGAGCTCCATGGGTGAGGAGGACCTGCAATGGAGCACGGCGTTGGTGGCATCCTTGTCCCTTGCAAGTGCTTCTCCCTCCAGCAGCCAGGAAGGGAGATGGAACAGCTCACTGATGCTCAAGAGCATTCAGCAAAGGCAGAGAAGGGATGGGACCTTTTACCTCCATCCTCCCAGGAAGGTGCCAGAACCCACAGTGTCCTCCTGCCTATTTCATCTCACTGCCTGCAACCTGCCCATGCATTTATTCATTCCAAGCAATTGCAAGAGGATCCTCTGACTTCAGGGCACGAGCCCATGAGGCATGCAAGAAATGGGTTATCCCTCCCTCCAGGGACTCGATGATCCTTACAGGTACCTTCCAACTCAAGATATTCTATGATCCTATGATTCATGGATGGAGGATCCCCTGTGCTTTAAGAATGAGTCCAGTTGGTTAGCAGGGAAGGGAACGAGGACAAGAAAGAGGAAAAGAAAAGGAGAAGGGAAACGGGAAAGAGAAGAATCCCAGAGCAACCAGCTCACACAGAAACCAAGCCCTGCAGCCTCCCCAGCAGGTCAGAGGCCACGCCAGGGCTGCAGAGCAGCTGATGTGCTCCTCCTGCCCCAGCCTCTCCACCACACAGGGCTTCCTCCTGCATTTCAGTCAGTGCTTTCCCAGGGTGTGTGCCCAAACGCAGTGGTGTGCCATGCCAGGTTGCCAGCTGCTGTTTGGAGAGAGGCCACGGCCTGCCTGTTTGCCGGCTGTCTCCCACTTCTATTACTCCATGCTTCAGGTTTTAGGCTGCGTTTTGTTGTTGCTATTAAGATGAAAGGAGTGACATTTCTTTCCTGCACCCACCTTCTCCTTCTCCACTGCCACGTCCCTGCAGGGCTGCACAAAAGACTTGCTGGGTTTTGGGGACACTTTGGGATGTCATGAAGCACAGTGCTAGGAGAGAAGGAAAAGCACTTTTATTCCAGAGATAGGCACACTTCAATCACACTGAAGTTTTGTGTCGTGCTGCTGAAAAAGCATTAAAAGAGGCCCTGTGAGTACAGGATGGCCACGTCTGGGACAGGGCATTGTGTGGGGAGAGCTGAACATGGAGCATGCTGGCTACAACCAGGGCTTGGGGAACCTGGGGTGCACCAGGAGATGCGAGCAGGTGTTTTGCTGCAGCCTCATTGCTGCCCAAGCCGCACCTGCCTGCATACCCCCTGCTGCCCCCCACCTGATTAGGCTCAGCTGGAGCCACTCCGACCCACAGATGGTCAGGATTGGTGCGAGGGGCAGCTGCCACGCACTCACGAGCACACACGGACATGTTCGCACATGATCCTACAGACGCACAGGCTGCTGCTTGCACACCTACGTACACACAGGTCTCACTGTCACACCTACAGGCAGATAGCCCAGCACACACACGGCCCTCTGCTCCCCCCGCTGCCAGCCCGGCTCTCCCTGCCAAGCCGCTTATTGCTCCATGCGGTGACCGCCCGGCAGCACCGAGCCCAGGTGCATTACCCTGAACCGAACCGAACCACACCGAGCCGCGGCATACCGAACCAAACCGGACCGGATCGTGCCAGGCCGAACCGAACCGCTCCGCGTCGCGCTCCTCGCCCGGGTCCCCGCCGAGCTGAGCCGAACCGAGCCGTGCCAGGCGGGTCCGCGCCGAGCCGCTGGGAGACCCCCGGGCCTGGCAGAGCTGCCCGGCGCCGCCTGCACGGGCAGGGCTCTCCGCCTGACGCAGTGAGGAGCTGCAGCCCTGCTCTTCTCGGAGGCCGACTCCAGCGCTGGGATTTGCTCGGCTCCGGCTGCGTTTCCCTGCCCGCCTCCCGCTCCCGGCCCGCCCGCCTGGAGGGGCGCGGGGAG
>JAOWBP010004330.1:8803564-8821675 GCA_028571105.1 Tragopan temminckii
CGGGCCGCGCAGCACCGGGCCCGGCGGCACGTGGCGGGGGGAGGTGCGGGTCCCCCCCCCGCTCCCCTCCGCCGAAAGAAAGTTGCCGCGAGTCGGGGCCGCCGAGCACGCGCTCGGTGCCGCGTTTTGATCCGCGAACGCCGCTTAAAATAGAGCGGGCTCAACCTGTTGTGGTGGCGGCGGGCGGTTGGAAATACCGCGCAGTGCCGCGCCGGGAGGCTGCGAGCCGGCCCTCAGCACACGGCCACGCGCAGCGCTGCGCCGATCCGTGCGGGGACTGCCGGGACCCGCGGCGTCCTCCTCGTGTCACCCGCCGTTGCGCGGGACGGCTGCGGGTTTTATTATGGTGGTGACGATGATGATGATGATGATGTGTTGTTATTGCTCAGAAACGGGGCTGGGGGAAAACCCGTTCCGAGCTCCTCGTGGAGATGGGGAGGATGAGAGCCGGAGAGCAGCGTGGGGCCGCCGGGGAGGGGAACCGAGAGCAGAGCTGCAGGAGTGCCGCCCTCCTCCCGCTCCTCTCCGCGGGGCTGTCCCAGAGCTCCGCCAAAAGCAGGCCACCAGGTCCCGAATTGGGAACGGGCCCGTTGGGCAGCGCTGTCACAGAAAGCTACAGGGCCTCTATATTGCTGTCACCTGCCCCTGCCTTCTGAGCGCAGCCGGCAGCCCGAGCGGGGCTGGGAACGGACACAGCCGTCGGGAGGGATGTGCTGGAGGGCAGCTCTGTGCCGTCGGTGCCATCGATGCACCCCGGCAGTCTGCAGCATTCATTACCTGGCAGTGTCCGCTCTCAGCGCTGCGTGTCGGTGTTTTTTCCTCTCCTTCCGCGTCCCCCAGCACAGCACAGCACAGCTCCTTCCCCGCGCAGTCACTTCCTCGCTGTGATGGACGCTGCTGCTGCCCAATGGCGCTGCGCAGGGCCGGCAGGCAGCAGAGTTAACTCTGCCTGCACCTGACGGAGTGCTGGGCGCTAATTAATTGTCATCGCAATCACCACGAGGATGGGGCACGGCGGCTCTCCATAGCTGGCGGCTCATCTTGGCACGTTGCATGTCTATACCTATGCTGGTGCAAACTCACGCCCTTCTCTGGAGGTGTTTCTGAGCCAGGTGGCCAATTGTCAGCTTTTTGCTCTCCCCTCATTCTGCTTTGTTGTGTTTCATCCCATTCCCGCGTTCCCTCGGCAATCTGTTGCAGCTCGCAGTTGGGTTGGTGCCGTGCGTGTGCCTTCCGAAAGGGAAAGCTCAGAGCAGCACAGTGTGCCCCGTGTGTTGGGAAGTGATTAATGGCGTGGAATGCGCTGTGAAACCGGGCGGTGTGAGAGTGGGCAGCGTGAGGCTCTCGCTGTGTTTGGGCAGCAGGAGGGGACAGCTGGGAGCTCTGGCCCGGCAGCACTCGGGGGCTGTGGGCTGAGCTGGCCGTGCTGTAAACATCCAGCTGTGAAGTGCTCGAGCGGCGCGAGCGCTTTCAATTCTCAGGAAGTCTCCAGCTCAGCACCCTGTCGAGATGAGCCGGCAGTTTCCACTTCTGTCTGAGCTATTGTTTCAGGCTATCTTCAAACCCGAGCAGAGAGCCTTCCAAGCATGAAGCAAGCGCAAAGCCATGCAGCTCCACGGCCATAAACACGAGGGCTGGGGGAGAGACGAGTGCCGTCCCACTGCTGCTGAGCTCCTGAGCGGTGGGATAGCAGGCGTAGCAAATCCCTGCTCTGTGCTGCTGCAGGACCTGAACGCCACGCTGCTGTGCAGCAGATGAAGGTGTTCGAGCTGCTGGCTGGCCATGGCATGGGGACACTGGGGATCCTGATCTGCCCTTCACTGCTCTGTGTATGGGTGAGCTGGCTGCTTCTTGCAGGCTCAGCTTGCCTGGGCTAGCGATGCTGAGATGTGACTCCGGTGTAGCTCTGCCGCTGCCCCCTGTATGATGGAAAAAGTGCTGCATCCTGTGGTTGGTGAACACCAGCTCTGTCTGTTGCATACCTGTCCCCTTCGGCCACCTCCTCCCCGAGGTCCCAGTTGTGATGTGGTGCAGTGTGCTGTGCCCTCCTGGTGCTCTGCTCGCTGACCGCAGGCTCTGCAGCATCTGACGAGGCTGTTTACCCAACCACCAAGGGCTGTCTGATCTCCGTCCAGGCTTCCCCAGAGAGCGCCTCATAGCGCCGTGTTCTGGCAGCTCTCGCCTTTGCTCTGAAGGTTCGTGAAGCTCCTCTCTGCTGCTGGATGCTGGTTCCGATCCATAAGGGAAATGGAAAGCTGGCCAGCTGGGCGAGGGCTGTGCGGAGCTCCTCTAGAACAGTAAACAGTGACTCACCCCTCCGTGTGTCTTCTCTCTGTTCATGTCAAATATATTGCCTTGCATATGCTCCTGCTGTCTGATTCACACCCGGAGCGCAGCCCTCCCCTCTCTCCTTACAAATGAATGACAAGCATCAGTCTGCCCTATAGGGTGCGTGGAGGCTGTCGGAGTGGGGAAAGCGTTGAAGGCTGAGGGATGGGGCTCTGTGGCACACTGGGGATCCGCACGGTGCCACAGAGGTGCGGGGATGAGAACTGGAGTTGCCTTCGCCTGTTGGCTCTGGAGGTGCCCTCAGTAAACGCAGCTGGAGCTGAGGATAAGTCAGGGCTAAACCTGATATTTGGTGACTTGCTGGAGCGGCTGCCTAGGAATCCGGTCCCTGCGTTTGGGAACGAGAGGAGTATTCCCACCTAACTCAGCTCCGCGCTGAGGTTCGATGGCGGAGATCCCTGCTGCTGCCGCTTGAGCGCTTTGCTGTTTTTCTGCCCTCTGGAAGTTGTTGCTGGCCCGGCTGAAGGTGAGGGCTGCGTGTTTTCAGTTTGCTGTGCTTGTCTCAGGATGGAAGCTAAACACCAGCAGGGCTGCCTGCCAGGCCCTCGTGTTCTGGCCAGGCTTTTCGTGTGGCGTAGAAAGAGCTTTAAAACTGGAGTTCATCCTCAGTCGTTGGGTGTCGGCATTGACTTTATGGTAATCCCTCAGTGCGTAACGCGCTGCGAGAGCCCCGTAGCGTGGAAAGTCTGAAGTTGCACTCTGGCATGTTTCCTTTCGCCTTAATTGCGAACCTCACATGGAGAGCTGTGCTCTGCCTCGGCTTTCTGCCGCCTTCCCCTTCAGAGCACTGCAATCACAAGGTGCTCCGAGCTGAGACCCTCAGCATCGAGATGTTGGGGTGCCTCATTTTTGGGGGATGCTGCCACTGGCACAGGAGTCTGAGAGAGGGCGAGGGCGTTGGCAAGGCTGCTGATGGATAACTTTATTGCAGAATTACAAGGGCTCTTTATGTAACCCACAGTCAAAACACTGGCTGTGGATCCGAAGCCTTTGCACGTACCGTTGGTGTATTACTACTCAGTGCTTTATTTGTGTAGTGTCCTAAGTGTGTCACGCTGCTTACAGGGTAAAGATGTAATGCAGTCCTTGTTCCAAAAAGCTGAGCTCCTAATTTGAGACATGATGCAGCAAATGCAATTAAGGAAAGATGAGCAGCAATAGGGTAAAGACTAGAAGGGTTGTAGTAATCAAATTGCAGGTGGTGTCCCAGCAGACCCCGAAGCAGTGTGGTTGGGGGACACCACCCGGTGTCTGTGGGGCTTTTGCCTCATAACTCTGGGGACGCCTTGTCACTGGGAGCTGAACAGTGCAGGTGGTACCATGGGCAGGGTTTGGTCAGTGCAGAGATGTGGTTCAGTGCCAGGACCTGAGGGAGTGGTGCAGTGCTGCCAGGGGAGGGGCAGCTGGGGATCGGGGAAGGGCGATGGGCACAGCCTGAGCTGCCGGAGCTGAGGGAGCACTGGGACACTGCTGTCAGCCATAGGGGTTGGGTTTGGGGTTGGGTTTGAGAGGTCCTGCGTGGAGCTGGGAGTTGGACTCAGTGATCCATGCGGGTTCCTACAGCTTGGTGCATCCCCTGCTTCCGTGGCTCTGCCGAGGTGATGCGGTGTCGGGAGCACACCAACAGCTCCACCAGCCGCAGGTGACACGCGCTCCCATCCATGTTTGAAGAGAGCCGTTCCCCTCCGTGCCCACCCGCCTTCCAGCCCCGGTGCCAGCAGCAGCTCTGGCACACGGCACAGCACTGTGTAGTGCCGTGCAGGACGAGGTGCCGGACGAAGCCTTGCTCTGCAGTGCTGCTCTGATGTCACGGGGTGACAGGTGGCAGAATGGTTGCCCCAGCACGGGGCTCCCACCTCTGCCCGCTACTGTTCCACGGTGCACCGCATCTCTCCATCGCCTCACGCCCCATTCAGTTTTTCCGTCGGCGCTTTGAAGCCCCGCTGGGTGCAGATCAAAGGCCTTTCTGTGCAGCCGCCCCGCTTCAGCCTGCCCGCCCGCTCAGCCTTCCCTTTTCCGGCCGCACCGCGCACCCCATCCTTGTAGGGCCGGGGGGCGGCGAGGGAGGGGGGGGGATACCGAGGGGAGGAAGAGTTCCTGATGCTGTGGGAATGCGAGCTGCGCTCTGTAAACAGCTGGTGACTCACTGCATAACTATGGCACCAAGTGCCTGCGCGGCGTGCAGGGAGGGGGCTGCCGGCCGCTTCCTTTACGCACTGGCAGCGCTCGGCTCCCCTCGGCCGTCCGAGCTTTTCCTTCCTCCTCCGTGCCTGCCTGGACGTAGGGGTGGGCGGCGGAGGGGAAGCGATGAGGAGGAGGAGGACGGGCGGAGGGCAGCGCTGAGGTCTGAAGGCAAAGCCTGGTGCAGGTCAGTGAGGTGCCAGGCGGTGGAGGGGTCCTGCGGGGATTGGTGCCGTCCGGAGGGGCTGCTGGAGCCGTGCGCGGGGAGGAGAGCAGAGCGGGGCTCGGGGAGGTGCTGCGTGCTGGTCGCTCCGAGCTCCATTCATCGCAGAGCGGGGCTGGGGAGCGGGGCTGTCGAGCGGGGCTGTCCTTGGCCCTCTGGCAGATGTGTGACACTGGGCTGTCTCGTGCTGAAAAAGAGAGGAGGAACCGAAATGCACGCCCCGACAGCCGGGGTGGCGGCCTGCAGCCTTACTGCCCACCTTGGCACCCCGCTCCCTCCGCCCCCCGTTCGCAGCTATGAATGAGTTTGTTTACTCTCCGCCGACTTGGTGATGTCTTTGCACAGACATGACCTGAAGTCATTATTGCTTTTGGGCTTCTCTGTTGCCATGACGACTGTCTCGGGGTTGGCTACTTTCCCAAGGTCACCATGGCAACTATCAGACGGGAATCATGCTTGGGATGCTTTGGCTGGATTTTTCATGAATGATTAGGATGTGTGACACGACGCAGACGTGGAAATGGGGAGGGTTTGGGCCCGGCCGGGTAGGGGTGGGGAGAGGGGGAGAGAGAAGGAGAGGGCTCCGGCAGACAGACGCGGTGCCGCCGGCTGCGCAGCCCTCGGAGCCGCGCGTCGGGGCGGACCGGCGCGGCGTGGAGCCGTCCCGGCTGGGAGAGACGGGCAGAGGCGGTGATGGTGGAACGGCTGAGCCCGCCCCTCCCGGGGTAGGTACCCGGTGCCTGCTGTGCCGCGGTGCCGCCGTGCTGTAGGGTGATGGTTTTAGGGGGGGACGTTGCTGCTGCGGCTGGGTGTTGTCCTCGGCTAAGGTGAGCGTGAAGGGCAGCGTCTTGGCGGAGGATGCTGTCGGTGGACACGCGCCCGCCTCGCCAGACGGCATCAGGCTGCTGGGCTGTGAGCATCGTCAGGCGGCGGGAGAGCCGAGCTGCTGCCGTGCTTTGTCATCACGGGGGGCTTTTGTTTCTGGTGTTTGGGTTTTCTGGGAGCGCTGGGTGGGGACGGTGCTGGGAGCAGGTGACAAACCAGGCAGCTTATTTCTGTCTCGCTGATTCAGTGTCAAGCTGGGTTAATAAGCATCGAAATGAGAATGGAGTTGTTGTCTTGCGGCTTTTCGGTGCCTTTTATGAGCGGAGTTAACTCTTCAATCAGTCCCTAATAGGGCGTCCGGAGTGTCTGGATGCCTCTGGAGGGAGGTGAGCCAGCGGGGCCTGGGCAGTGCATGGCTGCCTGCACGGCTGCGGCGTGAGCCACGTCCTTCCCTGCCTGCCCTGTCCTCGTTGTGCTTCAAAACAAAATATAAGGGCTTAAGCAGTAAGCAGCAACGTGATTATCAGTACAGATTTTTCCTTCTAACACCTGTACGGGGTGGACTCATCTCTGAATCCTTCCTTGCGTGGGTTTATTTCCTTTGGTGGGGTTTTGGAGGTGGGGGTTCTGGACTGCTGTTCTGTTCACCTACCTTCACGTCTGAGATTTGTCTAACCCAAAAATCTTGTTTTGTGTTTTCCAGTTGCAATTTCTGAGCGGTTTTGTCCAGAAGACTGTGCTCAGGTTATGACGACTAATCCCAAACCGAACAAGGCATTAAAGGTAGGGGAGAGGCCGTGCTGGGGATGCTGGGTGTTGGGGCAGGCTTCCTCAGAGCCGTGCTCCATGGGGTGACTGTCGTACGTGGCATGTCTCTTCTTCTCTTCCTCTGGGAGACTCCCACAAATGGGCACTAATATAATTTCATATTATCTACAGAGAAGTTCTTAGGGAGATAGGTAGAAGAGCATTGGTTGTGCTTAGAAGTCTGAGTTCTCTGCGAGAGCGTAGGGCCAGATCGTCCCATCTGCTGCCCCAGAGACCTCTGGCCGTTGGCAGCATCCTGAAAGCAGTGTTCCAGGCCTGCCAGTGCAGCACTTCTGCTCTCAGTGCGAAGATGCGAGGAAGCTCCTACCTGTTTTCTCACAGATCCAGCAGACAGTAAATGCTTTAGGTATAGCTGCTGTATAGTGGACCACACGTGCATTGTTCATGCTCTGCTGTAGTTTTTCTTCTGTCCTGGCTCTTCACTCCAGGTATCTACAGTCTGTGAAGAGACGGAATAATAGTGTCTAAAAGGTTCTGAAAATAGCTGTGGTAGCAAACGTGCTTCAGAGAAAAGCATGAGCCCTTGGTATTTCTCTTGTGTGCCTTCAGAGTCAGGACAACCAAGTCAGACCAAGTGAAGCCAAGCACGCTTGGTTTTGTTTGACACTCAGATGAGCAGTCTTCAATGAAAAGCCACAAAATGTGGAATGAAACCCTGCACACAAGTGGCTATTCTGCTTGTGAGACTACTGCACTGGTGTCCCAGCACGGTGCTGATAAAAGGTGTCTCCTTTAGGGCTCAGTGTGAATTCCTGACAAAGGAACGCAAAAGACTTCCATGTCCTTTTATTTCCTTAAAAATCTCACTGTTCAGTTCAAAGTGAGTTTCACTCAGAGGGTGGTGAAGCACTGGAACAGGTTGCCCAAGGAGGTTGTGATGCCCCATCGCTGGAGGTATTCGAGGCCAGCTGGATGTGGCTCTGGGCAGCCTGGTCTGGTGGTTGGCGACCCTGCACATAGCAGGGGGTTGAAACGAGACGATCATTGTGGTCCTTTTCAACCCAGACCATTCTATGCTCCTGCACTCGTATAAGGCTCACTGCTGTCCTTGACTTGAGAGGGTGACCCGAACCCGGATGGGAGCAGTGATTGCAGCTCTGCCACGTGTCACCCCACCGTGGCAGTGTCTGAGCGGAGCACAAGCTCTGTGAAGTGCTTTGGGGCATTTCCTGTAGGGTGCTGAGGGGAAGCCTCTGCCGTCCCCGTCAGCCTCTCCTGCAGGGCCGCCGCTACCCCTGTGCCGTTGGTGTTTGCAGGTAAAGGAGGAGTCGGGAGAGAATGCCCCAGTGCTGAGCGATGATGAACTCGTGTCAATGTCCGTACGGGAGCTGAACCAGCACCTGCGGGGTCTCACCAAAGAGGAGGTCATCCGTCTGAAGCAGCGGAGGCGCACGCTGAAGAACCGGGGCTACGCCGCCAGCTGCCGCATCAAGCGCGTGACTCAGAAAGAGGAGCTGGAGAGGCAGCGGGTTGAGCTGCAGCAAGAGGTGGAGAAGCTGGCCAGAGAAAACAGCAGCATGAAGCTAGAGCTGGACGCCTTGCGCTCCAAGTACGAAGCACTCCAGACCTTTGCTCGTACTGTGGCGCGAGGGCCTATTACCCCGACCAAAGTTGCCACCACCAGTGTCATCACCATCGTTAAATCAGCCGAAATCTCATCCAGTTCCGTGCCGTTCTCAGCAGCGTCCTAGTGCCCTCGGTGGGGGAACTAGCAGCCTTTCAGAGGGGGGGGGAGGAGGCTCTTATGCATTGTTCCGGAGTTCTTGGTCACGTCAAGAATTGGCATCTTAACAACTCTCTTCTGAAAGAGCAAAAAAAAAAAAAAAAAAAAATTAAAAAATTAAAAAAAAAATTAAATAAATAAAATAAGTAAGGAAGAAAATAGAAAAGAAAAAATACCTACAAAGGGAACTTAACTGGCTGCTTCTCTCTGGACTCGGTGGCTCCATCAACCCCTCGTGTCCAGGATTTGAGCTCTGTCTGCAGTACAAGTTGCAAGATCTACTTCCTTGCCCCTGCCTCCTTGAGCCCTTCGCAGCCGTGGGCAGCGTTCCAGCTGGGAGAAGATACCTGAGGAGCCTCCAGAGCCTTCGTGAATGATGCTCAAGAGCCAGGAAACAGATGGACCGTAGAAATCATCGTGTGAGATGAATGTATGGAAAAGAGTTTCCTTCGGTGGCATCCTACTCCTTGTCAGAAGGGTCTCCCCTTCCCTTCCCACTTCCATCTGCTATTCCGAGGGCAGGGAAATAGGCATTTCGGTTTGAATTCCGTCCTGCTACGAGTGGATGGGAGTGGGAGGATGATGGAGATTAATGCTTGGGTCTGACCACACCCACTAGGAATAACCTTTTGTTTTCAATCCATGCTGTTAAAATATGGAAAAATATATATTTTACATATTTTAATATGCCTCACTACCTGTGTGGCCTGTGAAAAACTACATTGCAGCCTCCTTTATTCCAAGCCCATGTTTCCCAATAGCTCCTTCCCTAAGGTGTCCTGTGAATTGGATATATTTATGCAGTGTATTTCTTCCAAATGATCCACAGTCTTGAAATAGCGGCTTATTTTATTTTATTTTTTTCTGGATTCCCTGAAGCTTAAGGGAAGGAGGCACGGTAGATGCTGTGAAGAGCAGTGTGTGGGGAGGAGAAGGGGAGACCAGAAAGAAAAACGCTGGAAGTATTACCAGGCGGAGGCAGAACTGACTGCAAGGCAGAGGGGCTGTTCTGCTGGGATCAGCACTGTGAGGAGGGGTTTGTGCAGAAGGTTTGCGAAAGATGTTTTTGAAGCACTGAAGCGTAACTAGAGGGCCATAGCACAGACAGGAGGAGCTAGAGCCTCCTCTTTGGTGGAAGCGTTGGTAGGTGAGCAAGGAGCATCCCAGCCGCAGGGCTGGGCTCACTGGGCTCTGTTTGACCAGGGAAGGGCCGTGGGGAGGTTGGC
Organism: Tragopan temminckii; assembly: GCA_028571105.1. Taxonomy (NCBI): domain Eukaryota; kingdom Metazoa; phylum Chordata; class Aves; order Galliformes; family Phasianidae; genus Tragopan; species Tragopan temminckii. The sequence continues at coordinate 8,812,920 of JAOWBP010004330.1, forward strand.
TGGGATTCTGCAGTATTCAGACAAGCTGTGTGGATGCGACCCCGAAACTTGACGCTTCCTCTTGGGAATGTGTGAACTGCCCCAGGAGACGCGCAGAGGGCAGGATGGAAATCCGTGTGCGTAGGGAATGGAAGAGTTGGGACCGAGAAGTCGTGCGTGTGGCTCTGAGCAGTGGTTTGGGAGAGGGATTTCTGGCCCGGCGATGGGCAGGAAGTGGGAAGCCAAGAGGAGGAATTCTGCTGTCACACAGCAGCGCTGAAAAGATGAATGTGTCCAGGTCACTGTAAAAAATAGCTATGTTGGTGTTCGTGTGTTCTGTTGTGTTTTATTTTTAATTTTCTGTTTGAAGTAGGAAAGAAAAAGGGACTGTGAGTTTTGCAGGGCAGAGACTTGTGGGGTGGACGATGCCTGTTGTCGTGCAGGTGAGAAGAGAATGAGACTGCTGGTAGGTGAGGTGAGGAGCAGAGCTTAGAGGACTTGGGCTCTGGAATAGAAGCCAGAGATGGCGGGGAGTTCTCCAGTGTTTTGGACTGAAAGAGAGCTAATCGAGTGCCGCAGCTGCTGCGAAGGAGACAGTATGCTGGCATCCACTGCCCTGCTTGATTTGTTGTTTGGGGGCAGTACGTTTGTAGACTTGCAGTGAAGCCCTCTTCGCCTTTGGAAGAAGTTAGCTTGCTTTTTCTTTTTTTTTTTCCACCTTGTCATCGGAGTCTCTGGATTCCCCAAGAGGGTTCTTTGTGAAATAGGTTAATGAAAAGAGGAGCCTCAGCCTCGGTTCGTTTCAGTCCTCAACACCTATGCTCATGACCTTATGGAGCTGGGAAGGGGCAGGTGAGCCTCCTCCTGAGGGCTTCTCACCCCTCCAGAGCCGCGTGTGCCGGAGGGGAGCAGGGAGTTTCCTTCAAGTGATTTTCCAACGCGTAGAGTTTGGATGACACTTAGCGTTACCTCATTTCTCCTCCACTCCCTCCCTATCTCCTAACAGGCAGATTGATGTCCTGTGTATCAGTACCAGTTATTGACTCCCACAGCAAAAGCTGAGGAAGAGAAAAATGTTACTGTCATTTCCTGGTCCTCTCATGTTCTCCAGCTCACAAACATTGGAAACTTTCCCAGACCTTACAGGTGCCTCCGAAAACAGGCAAAATGGAGACTCCTGGCACTGTTGGGGCTTAAAATGAAAACTTTAACGAAAAAAAAAGGCCAGTTGACTCGTAAATGCCCAAATGCTTCCAGTCTTTAGAACAGCTCCAGAGCTCCATAACATTCCTGGCTAGATGGGAACACCCTCGGGCTGCCCTTGGCCCCTGCCAGGGAAATCAGACCAGCGGCACGGAGGGGGATGGAGGTTGAACTTTGTTCCGTGGGGTCTTCTTGCTGTTGAGAAACATATCTTTATGTGGCACTTCCCTTGTGGCCAAGTATTTCTTTTATTTTTTTTCCAGTTCTTGAAAGGGTGCCAAAGGCTTGTCCAAGTGATTGCTAGTTTGGTGCTGGTAGGCACTTCAATCTCTGGTCACTCGATTAAGAACAAGAGGCCTGGGTGTTGTTAAAGCTGTTGATACCATAGCCATGGTAGGTAATCCATATTGGATATCCATAAGGACCACGTGGAAATATTTAAAGAGAGAGAAATATATATATAAATATATAATTATATACATTTTATCGTACAGATTTTTCGTAAAAAAAGAAAAAAAAAAAGATAATTTTTTTTCCAAGTTTGATACTGTAAATCTTTATTAAAAGAAATCGCCGGTCCAGGGCTCCCTCCCTGGGTGGTGACCTGGAGGGGAATGAAATGTCCTGGCTAAACTTCCACAGAGGGATCAGAATTGCAAGGTAACGTGGAGGGAGGAATGACCCAAAAGCTGTTGACCACCATGGAGACCCAACTCCTCCACCCTCCGCCCCGGAGGGCCCTGCAGCTTGGGGTTGTCGCATTGCATTCCTCTGGGGTTCGGTTTGTTTCCGTTTGTTATTATTTTTGTTGTTATTCTGTTTTGTTTCTCTCCGTCCTGCCCTTGCAAGCCTGACGCCCAGGGTGAGCGTGGCGTGGGGAGCCGGCTGCTGCCGCGAGGTCACCGGGCGCTCCCCGCCGCGTCAGTTCGCTGCGGTATTTCGGATGCCGGGCTCCCTTCTCTGCCCTCCTTGTTCCCCGAGGTGCAGGGGCACTGAGGCCGAGCGCTGGGATCCTCTCCCCCGGGCCTTTCTTCCCCCTCAGCAGCACGGTGTGGGTACCTTGGGATGCTGGAAACAGCCCGACGCATCCACCCGGGTACCTTGGGGCAGCGCCGGGAGGGACATCCTTGGTCTCTTAGGTGTCTTTGCTGAGCTCTCCAGTGGCAGTGGGGAAACCTTTCCCTCCGGGGCACCTTCAGACCCCCCCACAGCAAGTCTGCATCTCAGCTCTCGCCCAGCTCTGCCATCTGACGGAGGAGACCGCGGTGCCCCGGCTGACAGCGCAGCAGGGCTGGGCTGCGGCACGGCTCGGACCCGGGGAGGAGGAGAAAGTGGCATTTATTTTATTTTATTTCTTCCTCTCTCAAATCATTTAAACTTTGTCGTCATGATTGTTTTTATTTAAAACAAAGAAACAAACAAAAAGGAAAAAAAAACAGACAAAAAAAAAACAAACAAAAAACCGAAAAACTTTTGTAACGTGGATTTGTTTTCCTTCGTCTGTATTTCAGTCTGCTGGGGTGTTTCCGTAGATGGTGAATACTTGCTTTCATTTTTTTAATGATAGAAGTCTTCTGTTTTAAGTTGGGTTTTTTTTTGTTGTTTTTGTTTTTTTTTTATCACCAGCTCATTCTATCCTCTGTGGTTACTCAGTAATTTCATTTCAATATTTATTTTTGTGCTGCTTTTTTATTATAAAATAAATTATTGATATACCAAGCAATGTGGATTCCTGTTTGTAAGGCGAGTAGCCCTGTGTATGTGTCCATTACTTTCTCTTGACAGCCACAACGTAATTTATTGCTGTAAATTTAGCTGCAGTGACTGGTTTTTTTGTACCTTTCCAATAAAGCATTTTCTGGTTTCAGACTTGCCCTGGTGTATGGTCAGCGTTTTGGAGCTCACATTGATTTTCAGGGGCGTTTTCCTTGCTCATCACCTGAGCAGCTGGCTGCAGCGGTTTTGGGATGCAGGCTGAGTGTGGATGCTCCAGCAAGCGGCTGAGTTCGACCACCTCCCGGCCCCTCTGTGCTGCTGCTCCCCTGTGTTTGGGCCGTGCTCCGGCCCAAGGTGCTGCTCCCACAGGGCTCACGCTTATCGTGTTTCCTGGTGTTTGTGCTCTCTGCCCAGAGCACGTGGGAGCTGCCGCGGTGGCGGTGCTGGGAGCGCCCCGTGGGACTTGGCTTGGAGACCTTGTGCTGTGAAACAGGTCACGGTGCTGGAGGGAGCCGCTCCCCTCGCCGTGGAGTTATGAAATATCCTTCGGTGCTTCCTGTGCAACTGCTGGGGAATAAACAGCTTTAACTCCTTCGATCGATATTTCATCGTTCTCTTTTTCCCTGTGGGATCATCCAAGCTTTAAAGCATGGGAGAGCTGGGAGCCACCTGGGCGTTGATCCCCTACCATGGGCAGCCCTTGTTTTTACGGGCAGCTAAAAGGGGAAACGTGCACTGTGCTGGGCCAAGGCAGCGTGTCGCATGGCTGTGGCCAGTGACAGAAGTAGGGCAGTATGGGTGAGCAGTGGGACTGATGATGTACGGTGGTCACTGGGTGCTACAGGTAGGGCGGGTTGCCTCCTCACCCGGCTCCTGGGCATGGAGCGGGGATGCAGGGCGAGCTGGGGGATTGCAGGTGCTGTGAGGAGCAAACCTGTGAAGGTCACCATCCCCTGCTTCAGCTCCTGCCCATGGAGAGGACAGTGAGGAGCTGGTGATGGCAGAGGGAGGTGGGACGTCGTGCCCATGCCAGGGATGGAGTAGCACCATGCTGGAGGACACGTTCTGCCAAGGACACCTTTTGTATTTCAACACCCGTCGGTGTGTTCTGAGCTCTGAGCCTTGCAGGCTGAGGGGCCCAGGCCATAGCAGTGCACTCCTTGGGGCCAGCATCGTTCTGCAGGCTTGGGTGCGTCACAGCCGGTTTGGTGCTTTTTTTTCCTCCATGTATTGCTTGTGAGAAAGACCTGTTTTACATATAATAAAGTAATCAGGACTTGACATAAATAGGCAGTTGTTACCGTCTGCAGTGGGAATTGCACCTGCTGGGAAGAGCAATGAATGCAGCCCATTATGGGCTGGAGTTGATCATTTGTGCAATGAAGTACAGCCGCGCGTCTTGCTGTGTTCTTATGCCAGTCTGCATCCCGCGAGCACGCTGGCAGATGCCCCATCATCACCTCGCAGTCTGTCCTCACCCAGGGGGTGAAGCAGCCTCTGTCCCCGCAGCTGCGGTACGCAGGGGCTCAGAAGATGGAGATGTTTGCTGAGATGTGGCCCTGCTTCCCTGTCAGGCTCGCACCCAAGTCACAGCCTTGTTGGTGGCAGCTCCCTGGATGTGCCAATTGCTTGGCTCTTGTTTACAGGCCAGACGACACAAAACACGGCAGCCTCACGGGCTGGGCAGGTACAGGCAGCAGATCTCCAAAGCGGAGAGCTTACAAGACTGGCTCAGCCATAGCCTGCCTGTGTTGGCTCCACGTTTCCAGCATGATAAGATACTTATGATAATAATACATAGATTTGTATTGTTGCTGCTGGGCTTGGCTCGGCTGCAGAGGACCCAGCAGCTCAGAAGTGCTGCATCCACAGCTTTGGAGGAGGTGCAGTGCACGGGGGGGACACGCTGCTTGTGGAGGGAGAGCGATGAGCACAAGCCCTGTGGGAACGTCGGAGTGTAGAGGATGCTGTGTGTGCAGGTATTTCTGCTGGGCCAGCACCAAGGGGCAGGGAGGACATGCAGCTTAAGAGCATCAGCATTAGAGCAGGAGCTGGAGTGTGGACTCTGCTCGCTGAGCTAAGTGAAAACGCTCATTCAGCCCATGGTAGAAATTGCTGTTTATTAGAAAAAAAAATCATAAATAATTTCCTCTTGCAATTTACACTTTGCAGCTCAAGAGCAGAGAATAAAACAACACTAGGAGCTGTAAAACAGCTATAAGCCTCACCCATAGGCTTGTTTGCCATGTGACTGCAAATCAAAGGCTCCAGACTTGCCCCTGTCCTTCCACTGCCCAGCTCCCAACAACAGCTGGCTGGTGCCCAAAGAAGTTCCCAAAGGGATCATCTGATTAACAGCAGGGGAACAGAAATAGGAGAAAATAAAACTGGAGAGGAAGTTTAGCAGAAGGACAGAGAAAATCTGTTGGGCTCAGCCCCACGTGCCTTCTCAGATGGATTTGTGGGATGCTGTGGTGCTCTGGGAAATGGCTCACACAGCCCTCAGTGCTGCTGAGCTCCCCAGGGCCTCCAGCGTCCACTGGTTCTGGTCTTGCAGCACTTGCTTCTTGCATGCAGGGTAGGGACAGGGGATGGAGAGGAGTTAGGAGGAACAGACAGTTCCCGGTCGGTGCATTCCTACCACCACCAGTCACAGTCTGGTTCCCTAATAATGGCTCTGATAAGAAAGCTGGAATCCCTTTTAACTCCTGATCCGCTTGCAGATAAATGGGTTCAGACATAAACAAGCTCCTCTGTCACTGCAGCTTTCAGGAATGCAGCTGCAGGACCGTGCGGTGAGGTCCAGGAGAGGTCCCACTGCTGATCCCAGAAGATCTGGTCCGGCAGCTGCATCCCCATCTGGAGGCCGAGGAGGATGAGCTGCTCTTCCTCCTGGTAAAGGGCTCCTGCACAACTCTGTGGGCTTATTGAGGGGAAGTAAAGAGGAAAACATGATGTCTTTCAAATGTTACCAGGTTTTGAGGTGAATTGAAGTCACCTTCCTGCATTGCTTTTCTCCATGGGGCCCTGGAGATCATTTTTTACCCAAATCAGGAGAAACTAGAGCAGAACTGTGCTGAGAAAAGCATTTTTGTCAGGCCTCGGTACTGTTTGCAGGTAAGAGCAGGGTGAGGAGGCCAGTCTGTCCAACGGCACAGGGGTGGTCCTGGCTCACTGGGAACCCAGCAGGGGTATGGGCACAGGGCTGGCACCCAGACTGGCAGTGAAGCAAAGAGCACAGTCCCTAACACCTCAGAGATGAGTCAGAAGCTGGCACTATTTTAACCTTTCCCTGGTTACTGCATCTTCCCTTTTAGGGACTGGCTTTATGAGTAGAGTTCCTGACTCTCCTCCTTCCAGCATGCCAACATGACCAGGTTGTCACAGCCTCGAGAATCCCCCCTTCCTTGCATTTAAGCTTCTCCAATGTCTCTGTCCCCTCGGATATCTCCTACATCTCCTCGTCCGACAGGATCAGCACTCTCTTCTCGATGTTTTTGCTCTTCCTGCCTCCTGCTCCCTCTGCCCTGCAGGCCACGTGCCCGTTCTCGCCCGGCGCCTTGCGCTCTGCCTCCTGCATGGCCTGCTGGGTGTACTGCTGGTAGGTGGGCGAGAAGTTGTGGATGGCATCCTGCACGATGTCCTGCGGGCTCATCGTCTCCTTCAGCCCGCTTGAGATGCTCTGCATCGGGGCAAGGTTTGCTGAAAAACAGAGCAGGAGGTGATGGGGCATCAGATGGCCAATAGCCCGAGTGCTTTAAGACTGCAGTGATGTATTTCCCTAGAAATTCAAGATCACGGCCTCACCGTGGACCACGTCTCACTGTGGGACAAGGGAGCTTACAGTGGTGAGCACCAAGGAGGAGGAAGGCAGATCCAGCTCTATGTTTCAAAGAGGGTGGATCCTCTCCAGCAGTGTGTGCTGCAATACCAAAATCCCCTAATTCTGCCTATCCACACCAAGGTATCTTCTCCTGTCACAAGTGGTTGAGGGAGAAGAAACTCATGGAGCACAGGAGGAGGCTCCTTTACTGTTTTTTACCATCCCCTTGTAGTGCTATAAGAGGTTGTCCTTTCCCTATCCACTGGTGAAAGAAGGCAGAAGAGAGGAACAGTTACCTGGTGAGTTTTCTTTCTTCTCTCTGTACACCTGGCAGCTAAAAGCGTAGCGCAGGGCAATGGAAGCAAAGAGCATCTCAATGCAGATGATGAAGTTTTGGTATCCAGCAGCCACTGTCCCAGCTCCCACCTCTTTCCCGTTGATGATCTGAACTTCGGGGATCACCCCGCATTTCTCCAGGATTGCCAGCAGTGTCCCTGTGCAGGGGAAGGGAGAGGGATCAGCTCCGGACCGCCCCCCTGGGCCGCATGGTGCTGCAAGAAGGCTGGGACTCACCTTGCCAGAAGGAGAGGAAGATGACAGCCTTGATGGTGATGAACTTGAGGACTGGCTCAAAAGGACGCAGCAGGTCCATGGTGGCAAAGTAGAAGAGGAAGAGGGCATAAAGAGCCAGGCTGACGGAGAAGTTGTAGATGATGGTGATGTAGAGATAGCCGCTTTGGACACTGTGAGGGGAGAGCAAGCTGCTGAGCGAGCACAGCTGGGGGCAAAGAGGGAAGGAGGGGAGCAGGGGGCTGTGGGGGATGTGCATGGCTGTGCCATGGGGGCAGCCCAGCCCAGCCCAGCTGAGGAAGCGGGGGGGGAACAGAGGCTGCTGTCACTTTTGTATTTTGGCCCTTGGGTGTTTGGTTCAAATCTTGCCTGGGGATATGGGGCTGTTCTTGGGCTCCGTGTGGTCTCGCTACCTGGGGAGGTCCAGCAGGTCCCCCCATCCCCTCTATTGGAGCAGGGACCATCTTGTCCCCTTCTCCCAGGAAATGCCCTCCTCCCAGCCCCACCCAGCATCCTCACTTGAAGTCCCCGTCGTGGTACTTCCCAAACGCCTGCAGGATGATGGTGACAATCGCCATGAGGGGTTTCACAATGCAGAACTGAAGCGTGGCCTGCACAGGGGAGAAACACCATGAACAGGGCAGTAGCAACCTCCTGCCCCCCCGGCCCCATCACAGCCAACTCTCTGCTGCTGGGATGGAGGAGCAAGTGCTTCTCCATTGCAGGAATGATCTGAACCAGCAGACAGGAGGGAGCAAGGCTGCGCACCCTGAGCACTCCCAAAAATCAGCATAGCCACTCTGAGGAGAGGATGGCTCAGGGACAGAACGATGCTTCCAGCCTGCAGCACAGCACTGGGCAGTCAGGGAGCCGACCAGGAGAGACTTGGCAGAGATAAAAATCTCAGCGCTGCAGTGGGAGGGGACCCTGACTCAGCAGTGAGTCAGAGCAAGGACAGCAAGCGCAGCGCCCTGCTGCTGGCCAGGTGCCGACAGAGGGAAAAATAATGAGCATCTGGGTGAGATTTGCCTTTGGGTAAGGGACCCACTGCAATACAGCCCCAAGAGCCCCTGTCCTTTGCTGTGGAGGAGAGCTGCAGTGCTCCCTACTGGGTACCCACCTGCTTGCAGAAGCGCAGGAACCCAATGGAGTAGGACATGCCCTGAAGGCAGCAGGTCCCGTACAAGCAGCTAGACCTGGATGCAGAAGCCAAGGAGATGCTGTTGGGCAACAGGATGGGGAAAACAGGCAGAGGGCTGAGGAGTTGGTGGTGTGCCACCACTTACGCAATGGGTTTCCCTCGGATCTCAGTCATGATGGTGCTCTCCCCACCGAGGTACTCAAAGCACAGGCTCAGGAAGCTGTAAATCACGAAAGCTGGCAAGGAAAGGGCAGACGTGGTCAGCAGGGCTAGTGGCAGAGATTGGGGGGGCCTTACATTTCACCTCCCTTCCTGCTCAGATGT
>JAOWBP010004330.1:8859539-8875009 GCA_028571105.1 Tragopan temminckii
CCAGCATAAAGTGCAGAGACTTCAACTGAAAGGGCCAACAATCTTCTGCTCTCCCAGCAGCTCTGCCCTCTTGGAGGAAAAAAAAAAAAAAAAAAACACCACAAAATAAGTGTCAGCCATTGCCCTAAGACTCCATGACAAAACTGGTCCCTGTTTGGCACAATATTCAGGAGATTTTTTTTCCCACAGTAATGGCAACTTAGCCAGACAGATCTGTCCCTGCCCCTTCCTGTTCTTCATGTAGCCTGTCACACCATCTCTTTGATCCTTCAGGACATCAGTTGAAATACAGTGCCTTCTTACAGAGCCTCAATGCAGCTGTTGGGTCCAGTTCAATTCCACTGAAAGTGAAGCTCCCAGAACCATGTGTTCAGATTGTGGCCTCCATGTGCAGGACCTTCAAGGCCTCAGAGATTTGAGAGCTGGTGTCGATCTGACTGTACATCCCCACCAGGAAGGCCCTGTGCAGTAACACTGCAGCGTGCTCTGTGAAAGAGAAAGACAGCGTGAGGAGTGGCCTGAGAGCAGCAATCTGCCAGCGAACACCTGGATGAATGTTTGTAGCCGTGCAAGACGTTCCTCCTTCTGTTATGACTGAACAGGGCATAATTCACTCTGTAATGGCCCTGAGGGTTTGTGATTATGTGAGGGATCACAACTCAGAGAGGAAGATCGTAAAGAAGCAAATCTGTTTCAAGAAAACCTCCCTTATCTCTATGGCATGACTCCTCTCTGTGATGCTCAGACCAAAGCTGCTATTGATACAGATGACCTACATGTTTGATAGACTATCCAAGGCAATGCTGACTCTTAGCAGCTTCCCAGGGAGGCTGCTGTCATAATAGGAGCTCAACTTTGACCTCTGCAAGGCCACCAAGCATGCACCCCAGAGGAGGCAGATAGACTTACCTTGGCAAAGGAGCGTGTACTCAGGCAGGTTCCTCAGTGCTGTCTGCACCACCTCAAAGTCTCGGCTTCCAAGGCAGTACATGAAGGTAGGAAGGAAGTCTGCAGCAATGCTAGAAATAAAACATCACAGCATCAGTACAGCCCAGTTCACCATCAACAGCCACGCACGTGGGCAGCCAGTGCCCCTCAGTGATTCACAATAGCAGAGTCCCCACGGTCCTCACCTAGGGTTGTTCTGAATGGAGCGCAAAGCCAGGCTAAAGGCCAGATTTCGGCAGGACTCCTCTGATGAGCTCATCAGCTTCTGTAGGTTTGTCTGAGAGGAGATGCATAAATAAGGATCACAGGGCCATATAAGGATCAGAACTGTGCAGACTTGCATTACTATCCCTCCAGCATCAATCCAGCAGGTACTGGCTGAGACAGGAAATCCCTCTGTAATAAGGATTATCCTGTTTTGAATGCTTTAAAGCACCCTTCTGTAATTGTATGGTGTATGGGACAACTGAATTTTCCCTGCATTCCTGTGTGGTTTTTTTTAGGGAGCTGTTCTGCTTTCTCCTAGTCCTATTATTGTAAAGGGGACAGAAGGTTACTACTTCCTCAGATATAAAGAGAAGTTCAAGGGGATGATGGAACTATTATGCAATGGAGAGAAGACAGTAGGAAGGTACATAATGCCTGCTGTCAGAAAGCCTAATGGAAAGTGCAGCATCTTAGGAGAAATGTAATACCACCCTCCCCCCCAAAAGCAGAGTAAGAAAAGCAATTAAGCTAGCTGTACAACACACTCTAGTGAACAGAATCTTTGACTTTCAGCGGCATTTAGAGATGTCATACTCACAGCAAAAAAGGAAAGAATTTCTGGCCTCCGTCTGGACATCTCATCAATGTCTGTCAGCACCTCCAAAATGTCTGGTGGAAGACACACATTAAAAGGAATGACTGAAATTCACTGATTCAGCAAACGATCTATAAATCCAGCCTCCCAACTGGTCAAGTTTTACTACTTGCACACAGAACTAGAGCAATAAAGACAGTTATTGAAAAAGGATGGATGAGAACAGGCAGCTCACTTGCTAGATCAACATATCTCAAACTGTCCAAGCAGGGGTCACCAACACAGTCATGACATGGGCAGGGGAAGGAGTGGAGTGGGGCATAATGTTTCAACTCCAAAGTACTTTTTTCTTCCCCCAGTTTCTAGGGTGGAAGGACAACTGTCACCCCAACACCACAACTTATGTCTGATAAGAACACTGGACACTTGTGACTTCATAACACTTCAGGAGAAGCAACATGTTGTTGCCATATGCCAGGTTAACATGATTTTCCTTCGTGAAGGTCATCTGGGATTTCAAACAAAATCATGCTTCTAATCAGTTTGGTATTTTTATTGCATTAAATAAAATGGCACTCCTATCAGTGCTCCAGAGCAGAGTCACTGGATCAGTCTTGGCTGAACGTGGACTGTAACACTCCATGAATTACTCATGCAAATTCTCACAGCACCTTCAAGATATCTGAAAGAGGCAGATGCAGCACTGCTGTATTAAGTGATAGCAGCATCATAGGAAGCCTCTGTCACAGAACTATAGAAAGTTACAGACAAGTCCATCCAAAACAAAATCACATCCTAACTGCTGGAGACTTCTAGGAAACAAACCTGTAGCTGACAGCTAAGGAACAGGGTTGGCACGTGGCTGCATTTGCCCTATGTTCCTGCACTTACCCTCAACTGTTTGGCCTCGAGAGAGCCTCTTCATGTATGGGGCCATTTCAGCTGGTGTGAGAGGAGTGAAGAGAGACACGCTGACAAGGGGGAGTGAGCCAGCTGCTGCTTCATCTGGTACAGAATGAGAACAGGTCACTTTCGACAGTCTACAGTTTCAACAGGGAGACAAATCCAGTGTTCCCTATCAGCCATCAGCTAAGCAGCAATGCTTCCCAGCTCTCACAGCATCTCCTGGTAGCCCTTGCTGATGTAAAGAAAACAAACCTTCCTAACACTATTTAATACTGAATAGTTATCACACACAAGTTGTAGAAAGAGAGGAGAATGTACCCTAGGATCTCCTGACAGGTTGATCCTGAAGTGAGGCTTTGGAAGGTAAAATCCACAGTAATGAAAATTGCCTTAAGAGCTCTTCTTCTGCACCAGTAGTGGTACCACTGACAGCAAAACAAACTAACCCATTCCAGATACTGATTTCAAACAGCTGAACATACAAGTGCCATTCCCCATTCTAAATACCTCTCACTAGGAGTAACACTGCATATAGCACACAAAAACATCTGCACTCCACAAAGCATTGTAGGTTTTCCAGTTAGAATTACTCTTGCATCCTAGTCAGACTCACCATCCTTCTCTTCTTCAGAGCCTCTGTCCAAGATGCTGCTCTTACTAGGCAGACTCAGCCCAGCCAGGAGGGACTTCAGCATTGCTAGGTCACTGTTGTCTGATGACAGGTCACTAGTGGAACAGATGGTATGTTTAAATAGAAGTAAAGGTATGAGGACAACTAACAGCACATATATTAAACATGGTATAAACAGTTTCTCAAAAGAAAAAATTTTTCCATTCAGTGTTAACTACAGGGGCTGCTCCGAAATTAATTCCTTCCATTTGATTATGTTGGCCTACAATATCAGAGATGGATGTTGGTAGTATGGCAGTAGAGGCTGAACTTTCTGCCAGTTTTCCATTACATGTTGTTGCTGTGTGACAGATGGCAGCAGAGGGGCAGTCTGACAAAATGGCATCTGACATGGAAGTGCAGATGAAGCAAAGGGGAGGAACTGAATTTCTCCATGTGGAAAAAACAGCACCCATTAATTGATGATTTCTGAACATTTATGGAGACCAAACAGTGGATGTGAGCACAGTGAGGCGGTGTGTGGAAATAAATAGGAGGCATTACTTTCAGAGAGACCAATTAGAACTCAAATAAGTTTGTCCCTGTATCTGCAGCTGTGATCCTGCTGTTATTGCTCCAGGTAAACACTCTGCTACTGGCTCTCTGGAAATGACTGCAGAACACTACAATACCTTATCAGGGCATTTAATTCATTATGTGAGTTCAGATTATCATCCAACTTTGTCAGGTTGTTTTCACCCATAAAAAGGGAGATGCTGTTCATATCAATAGACATTTAAGCAAGCAAGGGTGAAAAAGTGCCACATTAACAACTGTTGTCACATTATCTTGCTGTCCCCTGCCTGATTATCTCATGGCACCCTGCCTGAGCAAGCTCTCCATGAACTAACCCGTGGGCTAACTGGAGTAAGAAAGCTTACTGTAGAGGATCCGAGTGCTTCTGCAAGAAGGAGACAGCTGCTTGTGCATTGCACGTGATGTACTTCTGGATAAACTGGACATATTTGCTGATGAAGGCAGCCAGGTGTCGTGAGGATTTCCTGTAGTTCTGAGAAAGGGTAGGGATGATGAGTTAACAAAAACAGCAATGATTCATTGCTCCATCCTGCACCTCTGGGGCCCAGGAATTAGATTACTGATCGCTGGCCTCCCCTATTATAATCTCTCCAAGATACTCTATACATCTTTTGACTCTTAAGACACACGAAGGTTCTCCCTTCGTATAGCAGAATGTTGGGCTGACGCCGTGTTACATTAGCTTCTCCCTCTAGTGGCTGGCAGCCCGCACACAGTGTGCAGCAAGGACTTCGCCTACCAACAGCAGACGGATGAAGGAGAGCAGACAGTCCCACAGTGCCGCCTGGTGCTCATTCTGGAAGACCTGCGGCTGAAGCAGCTCCAGGATCCCCAGGACGTGTATGAAGAAGGTCAAGTGGTTCTGCTGCCTGAACTCCTGGAAATTGAGGTGAACACGGCCGTGTAGCAGAGCTGCAATCATCGGCAAGTGCCTGAAACACCAAACAGAAGAACATCCAGGCTCTAGCCTCTTCCTAAATAGAATTACACGTTCTTACATCCCAGTGGCTTTAAGCGTCCCTCAAACTCTCCCATGGTTTTGGGTTTGACCCCAGTATCCATGGAATCAGCAGTCACCATTTCCCAGCCATTTTCTGTTCTGTAGGCTGCAATTCTATGAGGATTGTTTCCTGACAAACAAGGAGCCAAAAACAGAGCTGCCTCCTTATAAAAGATACGGCTTTGCTGCCCTTTCTTGTAGGTTTCATAAATGAACACAGATTCTACACAATCTATGTGACTGCTCCAAGCCTGCCCCCTACTTCTATGACAAAGGTTGATGCTTTTCAGTAAACTCAGTCACACGGATGGTGAAAGGAGAGAGCTATACCTGAGAAGGAGGATAGGATGAGCCACAGCTAGCTTCCTGCATGCCATGTTGGCATCCCACACGCGGCTTTCTGATGACTTGGAGTCACTGGTGTCTGCAAGGAGGTTAATGAATCTGTGAACCAGGGCATCAAGCTAGAAAGAAAAGTAGTGAGTAAATAGTTAAGTTTAAAGCACAAGCAAGCCTGTGGCTCTTCAGCAGCATTTCTCAAATACTTTCCAACTACAGATGAGGTTAACAGAAATTATTCCCAGGTAGAACCTGCAAGCAGATGCAGCATTCCAGCTGGCACAGGATCTGAAGTCCACAATCCCTACAGACATCAAAGCAGGATCAGACACCTGCACACTTGTGCTTTACAGAAGCCTCTGGCACACAGAAATTTATATAATCAGAGCTTCAAGTATTTTATGGAGAGACAATGAAAAATAAATCATACCTAAACTCTGCTCCTGAGTGTGAAGGCAGGGAAGGGACAACTGAAGAGCAAGGTTAAGAAACCAAAATGACCCAACCAGCACTCTCCAGTTCTCTCCTTTCAGTCTGAGCATCAACATAGCGTCCACTCTAGGTGCACAACTGGAAAGGGGCTTTTCTGCGCTTCTCTATTTACCTTGCAAGTGCTGCTGTCTCTGGCTCCTTCACTGGTGAGAAGCATCTCAGGCAGAGGCACAAGTTGCTCGGGTAGCTGCAGGTATATCTGAAGCAGAAGGTCCTGGCAGCATTTTCCTACAGAGCTGGAAGAAAAAGGGAGAGGTGAGCCTCTGGTTAGTGCTTTAGCTCAACCAGCAAACATCACAGATCCATCAGATTATTAAAAGCTTTCTTGTAAATGTTGTATATGTGTTATATATGTGTATATATGTTGTATATGTGATAAACAACCTTGCACGGTAGTCACCACTAATCTCAACGGTGTTTATTCAGTCTGTGTTTCTTTTTGAACTACTCTCAAAACATGCACAGTCCACAGGGATCCATGATCTACAGGGATCTACCATGAGGCCAATTCCAGTGCTGGAGTTAGAAAATTGATTACATAGTTACCCCTGGATACAGGACAAGAAAGCCCGACTTCCATCTCCAGTGAGCAGAACTCCTCTAAGTAGTACTATGGTCATCAACATCTCAAAAAAGTAAGTCAGAAGTACAACTACTCAGACTAGCCTGTTCACAATTAGCACACCTGCCTGAGATGCATTACCATGCAATAGCAACTGAAATTACTAGGCATCTTTTTTATTACCATAAATGATGTTAAAATTAGGTCAGCTTGCTCCACTGACACAAAGACACTATCTTCTGCTTTCCCAACAGTGCTAACACAGCTGTTAGAAAACAATCATAATGATCAGCACAGTTTGCGTTATAAGCAATGATTCAAGGCATGAGTAGACAAGAAATTCTACATTAGGAACTGGTAATTAAGAACAACAGCTGACTTACGAGAAAAAAAAAAGTAATGTTGAACATTTTATGCCAGAATTCCTGAAAGAAAACATGCCCTACAATTTCACTTTTAAGGTGACCTTCTTGGTTCTAGTAACACTTCAGAGTGACATTCTATTCTCCTAAAATGTCTGGGAAGATAATGTGTGGGAAGCACTTGTTATATGGGCTCTAGAACACTTACTGATGAAGACATGCTGTCAAGTCTCATCATTACCTGGCTGCCTGTGCCCAAGTAACTACAATTAGAGTAGACAGTGCTTTCCATTTGCGACCCCCACCTGCTACCCCATTGCTGGATGCAGCTGGTCAAATACTCTGTTACTTTTTTCATGCTCTCAAGGTCCCCGTGAGAACAACTGAGCAACAGAGGCAGTCGAGACTGGATGAGTGTGCAGGAAGCCTCTTCTGTATTCTGGTATCTGGTTTCTGCTTCAGCCAGGATCAGCTCCACCATGCTGATCAATTCTGATGCCTTTAGATGGAGCACAAATTCCTCACGGCGCTTCTGCAATGCAGAACACAAAATCAATCCCAGCTGAATCCCTGGATCCTTAGTTCTAGTCACACTTCCCCCAGACAGGAGCATCTCTTAAGATGAGACTTAAGTAATGTGGCAACTCAAAAAGAGATTAAACTGCCTTTTCATGGCAAAGTGGAAATTATCTCACGCTGGGTTTTAGCTTGCTCATTGCTGTAGCCTTTTGACTAGATCTTTAATAGATATTGTAGCAACTCTACAGGAGTTGCAGAGGAAATGTCAAGGGGGCAAACTTATGTGTGTTCAAATGAGCTTTTTGAACCCAAAATTGCCATTGTAATATATAATAGAGTAGAGCAGCTAAGTAACCAGCTGAGGTACAGGCAGCAAATTTGGCACACCGCACCCGTATCACTCCCAGTTGCCTCTTGGCCATGACAAGTCACGCAATACGAAAGTATCACCTCTCACTCCATCCAGACAGGAAACTTGGAAGAGCTGAACCACTACCTGAGGAGTTCTTTGGTCCCTTCCCTGCCAGATCCGAGGAATATGAATACAGGCCCACAAGAAATCCAAGGAAGCAGTTGGATCAAACCTGCCAGAAGACAAAAGAAGACAGATTTGCAATTAGAGTCAACGCAGCCCTCAGGCAGCACATAAACACACGGTACTGTCTCTAAACATCACAAGTACTGTGAAGGAAAAACATCTGCAAAATGTAAAAATAGGATCCATTAAGTCCCAAGAAGGGGCTTGGTTCTGTTCCCAGATTATGACTAAATATTTGTTACAGTAAGCACAACACAGGTATGGTGCCCAACAAATGGCATTCAGCAACAGTACGGTGGCTGCACAGTCATGCACCACAAGGCCAAAAGTCTGTCACAAACAAACAGTTGATACAAGAAGACCAGTGATCTTCATGTTGCAGTGTGCAGAACATTCTGCCTGCTATCCTGGATTGCAGAAATTAAATTGTTAGTGAGCAAATCAATAAAGAAATTGCAGGAAACAAATATTGCTAGCTTTCAAAATACTGTTAGTTTAATCATGCCCTGCCTTGCTACTTACTAGCCATTAGTGCGTTCTGGTCTACAAGTGTAAGAAATTTAAGCAAGATACTACTACTACAGTAAAACTACAGTATCTGAGAGCAACATACAGGAGCTGAGAGCTAGGGCTGCTCCCAAGAACAGAACTAGGCTAGAGAAAGACTGGTAATGGAGTTTAGTACAAGCAATGGATCCAGCAGAGCCTGCCCGAGTACACAGACTCCCATTGGTTTGCTGTCCAAGCCATCTTTCAATCCCCATGTTCATAAAGATCATCAACAAGAGCAATGCTAGATGGATTACCTAAATGATTAGTATTTCCTATTTAAAACACAGCCAAATCTTTATGTGCTCTTTCCATCAAACAGCAGGTAATATTTAAATCAAGGTACACAAATCAGCATGACTGAAATCAGCATCCTTCTCGCAAAGCCTGTTTTTGGCTGAGCTACATCTCTTGGCACACGCACCATGGAACTCAGCAGCTCTTGTTCGCAGCTTCTGATTGTTCTCTCTCAGACAGCAAATTGCCCAACTCAAAACTCTGCTAGGCTCAAAAAAAGCCACCACTAAGACTCACCTCTGCTCTCGGTTTCTGCAAAGCAGAAGCTTGATGCACTGGTGCAGCGTAGTCCAGCTAGACTGATGAGTGAGAAGAGCCAAGAGATACGGGCGGAAGGAGGGCACCTGGGATCCTGCCTGAAAGGACCAAAAATCAAGATGTATAAACAGATTCTTGCTGTTAGGTGGACATAAGAGACAATGATGGCAATCCAAGCAAGCAGACAGCACAGAAGAGAACACGTGGATTGAGGATTTGAACTGCAGTACTCTTTAAGTCATGACATTCAGCTTTAGCCTTAGCTTTGGTATAGCACTTCTGGGCAGGCTACTTTATTGTCTTAAAAAATACAAATGAAAACACAGAGTGCTAGGCTATTATGGGACCACATTGCGTCTATAATACTCTTTGAAGTCCTGAAAAGAACAGGGTTGAAGAAATACAAAGATAAGATGAAAACGTGCCTCATACTGAGAAGGATGCACCAGAATCTCTATTTTAGTCAGACTGTGCTGCTCAGGTATAGTAACATGTGGCAAAACATAAAACTCCCTCATTACCTTTTTTCGAGGTGTAGGTCATCACCCCATAAAGGTGGTTTCAGCACAGTCTCTCCACCCAACAACTCTTACCTTGTTCCAGGAGAACAGTAGTTTCTGCTGGAGATCAGGACAGCTGCTGATCACCTCTGGGTCCAACATCTCCAGCCAGTCATTCAAAAGGCCAGAGGATGGCCCCAGCCAAGCAGCTTCAGTACTGAAGAGAAAAAGCCAGTATCAGAGGTGATGCCAGGAAATCAGACCTCCCACTGAATTCCCATCATTGCGTAGGCTCACCTGCAGCTATCCAGCTCTTTCTTCACTGTTGTCTCTTCCTTGTCCTGGAGCAACAAGGAGCTCACCACAGCAATTGGTTTCATGGCAGGAAATCTGGCAGCGGTCTCAACAGTAGCTGAGAAGAGGACTGTGAGGAGTTCCTCCAAGTACGGAGAGTGAGTTTCAATCAGGCCCTGAAGGACTAGCAGAGGTAAAAAGATGTCACTAACCTCAATGTGTGGTGAAAGCTATGAAATGTTTTAAGTGTCTCATGAAGGCAATCAGTCCAGAATTCCCCACAGAACGGCTCACTAAGTGTACAATCAATGAATGTACAGATGTTATAAATACCAAAGAGCTAGGCTATGCTGTTATTACACCGGAGCAAAAAAGATGCTCACCCGTATCCTGGGCTCGCTAAGAACCTCCAGAAGAGACGATCTCCAGAAGAGATCCTTCCCCACTGGTAGTCAGCTCTTAAATGGGTCTAGGAGAGATGGAGTCAGGCTCCACCCCTTCCGGCAGCACAGGTGAATTGCCTTCACCTGTGCTCCCATGGCTGACTCATTGCTCGCCCCAGGTGATCAATCAGAGGTTCAGGCCGTGACTCAGTAGTTCCCATACAGTAAGGAAGAGAGAAATCACTTCTATCTGGAATAGCAGACTTCTATTTCTTATTAGGTTAGCAGAAACCAACAGTTTGCTGTAAGACAACCCCAGTCCTAGGTCACAGTTTACAAACCCACAGACCAGCACAGGGAAAGAAGGTGATATAAGATAGGCCACATTTAGATAGTTTGCATTTTCCTGCTTCCCTCTGCCTATATATGAGGTACTCCCTTGCTGTGCTGGAATTTCAATCTGTTGCTGCAATAGAGAGGAGAGCAGGAAGACAGTCATACCTTTGCTGATGAGCTCTGGCTCCACATTACCCTTCTCTCCTGATTTCAGGGTTGCAATAATGGCACGTACCGTGGAGCTGATCAAGTCAGGGTCATGACGGAAAGTCAGAGCTTCTGTGAGGTGCAAGAAACCACCTCGAACTGCAAAGAAATTACAGCATTGCCATCTGAGGGACAAGCAACAACAGGTCTCTCTCTTCTACAGAGGCACCGCGTTGTAGTGGCACACAACTACTCAAGCATACACACCCACAACATCCCACTGTCATTCTACTCCCTCTGCAGCTCTTGACAGCTCTCAGGGATAATGTGGATTGAATGAATCTTGTCCTCTCAAGGACAACGTGGATTAAAAGAATACTCTATAACCACAAACCCATTTCCCTGATGAAGCTCTTAGTGATAGTCTCCTCCCAACAGATGGCAGATGACAATAACTACATGATGACATGACCTTGTTCCATGAGCATTCTTGCATGCTCATCTTCCAGGTCTACAGCTAGCATGGAATTCCTTACCTGAGCAAATGGAAGTTTTCTCTGAGAGATCTGCTCTGCTTACTGAGATGCTAACAAACATCCATTGCAAACTAGCTTTGTTTCTGTCCCTTTCTTAACCCACTTAATCCACTCAGAACCCCACAAGCTGCACAATGCCAGTACCGTCACTGATCCTGTGCCTTGAGGAGTACTGCACAGCAAAACCCTTCAGCTGAGCACGCAGAGGACCATCTTCCACTGCAGGGTTGTCCAACCACTGCAGCATCTGCATGAGGACTTTGAAGAAGAGGGAGGAGAAGGCAGTGTCTTGTGGCATGCAGCGCTGGGGAAAGCAGCAGAAGACACCGGCTTACACACACTTCAAGAATAAAACAAAGATAGCAGAAGGGGTAGACAATGGCACATACTGCCATGAATACATAGAGTACACCTATTCTGTTGGACCATACCTCACTGAAATCAAGGCAGCAGCCGCTAACGTAGAAACGCAAGGCAGAAAACACCAGTCAAACAAAATATCTCTCCAAGCATAATTAAGGGTAGCTTTGTGGCTTCTTCCATCATGAAAGGAATGAGATATTTTACTGGTAACTCTTAGCCTGCCCTGAAGTTCTCTTTAAGGAATTACAGACTTCCTTTCATAAACTATCTGCAGATGCTCTGGCTTACAAGACACATCCATGCTACATAACAGCACAGACTAGAGATTCCAAAACAGGGGACTCACAGCTGCAAACCCACAGTGCCACAGTTATGATATTGCTTCAGGTTCACCTAGCCCTGAAGGTAAGCCCAACTCTCAGCAGTGCTAGGCTAACGTGGCCAATGTGCATTCAGCTGTCTTATGTTCAGACAACTTAAGTCCCTTTGTATTATGCTCTCCAGGCTGCGTTTTTAGCATTACACAGGTAGAAAATCCGCACACAACAGAGCGGATGCACAGCAGATTTAGTTTCCTCCCCAGGCTACTTTGTTCAACACTACGAAAATTCTCATCCAACACCACTCACCTGATACTGGTACAGCTGGCGCATCAGTGGGCAGGAGATGAAGTGGTTACGATGCATAGCCATCACCAGTGCACCACTGTGTGGTGAGTTCATCAGTGCAGCTACTGCCTGCAGAAGTTGTGCTGTGATCCCAGTCACTTGTGTGTTTCCCTGGCGGATTTGAGCCAGCTCCTGCCCCAGGGCCTGCTGTAACGCCAGGGCAAGCGGGCGCAGGTTTGAATTCTGCCATCGTGGGTCTGGATTTAGTGGGAAAAGCTGGTAGGATGCAGAACAGAATATGTCTATGAAAGCAAATGAAAGGACATTCTATACCATAAAGTACCCCGAGGCAGGGGATCAATCCACCTTGTATAATCATGCTAAGTATGAACCAACTAGAACCCTGATACAGCTTTTTCAATATTCTAGTGCCTGGTACAGGAACAGCATCTATGCAACACCAACCTGACTGTCAACACTGACACCGTGGGAGATCACTGCACTACCCAAATACAGGCAATCAACTTGTCCAATTAATTCCCTGAAGGTTTGTTTTGAAGTCAACAGAGAGAGGAAGGCTCTGCTAGCAGACATGCCAAAGCACAAAGGCTGTTTACATACAGCTTCGTTGCCAAGGCCCTGTGTGCATTTCACAAATCCTCCATGCACTGCTGAGACGAAAGGCACTATACATAGAACAAACAAGATGCAGAGATGGTAACATGCTAGTAAGCACTGACAGTATTAGGCATGATCAAAAGCCACATCATGTTCAGACTACAAGAAAAAACAAGTCCATCCAACATCAGCTCCGCCAGATTGCAACAGCACAGCCTTACTCTGTGCAGGGCTTTCCTATTCCCTGCCTACAAACACTGCAGGAAGAATGGAGCAAAAGATGCAAATAAACAATATGGATTTTGCAAAGGTGCTGCAGGAAAGGAGGTGATGGAGAATCAGCTGAAGGCTATACCAGTACCTGCAGGAAGATGCCTGCTAGATCATCTTCTGGGCCCAGAACCCGAACCTGGCTTAAGGCCCGGATTCGGCTCTGGCCTTGATTGCTCTCAGGGCTAGACTTTGACTTTGCAGTCTCAGCACTGTCTGCAATAAGAATAACAGAAAAGAAAGAAAAATATCGTTATGATAAATAGCATCTGGAGCCCCAGTACTGAATCACCTTCAGCTTCGCTGTCTCTAAGTACTGAGAAATTCAGTAGCTTTTCCCTCAAGGCAAAGTAGTACCTACTTTTCCGTATACTCAGAACAAAAAACTATAGAGAAACTCCAATAATACTGGAATTCCTCCCTCGAGCAGCAGAGAAAATACATTTGAAAGACAACTTTGATATTCTTAAGTTTAACCTATCCTGGACAGTACCTCGGCGGGCTGGTAAGGAGGCTGTGAGCAGGGAGTGGAAAGTCTGGCCTCCTGTCGCTCCTCTTTCATGCTGAACCTCCACAAGGTGAGCCATGTAGTCTGGAGAAAAGGACAAGATGTGAATATGTTACTTCTCTCTCTTTAGTAAAGCAGTACAGAATTGGTTGCTGTTTGTGTAGCTACGACAGTGAAGGCAATTTGCTGTTCATTTGGACTTCGTAAACATGATGCAAATGAGCCCTATTTCTTTTACAGTTTAGCCTCCAGACTATATAGACTTCATACAATCCGGTTCAGAAAAACCTCTCTCTTCTTCGGGAAATACAGTCAAGGGCCATCTAGACAAGAACTAGGGAGGTCTCTACAGAGACAATGAGCCAGCAAAGCAGCTTGCACAGAGTCCAGTGACCTAGTTTGGATTTTACCCAAGGAAGTCACAGAATGTACTCACAATGACTGTTTAAGACAAAGTAAAATGTCTAGTTAATCTCATACAAAGCTCTTACTCTTGTCCATAATGTTCTGCTCCAGTGTCTGTGGGTCATGAGATACTGCTTGATCCAGATACTGCAGAAGTTTGCTCATGCTAGAAACTGGGATTCCAAAAGACTGAACAAAGAGAAGCAGCTGCTGCGGCTCCAGGTCCTGCAGGGCTGAAATATAAAAACACCAAGTTCTCAGACCACCAGATTGCTTATAGAGGGTCATCTTTATTACCCGGTATTGTACTTTTGGCTGGACCAAGCAACACATCAATGACAGGACTGCAGAGAGCCTAAAGCCAGAAGTCTGACAGCTGCCTACATTGCTCTGCAAATCACTGCCTTCTTACTGCATCTTTCAGTTAATTCACTCACTGACTAATTTGATCTTCCGTTTAATTTGATCAAAACCTCAGGAACTCAATCATCCATATTAAAAAATAACTTCCACCCTATCTGTTGATGGCTGCAGGCAGGAATTATTGAATAATTCAATCACTGGCTATAGAGAGCTGTCATTTAATTAGTAAGAAAGGGACAAAGCTCTGAATACCAGGAAGAAAGACAGCACTGATAAGCTGTGCAAGGACAGAAGTAACTACAGATATAGCTTACATTCTTCAGCCACTGCTCTCCACATTGCAAGCACACCACATCCTATGGAAGCAAAGCTGTGCCTGTTGTCTGGTGATTGCATACTTTAATTTGAGCTGAATTGTTATAATGTAGATAGTATCCAAATAACAGTCACCTATTTCCTTTAAAGTACACAGCAAATGCAGAAGCAGTACAAGGTCTCCCCACTTCAGAAGTAATAGTCACCATCTATAAAAGCCATCACTCAGCTGCATACAAAAGCAGCTCACTGCAAGGTCTGCCCTGACAAAAACATTCGTGTAGCACAGTTGGATGCACAGAAGAACTGAGCAGAAAAGACTACCTTCCCTACAGGAGCGTCTGAAACACCAGCAAACATCCCACAAGCTCACCTGCATCCACGAGCCGTGGGACCTCAGAGCGGATCATGCGCAGCTTTAGCCAGTCAGGGAGCAGCAGGGCCTCCTCTGAGGTGTCAACCAGAAAAGCAGTAGGAAGGGGCTTTTTCTCCGGGAACCATATATCCAATAATGTGTAAAAATCACCATCCCCTGCTTAAGAACAGACACAAAAATCTTTCTTATGAACATAAGGACCTAGAATATTCTATCTTTCTCTGTACAAATCAATCCACCAAAACACTTCCTTGTTCAAAGGCTAGAAGCAACTTAGGAATAAATACTATCAAATGGAAACGTATTTGAGTGCCCAGATCTCATCCCACAATAATCCTTGAAGTCTTTGTTTAGCAGGGAGGGACGCACCATTTCAGTATTTTCTGCTCTCTGCAGAAGGCAGCAAATAAGCCTGCAAATCCTTCACTCCGTGCAGCAATATCTATTAGAATGCTACAGCTTTTAGCAAACGTTGCAAAGGACAACTCTGGGTAGAATTAGCACTGACCTAACCTGTTACACAGATAGAGGCTCTCTGTACAGTCCACCACCCCTTGAACAAATCTGAGTATAGTTACTGACCTTGAGGTGGCCCTAGTGTCAGGAGAATAACCATGGCATGCACCACAAGGATATGCATAGTGGCTGTTTCACCACTAGTCCAACGAA
>JAOWBP010004330.1:8884408-8898669 GCA_028571105.1 Tragopan temminckii
TGGCCAAGGACAGCCCAACATCACCCTGCCATGCCGGGCCCCCAGCATGCCAAGGACATCCAGGTGACAAAAGGCCACAGGTAACCCCCAAGACACCCGGTGTCATAGCCAGATATCTGTTCGCAGATCTTCCCCAGCCTCTCCTGACGCTTGAAACAGAGCCCTTTTGGGGCACGCAGAGCTCAGCCCCATGCACATACACCCTGACCACGTCTCAGAAAACGAATGGAAGCAGCGGGAGGAGGTGCAGGTCCCTCTGGTCGAGGCGCCTGGCAACACGGGGCGGGTGTTCCCCAGATAGCCCCCTGCTAACGAAGGATCCTGTCTCGGAGGCCGTGAGTCACCGCAGAAACCCTGGCAACAACTCTTTCCATGGGAGCTGCAGCCCTGCGCTGCGAGCGGTGCCGGCACCTGCTTTGGGGGATGGCACATCCCGACACGCGTCTTCTGATGATGATGATGGTGATGACGATGAACCCGGCGCTGCTCGGACGGCTGCGGGTCGGAGCGCGGTGCTCCACTCTGAGCCTGGAAGGAGAAGCGGCAGCAGAGGGCCGAAGCCGGACCCGAGGGGGCGAGCGGGGCCGGGGAGCCCCGGGGCGGCCGTGGAGCCGGCGGGGACGAGGGAGCCCGTGGGCTCCGGGCGCGGTGCTGCGGAGAAGAGTGCCACGCAGTGTCCGTGCCGGGCCTTACAGCGGGCAGGCAGCGCGGCGAGCCTCGCGGCTGTTCTCCTGTTGTCTTTTGCTCCCCAGCGCTCACGGTTCCGCAGGACGCCCACCAGCTCTGCTCCCTGCTCGAGGCTCCCCGCGCTGCGTTTGCTTTCACCCATCTGAGCCGCGCTATCCCAACGCACGGAGGTTGCCTGCTGCTTCCTCAGGTGGCCGCAGCCCGTCTCTCCCCAGATATAAAGAAACATCTTTACATTTAAAAAACAGGGCTCACCCAGCCGCCCCCAGCAGCACCTGTCATTTGGCAGCCTATGGGGCTGCTCTGGCCTCGAACACCTTCCGTGAAGTTCACTGAAAGTCTGTCTGATAAAGGAAAAGCAATTAGGGGATGGCTTGGAGCTCAGGCTGACTTCAAAGACTCCCTGTAAAAGCACGAAGCAACACCCAGAGCTTCTGAACAACCTGGACCTGCAACGTACCGACAGCCCTCGCAGGGAGCCCACACTGCCCGCCTGCAAGTGAGACCCGGAGTGCTCCGCTTTGCAGGAGCCTCCTCGTGCAGAGCTCCTGGGCCGAAATGCAGCTCCTGACGGCCTCAGCGAGGTGTCAGCGCGATGCAGAGTCCATGGGAGGCCCAAAGGATGGCAGAAGATGGCTGTGCTGCCCACGCTTGCTTTGCAAAGCACCACCGAGGGAGCACCCAGCTTTGTCTGGCGATGCTGGCAGCCCCGCATCCACGTTTTCACAGGCAAACCCCCACACTGACCTTCTTCATGAAACGCGAGGCAAATGCCTGCAGTCTGATTTACATCTGCCACGGGATCCTGTTACATTCGGAACAACCCCTGTCAACGCTGAATCTGTAACAATCAATAAAGAGAGAGGGTTTGTTTATTCGGTGTTGGGTTGTTGGTTTTTTTTTTATGTTTTCTCATCCCTAATAGTGTTATTTTGCTGCTCCAAGTTTTGCAAGTTTTGTGGTCGCCCCCCCCTCCCCTCCTTGTTTTCTTTCAGGACAAGCTGTCATCTTCTCGCATCTTTTCACCCGGCCACTGCAAATGTAAAACTGTAAATTGCAGGATTGTGCAAATAGCACTAATAGCATTTGCATAAAAATTGGTTGCAAAGAGCAATTAGCACTTCATTAATAATCAATGAAGGGCCAATTTACACATTGCCCAAAAGCAAATTGTAAATTCAATTTTGTCTATAATTGAGCATTTGGTGCTGGGCAACTGCACGCCGGTGCCAGAAGAAACCCACGCAGCAGCGTGAGGGTTAAACCTCCATCAGTTCAGGCTTTAGGTAACTCCCAGCCCGGCTCCTTGGGCCCCAAGCCAGCACCTCGCTGACAAAGGAAGGATGCTCCATGAGGTCCAGTGGTCTCAGCTTTCACAGAGCACACAGCTCAGCCTATTACCATCCCTGCTCACCTGCAACCCTATTGCAAGGAGCACGGATGCTGCTCACAGGGCAGAGGTCCTACTCCTGTCCCAGCGCACCCTGCGGTGCAGCTGTGGAGAAGGGGAGATGTCTGAAGGACGTGGGAGAAGAGACATCACTGCTGTGGTCCATAGACCTGCACATCTTCCTGCTGCAGTGTCAGCCAACACCCTATAAAGAACACCAGAGCTCACCCAGAGGTAAAGGTCTAATGTGGGCCTGGTGGGTTAAGTGAACACCGTCCCAGTTCATTCAGTCTGCCCTTTGTTACTGCCTTCCACACACGACCTTTCTGAGATATCCCAAATGTGTGCAGCTGCCAGGATGCAAAAAACTCATTCATCCCTGCTTCTCCTCTTTGATTTCAGCATCACTGAGCTGTTCCTGGGTCTCATTTGGCCATCAGGAGGTGTAGTCCTCAGGTTCCCCCTCTAGCAGCATCCACAAAACAAGGCAGCTCACCCAGGGTGACAACTTCCCCAGTCCTAAACTCACTGCTATCTCATCCTCCACTTAAAAGGCACAGCCAGCTCTGCTTCCCGAGCGGAGCCTGACTCTAAACCACTTGACATCTGAGGTTTTCTTATCACATTTTACGTGGATCTCATGAATCTGGTGAAAAGCCCGACGATCATTTAGCAGGGGTTGGTCGCTTTATCTATTTTCCATAATGATTTGAATATTATTACAATGGCACCTTTCATCTGGGGATATACATGCACTTTACATATGTTACATTAATTTCACCGATGAGCTGGGGAAGCACTCCTTATCCCTATTGTGTGGGTGAGGAAATGGAAGAACAGAGATGATATACTGCTTGCCCAGTATCACACAGGAAGTCTCTGACAGAGCCAGGAATAGAAATCACATCTCCCATGTCTTATGCAGAGGAATATCCTCATGTCCCTGCCCAGTAACTGAGCCCTTAATCCAGACTAAGGCACCCACACAGGACCTGCTTTGCAAGGGCAGCACAGCCCAGCGATGCTCTGCTCTGAGACATCTCCCAAATTTCCCCACCTTGAAGGCCCTCTGTGAGCAGCAGCTCTGGATGCTCAGGGGGAGGAAGGACGGCTCTGGGAGCAGTTTCCATCTGAAGTGGACGTTATTGCTTGCTGTAAGCAGATGCTCGACATGGGATGCTCGGGACTTCTCAGCTTTCACCCCCCGCCGTCCCAGCTCCCTTTCTCCTTGCCTGTTCAATCCACCTCTACCGAGAGATTGAATTTACAGTGGACTCGAACACATTTAAATCCATTTATTGCAAAATTACTTTTCAATAATTACATCACTGTGCTGACTGTGTTGCATAATGAAATTAGCATGAGAGATATTAGGAAGAATATAAAATTATAAAAAATATTGAAATACCTCTTTCCCCGTCTGCCTTAGCACAGCCCATAGCTTAACTGGAAAACGACCACTGCTCCTGGATGGGATTTAAATGCACCAAGTGTAATTTTATAATGTCTTTTATATAAATTAATTATAATGGTTATTGCTGCTTTACATTATTAGATTGAAATTTGCCTCCACTTCAGCGCGTTAAAAGAAAGCTGCACCCATCTTGCTCAGCGGTGCTGTGGACGTTCCCATGGCATGGAGCCATTCTGCCCACGTCGGCACCACTGACAAATTTGAGGTTTGGAGCCTTGGGAGTGTGTTGGCACTGCAAATCCTTCAGCCCCAAACCCAGCTCACGGCTTGCTTTTCTGCACTCCAGTAATAAGGGTGCCTAAGCTGGGTTAAGCAATCCCACCCAAAAGCTAGATGTGGTAAAGGAACTCCATTTTGCCTCTCCCTACTTTTCCATGCAGACGTTGCATTTCCGTTCTAATATCTGGGTTATCACAAACACAAAAAAAAAAACAGCATGGAAAGAAGGCACCGAGCTCCCAGGAGGCTAACGATCTGCTTGATAGGCTGGACAAAACACCCTCGTGCAAAGCAGAACGAAGACACAGCAATGTGCTTTTACTGCCGCTTAATACTCAATAGAAGTCCAGTAATATTCAATTTGTGACGTTATTTGCACATTGAATTAATCCAGAAGCTAAAGGGCTAATGAGTTATGGAAAGTAGCACATAGCTTAATTGTAACAACAAGGGCTGTTGGGCTATGCTCAGTCCTGGGTAAAAATAACATTTTGCATCCAGTATTGCACAGCAGATGGGCAGGTCCTAAGGAAGTTGAGAAGTCCTGGCAAGCAGCAAACTGAACAGTGCAAGCTATCGGAAAACCTGTTCTTTAAATACCCAAATACCCAAAGTTGCCCTTTTTTTTTCACTCATATTCCTCCCAAAACACCACAGTGTTTGATAAGCAAAGCTCAGAAATGCCATGATGACCAATGGGAAAAAAAAAAAGAAAAAAATTGACCTTGTGCAGTTCTCTGAGAAAGTGATTGTACTGTTTCCCACTTCAGAGGGTGCAGAACTGTCCCTAAAGTCTTCCCTGGGAAGAAAAGCCACGGAGGATCCCATCTTCTGCATGGCCTCGTGGATCCTGCCCCTTCTCTGAGTCCTTTGTGTAACATCATGTGTGGACAGCTTCCTGAGATCCCCTTGAATCGTTAAATCATAGGGTCACAGAATATCCTGAGTTGGAAGGGATCCATAAGCAGCACTGAGCCCAACTCCTGGCTCTAGACAGAACCACTCAAAATCTGACCTAGGCAAAGAAAGCAAACACAGAGAGAGACGTAACCAGCAAACTCAGCCCCAGCATCCCCAGCTGGACTACACCAGCAGTCCTGCTCTTCTTCCCAGCACTGCTTTCCCCAGCTCCTGGAACAAGCATGGAGCTGGCAGGAGGAGGGCTGGAGCCCTGAGCCTCAGACAGGGCCAGGCTAGGGTCAGGAGCTCAAGGGGTTGCACCATGTAATAGAAAAAGTGAATAAATCTAAACAGCACTTAATTTATTGACGAAATAAGAAAGACTGTTTAATGTGGAAAACATAAGCAAGATCAATAGCAGAGAACGCAAATAACTAAAGCTATTGACACTTAAGTATTTTAAGCCTAATTGCAGGCATATGCACTTTCTAAGGGTATCTCACCTTCTAATAGCACCCTTGAGATTACGGGGTTAATTGATGCAGCTGTTTACTCCTGGCTCACGTGGTCCGGATTGGGATTCCCCGGAGGATGCCATTAAACTAAAGTGTTTAATGAAGTGCTAAAGAGTGGAGCTTCTAATATTCTCCCCTTGAATGAAATTGAAAGGAAACTGGAGCAAACTTCTCTTCCCCAGGTGGGAACTGCAGCTCACGTTGGAGAACATCACCCAGTGGTCCTCATGGAGGGAGGCTCATGTGCAGGGGCCAAAGGGTTGCTCGGGCTTCTTTAGACTGAGGCTTTCTTAGACTAAGGCTGTGGGATGCTCTTTGGTTATTTCCTCCTATGTCACAGGTAGGAGAACAGACCCACCTACGTGCTCAGTATTTCACGGGTGCATCAACTTGACAATGGTGGGGCAAACCAAGGCTGTCAGAAAAGAGGCTCTTAGAATCATTAAGGTAGGAGAAGACCTCTAAGAACCCCAACCCCAACCCATCCCACTGTGCCCACTGATCACGTCCCCCCGTGCCACATCTCTGCAGTTGTGGAACACCTCCATGACGGTGAGCCCACCGCACCCTGGGCAGCAGTGCCAGTGCATCACAGCTCTTCCTGAGAAGAAACTGTTCCTACTATCCAACCTGACCCTCCCCGGCACAACTTGAGGCCATCACCTCTCGTCTGCCAGCTAAGCACCATGAAGGCAGGTTTAAGCTAAGCTCTTTTATTTCACAAACAGAGCATACAGTCAGATAGCAGGGCTCTGCTGGTGTGTGCTAACTCATTAAATGACAGCAATTTAATTGCCTTCAATTGTCTGTCCAGCCTCTCCACCCCACGCTGGCTGCTGTCCCCCCTGGAGCCAGCCCTCAGCCCTATGGGGACGGTGTGGGAGCACCGCAGCCCCTGACGCCAGTCCTGCAGTGCCAACAGCCAGGATGGAAAAATGGGGAGAGAGGAAAATTAGCAAAGAAACACGCAGCCAGCCTCAATGCCGATTCACTAAAGAATAATTATTGTCCTCTCACACGTCTTGCTTGTCCTTCTGACAAATAGAATATTTCTGAAAGAGCGCATCTCCCTTTAGCACCGCTGTCTC
This sequence comes from Tragopan temminckii, assembly GCA_028571105.1. Classification (NCBI taxonomy): domain Eukaryota; kingdom Metazoa; phylum Chordata; class Aves; order Galliformes; family Phasianidae; genus Tragopan; species Tragopan temminckii. Next base: position 8,890,682 of record JAOWBP010004330.1, read on the forward strand.
TCACGCCCTTCCTCTGTCTCGCTAGCTCCGTCTCTGCCTCCCTGATACCAACTCTGACAAACCGTGCGATTCTGATGGAAAATTCATTAGTCGTCCTCTTTTTTTTTCCCTTTCCCATTTTCCCAGTCAGCTTCGCGCCTGATCTGTCAGCCTCTTCCATCCTGATTATCTGGAGACGCCAATTTCAAAGAGACATCTTAATAGTGATGTCAACGAATTAATTAGATGTGTTAATGAGCTAAAAGCAACCCAAATTAAATTAATGCAGTAATAAGCACAGACAGCAAAATTAGCTCCAATTTCTGTAAATGATTCTGAACTGTACACAACATCTCATCCTGCTAGAACATTACCATCCCCCAAAGCTAATCAAGAACTCCAGTGCAATTAACTGCTTAATTACAAAACACACACACAGCTCATAGATCCAGCAGCAGGAGGGGTGCGCCGTGCTACCGAGTGAGCGGGGAAATTCTCTGCAACCAACACCATGCCTCAGTCCTGCAGGAAAGGCTGTGTCCCAGACAAGAGAACCCCAAGGAGCCCCAACATGGGGTTATTCGGAGCCAGGGCAGGGGATGGGGCAGGTGTGGGGCTGGTTGCATCCCATGCTCTGGGCAGCACTGGGGGACGGTGCGTGTGGCCAAGGATGCTCGTTGGCCAACCGCTCGGTGTTGGTTATTGTGTTGATCAGAGCAGGGGCTGCATGGCAAAGCCTAATTGTCCAGCTCTGCTCATGTCCCCTGGGATGAGGTGGGAGCCACTAATAACATTGCGGAGCTGCTCAGGTATCTGATTAGCGCTAATTGCAGGCGGGAAGAGAAAGGGAAGGAGCGGATAGGGCTGTGATGGAGGGAAGGGGATGAGGATGGTGGAAAGAGGGAATCGCTGAGGGGAACTGATGGGAATCCTCAGGATGAGGAGAAAGGAGAGCTGAGGAGGGGAATGATGGATGTAAACAGAAGAAAAAAAAAAAAAGGAAAGAAAAATCATGCAAACAAAGAACCAGAGCCAGAAACAAAGGGAAGGAAGGTGAGACAAAAGGGCCATGTGCTGCCAGGACCCACGGACCACTGGACAGGAGGGTGATGGGGACATGCAGTGAGCCCTGTCCCAGCCCCGCCATGCTGGTGGCACTGGGCATAGTGGGAAATGCTGGTGGGTGATACTGCTGGTGCAGAGATTGTGGAGTCATCAGCCCCCGAGCAAAGGAGGAATACTGCTGATAAAGAGGAGGATAGCTTCCTTATGCCTTTCTGAAATACCTGTTGATATGGGTCTCTTGTGCTTTCTACAGACCATTAATGTTCCTCTTGCCTATTCCTTCTGATAGCACTCATGCCATTTCACAACAATCTAATCATTTCCCTGGGACAGATAAACCAGAACTGTCAACCACTTGAAGAGCAAAGCCAAAAATTGTATCACACCAGAATAGGCGCTATGCAAACAGAACCCCATGGGCTGTGATCTACATAACTGGGTTTGAAAGGAGATGCAGATTGTGGCAGCAAGAAATGGAGAGGCTCTTGGCTTTCTCTGCACCGTCCTTCCAGTGTGTTGGGGGACCCATCATACACACCATGCTTTGGCACAACAGCCACAGTCGTCAAGTCTTGGAGAAGAAAAAGCTCAAAAAGATGTTGGTTTTGCTGTTAATGAGAAAAGAAGAGCTAAAGTTGGGCTAAAAATGGCACATAATGGAACATACTAAAAGCTCTATACCTGGCCAATTCCATACAGCTCTCACTTTGATTTTAATAATTGGAGTTATTTTCTAAGACAAATAATGCACTTTCATGGGGACGTTAAGGATGCTATTGCAGACTCTGGAGGCTTCGTACTGTGGCAGCGACAGACAAATTTCTTGCTCTCTGCTCCTGACATATAACTAAGGACCTACCTAATGGAAGAGCCTAATAAAAATAAGATGTTTCAGAAAGCACACGCTGAAACGATCTTCTGGAATTGGGCCTAATAGCAAGCCCTCTGTGCCAGGAATATGCAGCTCATCTTCATGCCGTTTCCTCTCTTCCCAACTTTATAAATGGGGTAATACGATGCACTCTCCAACTAGAAAAATCAATGGAGCCTTTCCTGGCCAAGAGCCCCATGGACAGTCTGCAGCAGTGCAGGACAAGTCCACGGGGGGGAGACTCGTCTGTAATGCTACAAATTAACCACAAAACACTTTAAAATGCTGGTCCTTGACATGTCAGCATATTTCTGAAGAATCTACAGCGGACTTGGCAGGTGGCTGTGATATAGCGAGTACTACGTAGAGAAACACTTCTGAAACAGAAGTTAATACTTCCCAGGAGAACAAGGAAATAATTGTGTCAAAACAAGCCTTAATCACTGAATTTTACCTGTTTCTCAGTGCACATGAGTTTGCAAACATGATTCCCATCAAAGCAAACGAGAAACACGGGCATCAGTCGGCGTGCCTTGAGAAGAAAATACTTTTCACGGGTGCCTTCTTGGTGCTGCCTGATCAATCTGCTATCTCCTTTTATTTATTCATGATTTCTTAAACTATTGCAGCAATATTGACATTAAATACAGCTTTGGCTTATTTTTTTTCATTCATTTGTATTTTAAGTTGACTTTATCGACTTCCCCTTGGCTCGCTCCTACACATATAACCCACGTTTCCTTACCAACTCCTTATTCCTGCTCCAGGTAACCACAGCACAGCCATTTTCTGCTCCTGGTGCAGTGGATGAGCTGATTTAAGACCCCATTGACCAAGATGGGTACGGCACACTGTGTAACTCAAGACAGGCAAGGGTTAACTCTATCCGTCCCCTCTTCTGTCTCGTTGCTCCCACAGTGCCATGCCTGGCTGGCGCTGTGCAGCCCACCTCTACCTTCCACCCATCCCTTCTCAAACTTCAACTCATCAAGAGAAGGATGGTGCTTGCCCTGCTCTCCAGCTATCTTCCTTTTTCTCTTTCTCTTCCCCATCCCCATCACAGGTTCATACTCCTCCCTCCTTGTGCTCTGCTCCCTGATCACTGCTTCCCCTCTTGTCATATTCCTCACGGAGAAACAACCTGTCACACTCGTAACCTCTTTGCACCAAAAGTGTTCTTTGATCTCTGCAAACTACATTTGATGCTGAAATCCTCGATATTAATATCTTTTGTTTGTGTGTCAATGTTCCCTAGAATCTAATTAAGCAATGTTTTGAGAGCATTATATATGTTTGAACAATTTGGCAGAGCAGACAATATGAGCTATTGACCTGCAAGGATAAATTGTGCTTGTGGATTCGGAGAACTCACACGTGCCTGCTTCTGTATGCCATTTCTTCTGAAATATGTGCATTTGTAAAAAGGCCTTTTTGTAATAATCTCTGCAAGGCTTAATCAAGGAATTTCCCCTGCTCTCTGCTGCAATTGCAGCGGCAGATTCAGCAGGGCAAAATAGCAGCACGTTGCAGCCAGCGAAAACAATAATAAAATAAAGCAGAGCGAGTTCCACCCAAACGCTAATAACAGAGATTATTCAATCAATAGGCTCTTGTTATGAATGAGCAGGCTAAATTGCCTTTGAATGATGTAAAGATTGACAAGGTATAGGTCAGTGTAATACAACCACTTACCCTAATTTGACTTCAGCAGTCTGAATGGCAGCACGGGCTGGCAGTGGGGTCGGGTCCGTGAAGTGATGCTCAGCCTGGCCTCTAGGGATGCTGGCAGCAAGCAGGTGGATGGAACCTGGAGAGAGGCTCAGGAGAAGGAAGGGAGGAAGAAGAGCAATGGCAGAACGTGTTTCTGAGCTTCCCCCACCTCAACAGCAAAGCCTGGTCAGATGTAGCTGCTGGATTAGAGTTGGCCCTTTGTTAAGGAGAACAGCACATCGATGGTGACGCTGGCAGATACCCACTGGGCAGGGCTGGCAACACCGGGCTCTAGGAGGCTTCCCAACACTGGGTTGGACATGCTGTAGAAGTGCAACCTGGAGAACAGCAGAGGAAAAAATTCATGCTGTACCACACTTCTGGTCCTGCCAGGAGGCACAACCCATCACTGGAGCTGCTGATGTGCCTCTGCTCTCAGCAAGAACAAAGCTCCAGGACAGGCAGAACAAAAGTCTTACCCATCCTGCACAGAAAATGTAGCAGAAAAGGATTCTGCCCACCTGAGCAAGGCAGGAGCCAAGTCTGTGTCTTGGTTTCCCTTCCCAGGAGGCGCAGCCAACACAATTGTCCCATGTGCAGAACCCTTCCTAAGCAGCACATGAAAGGCCTTACACAAGTAGTTATTAATATTAATAATAATAATTGTTGTTGTTACTAAGCCAACTACAAAAATAATTTTTCAGAGAAACAAAGTGCCCTGTCTCCCGGTGATAGATGGCAATGATGTTAGAAATTACTCACAGTGTGAATCTGGTTTCCAGTCTGGTTCCTTTCAATAAATTACAGACTTGAGCCTGGAGTGTGCACGGTTTTAAAGTAAATACAAAGTAGGCAGGAAGCCTACTCCCCCATCAATTTTGCTCGTGGTCATTTGGGGTTTTCTCCAAATGTCCCCCAGCAATTCTTGGCACATTTAGCTGGGGCTGGTGGAGCTGTGCACGGGCAAATGGGGGTCCTGGTGAAAACTGGGGTGCTGGTGCAAACGTGGGCATTCCCTGCCCACCTCAGCCCAGCACCGCGGCACCTCTCCCTGCTGTTTCTGACTCCCTCTGCACGCTCTTCAATTTTATACTCTTTTTTAAAAAATTTTAGGGGTTTCACCGCTGTTGTTTATCCATTAAATTCCTTCCAGATGGGGCTGTGCTTTTCCTCCTTCCTTTACGCCGGCAGCGCGCAGCGGCTGCCCACCAGCAGGTGTAGGGCCGGGTGCAGCATATGCCGCGGGTTTGGCAGAGCTGGCTGCCCGGCAGCTCCTGCGTGCATCTCGCCGGGCAGCGCTCAGCTGGGACCTGGAGCTCCTCACAAACACCATCTGGCCTTGGCAGGCCCGTGGAGCCCTTCCCAGCGCTGGCAGCCTGTGCGGATGGATGGATAGATGGACGGATGGATGGACAGATGGATGGATGGATGGAGAGACGAATGGATGGACGGATGGAGACAAATGGATGGACCGGTGGAGGGATGAAAGGATGGATATATGGATGGAGAGACAAATGAATGGATGGATGGATAGAGGGACAGATGGACGGACAAATGGACGGACGTATGGATGGATGGATGGTTGGACAGATGGACGGACAGAGGGATGGACGTATGGGTGGATGAATGGTTGGACAGATGGACAGAAACGGATGGAGAAATGGATGGATGGAGAGGCAGATGGATGGATGGACAGACAAATGGATGGACAGACTAATGAATGGACTGATGGATAGACAGAAGGATGGATGGATGGAAAGATATGCAAGCACTCAAAAAATAATGAGCAGCAGAGGAAAGCAGAGGGAGACTCACTGGAAGAACTGCTTCTTTTCCACTGTGTGTACCAAGGGATCGTTCCCACACACGAGGACGGCCTCTGCAAAGCCAGCACAGTGAGACAGGAATGGGCAAATCTTTCCAGAATGCTCTTGGCTTGCAAACAACTTGGAAAAAAAGGTTTGCTCACACCCCCTGAAGCTTTCCATGGTCAAATAGCAACAGATACTTCAACAGATATCCCTAGGAACATCAGTGGGCAGTATCCAAGCCCTGTGCCTCCAGGCAACAGCATCCCTGAGGGTAGCAAAAGACTCATTTTTACTCTAATTCTGCAGAGGTGTTATGGGTCCACATCTCAGCAGTCTATCATTGCCTGCCTCCATTCCAGTACTTCTTCCATCTCTCATGAAAACTTCATTTCTTCTAGTCAGGTTCACCAGAAACTGACTCATCAGTACAAGCAGCTTGCACCCACACAGAGACATCAGCTATTCAAGGCGCTTGCCAGGTAATGTGATTGAATGGCTCAAACCCTGGAATCCTGCAGTCTCACAGGAAACAGTTTTCATCTGGAACTGCACAAAGAACAGAACCATAGAACCACTGAGGTTGGAAAAGACTTCTGGGATCACCGAGTCCAACCCCAGTCCATCCCACCACGACACCAAACTACGTCCCTCAGTGCAACATCTCTGCAGTTTTGGAACACTTTCAGAGATGGTTACCCCATCTCTCCCTGAGTAGCAGAGCCAGTACATCACCAGTCCTGAAAATAAATTGTTCCTACTATCCAACCTGACCCTCCTCTGGTGCGACTTGAAGCCATCACCTCTCATCCTGTCACTAAATACAAAGCACATGAAGTCCCCATTGCAGCAGAACAGAGCATCTCACCAGATCCAATTCCTGCTGCTGCCCAGCAAACCCTGGTGGCAGTCACATTCACACAAAATGTCTCAAAGACAAGTGTTGGTGACACTGCACTGAGCCTCGCCAACACATCAGCCAACAGAGCCCGAGCCCCTTGTTACAACCCTCTCTCTTCTGAACAGGAAACCATCTGCCTTTCTCCCTGCCACATCCCACTCTCCAAACTCAAACCAAACCAAACGGATTTGTTGAAGTATCCAAACCTGTGAACCCACCCCACAGAGCACAAAACATTGCATTTCCCCCCAGCCATTTGAACATTGCTGATTTATACAGAGGCATGCAGCACTGATATATGTATTTCACCAGATATGTATCTCCATTCTGCAGTGATTTCACACATGGAGCAGCGTCAGGACAGGCTGACCTCCCACCTACCTGCATGGGGCTGTCTCCTGGGCAAGGCCAGCCTGAGAGGGCACCGACAGAGAAGGAGGAGGAGGAGAGACAGATGCTTCCCAGGCAAACAGAGAGGGACAACGGAAGAGAGCCAACAGGGACAGAAAGGAGCGTGCATACACACAAAGGCAGGCAGACAAAGGGAGTGCAGGGACAGGAGCTGCAGAAAGGACTCAGCTCAGCGAGGGCTGCTCTGGGAGCTCTGTGCAGAATGCAGCCAAGCAGCATCCTGACACAGCCCTGTGATAAATATTTATTGTGCCTGGCTCTATGGCTTCAGCTTCCACCAGGTTCACCTCAATTCTTGCAGCAAAAAGTGCCCCGATGTCCCTCACACTGCTCTGGCCTTCCTCATCCTGATCCCCCATGGCCCCACTCCCATGCAGCAAAGGAGAGAATTCTCTCTCATCAATCAGGACTGTGTTTCTCCCATGCCACGTAAATAATTTAGAAGCACAAGCATCCATGGCACTGCTTATGTGCAGCCCAAACCCAGTGCCAGGAATCTTGGGAAAAGGGCCCAATAATATTGTACCAGTCCAGAGTAATTAAAGTGCATCATTACATATAAATTTGTAATTAAACACTTTAACGTAATCATCCCGCACAGCACGATTCCTGATGAATTAATTAAAAGAACTCCAGAAATTAATGTTTTACTTGTCACCATTGTTGTGCTAGCTGTAGCCATCTCCCTGACTATTCCTGCAGCATGTTGTGAAGTAATTATGTCATTACTGGGGAACGGAAAGGCTCAAAGTCCCAAAAGAGGAGAAACTTGAAACAAAGTGCAGACAGCAACCACAGAAGGCAGAAGTGGAAAAGCACCAGCACAGGATGGGAGCACCTTGCTGACTCCCACGTGTGTGCAATGTGTGAGGGTGCTCCCATGCTCGCCCAGGACAGGTCACTACCTCCCAGATCCCTCCCTTATACCTCGTGTTACATTGCATTGCATGTTCTGCTTCAAACATATTGGACAATTCAGAGCCCTCAGGACCAGCCCGTCCTCCCATCTTGATGGAGACAATCCCCAGGATGCACCCCCAGCATCATCTGCTGGGGTTAAGGGGTTAGAGCTGAACCTAAATGGAATTGCTGGATACAACAGGCATTGCTGTCCATCTATCTGTCTGTGTGCGTGCGCACGCATACATCTGCATGCAGTGTGCAGCACTGTGCCAAAAATTCTGCCTGGGGCTGCAGGGTGCTACCACCAGCCAGAGCCCAGGCACTGACTGTCATGGCAAGG
>JAOWBP010004330.1:8898769-8914027 GCA_028571105.1 Tragopan temminckii
GCCTAAGCTAATCCTTCGTCTTAGGTAAAGACAGAGCATCATGTCTGTCAAGTTGTGTAAGACACCATACAAGGTCCCTGCAAGAATTTGTTCCCCAAATCTCCATCTCTCAAGCCCCCAAATGACTTCTCCTCAGTGGAGACCACACAGAGAATGTGTGTTTATGCTCTCACGCGTCCTCAGCCCAGGGAGGCAGGAGGAGCATGGAGGATGATCATTAATTGCATCCCAATGGTTTGCCTGGGATTTGTCCATGTTTACAAAGACATTCTCCGGCACTCCCCTAATCAGTTCTCACTCTCCTCCAGCTGAGCAGTGCTTTGTTATCACTGGAATCTCATCATTAATTGAGATCTGAGAACCTCTATTTCCTGGACATCTCATGCATGGTGGGGGCACCACCTTTCACAAATATATCATGTCATCACCTGTTTGGCATCATTCCCCTTTGCTGAGGGCTGTGGCTCACAACAGCAACGCTTGTTTTCTCAAAGCCACTGCTCAAGCTTTCCTCCACCCCCTGGCCACATAGAGCTCTCTCTCTTCAGATCGAGCTTCCCAAAGTGATCTCTGTTGTCAGTCCTGGAGTGAGTTTGTCATTCTGTGGGCAGCTGTGTACATGCAATAGCAATTCTCCCATCTAAATCCATATATTGACACCTGCATGTTTTTTTTTTAATGCACAACATCTCCACTTTTTGCAATCCCTCAACTCTTTCTCTTGTCCCTTCTACAGCCACCACCCTACTTTTCAAGTCTTGCCCATGATGCTAACCCTAACATGCAACACAGCTGCATCGTAGCAACAGCTTTGCCTTGGATTAGTACAGCTGGGCAATGCTTCTTAAAGGTCACAGCCTCATGACCGTAGTCCTCAAGGGTTCCCTGTGGATCCCATAGCAGATTGTAACAAGTTACACTTTCTGACTTGGGAGTTCACCCCTTGTTGCTGGTGAAGGGTGCTGTACCTCAATCAACAGAGAGCTTCTGCAATCAGCCTGCAAGATAGATCTAACTGCTTCTATCATTGCCCCATTTATCTTCATTTCCATTTTTGCGTTGATGGGTATCATACACCACAAAGAGCCAGCCCAGCCGTGAAATGACACCGGACTGGCAACCTCATAATTATCCGGGCTCACGTATCAATTCCCTTCAATCCCTTTGTGACACTCCATTGCTTCCTCATAACTTCCTCATCTGACAGATCAGCACTGTGCACCCGAACCGCCTGAGAGCCCCGGGTAATAGCCTTAGGGACAAAGTTAGCCCTGGTAGAAGTGGGCAAAGAAGCTTGTTGGCTTCAGCGTGAGCTTTGCTTGCTTTATGCCAGGCCTGAATTTTCTGCAGACTCTCTTCCCTGCACACAAAGACCCTAACTCCTTTATCTGCTCCACAGCAAGACTCAGGGCCTGCTGCAGCTTACAGGTGCATGCCCAGCTCACGCAGGATTTGGTGCTGGGATGGCTCCTCCTCTGTACTTCAGGTATTCCTGTTTCCAGGCATGTTTATGTTTTTCCTCCATATTTCAAACTAAGACAACAGTGAAAGGTCTCCCAGGGCTGGGGTTGGCATGGTGCAGCCAGCTTATTGATAAAGCACAGGAAGCCTGTGCTCCATTGGTCCCTGCTTACCCAGCAGTGCCACCATGGCTCACTCTGAGGTGCTGACTGATCCCTGAGCCTCAGCATGGACCACTGGGTACGCCCTATTCCGGGTATTCCTGTTAATCTGGGCTTCAGGTGCAATTAAGTAACTCAGCTCTGGCACTAAAGAAAATGTGGTGATCCATAGACAGGAATTCTAAAGCAATGTTTTCATCCATCATTCATCAAGTGCAAAACTCTTGGGAAGAGGTAAATATTCTGTGGGAGGCACCAGGCTCTACAACATGGCCGTGTTTGCAAGGAAAGGCTTGAATAACATGTAGAAACAGATCCTCAGTGTGGGATGAAAACATTTTCCCCAGGGGCTGGAGATGCCCAGGATGCACCTCCACTACACAGCATCTTTACACAGGACGACAGCCATGGCAATGGAGAGAAGCCACCAACCTCCAGGCTGGGGCAGAACCTGGACGTTGTGACAAGGCTTTTATTGGAGTTGCTGTCTATGCATAGGTATTTTCCTAATTTTGAGTGAAAGGCCAGAAAGCAGCACATTTTATACCTGCCTATTGGCAGTGCGGCTCTGGTCCTCACTGAACGAGGCCTGTCTGCACAGGCTGCCCTCTGGGACAGAAGTGCAGCTTGGCAAGAACCCATTTAGATCCTGAACTGTAGGGCCTCCCGTTTGCCCAGCGAGCCCTGGGGATGGCATGGCTTGATGCTTCCTTTTTCCTCTCTTTGGGATGCGCTTCAAACTCTCTGTTTGTCCAAATGGATTGTACCGTGGGTTGGGTCAAGATATGAAGATCTCAGGGGTCATGGAACTATGCTTACTTCTGCTACGTAATCTGATTGTTTCTCCCAGACCATCTCCCCTGTTTTGGAGCAAACAGATTGCAGGATGAGCAGCAGCCATGGGATAAACTCTGCAAGGAGGCTAGGGGACCTGGCCCATCTCTTTCAAACAGACCACAACTCTACCATCCCCTTGGAGATGTTTCCATCCCCAGCACCCAGGCGAAGCTCATGGACAGTCCCTGCCACAGAGGCGGGAGGCGAAGGGATGCTGGGCAGAGAGCTGGCGGCCGGTCCCCAGAGAAGGGGGGATTTCCATCCCTGCTGCCACAGCCCCTGCTGCTCCAGGCAACTGATTCCCTTGTCCCAGCTCGGGCCCCTTCTGCCCATCAGCCACGCACAGCGTGTGGCCCTGAGATGGAGGGATGGATCCTGCTGCCGGGGTGAAGAGGGAGGCTGGGGAGGCTGCATGCAGCCGGATGCGGAGCCGTTGGAGCCGGGGAGAGCCTCGCCACTGGTTTTTAATTTGCTTTGGATCGTGGCCATTATCATTAGAATAATCTCCAGCAGGTGATAGGCAGGAGTAAATTAATTCTGAATAAAGGCGTCTGGGGGTGGGTGCCAGGGAAAGGCAGGGCTGGGCAGCGGGCACAGACTGCACTCGGGTCAGAGGGGAGATTTGGTGGCAAAGAGGTCTATGCCTCCTCTTGCAAAGAGCGTATTTCGCCTCTGATGTGACATTTCTTTCTGCTAAATACACCCAGATTGGAAATGCACAAGGCGCTGTTCCACAACAGTGTAGAGGGTAGCAGGAGCGGGGTTATTCATGCAATTTTATTTTTAATTCTCCCTGTCCACTGAAATCATGTGTATGAAAACAATTGAAAATAAATTATCTCCCATCTCCAGAAAGAACCTTTTGCTGTTGTTCCTGGAGCCACCAGGACATGCAAACAATTAATCCTCGGCTCCGGACCCAAGTGACTCAACCAATAAAACAGCTGTCAGCTGCCGGTCCTGGGGAGGTGCTGCCTAATATCCCAGGAGAGGATAATTATTCTTATCTGATTTGGCTCTGGAATGAAATCATAAAAAGCCTCGTCCCATTCTGTAAATTCAGTTCTTCTTAGCAGGTTAAGCAGAGCCCAAATGACTAACATTTCTGTCAGCACTGACTCTGGCTAAGGGCTAATATACCATGAAGAATAACCCAATAATAAATCTTATTATAGGGAAGGAAAAAAAAAAAGAGAGAGGGAGTGCACAAGAGTGTAAAACCGAGGAGGGTGCAAGGCAATTTAAGTGGCTGACAAAAGTGGGTTCAGATGGCTGTGATGCAGAGGAAAATTTCAGAATAATTTATTAAAAAGTCCCAAAAATGCCAACTCAGATTTCGATGTTTTGAGTGGAACTGTTTCTGGAGCCAGAATTTTTTGTCTTTTGGAGGTTCATCTTTGCTACAACCGATGCCTCTTGGTGTGGAATGAGCAGATGTTGTGATGAAACCACAGATGCTGTGAAGAAAGGGCAGGTAGACCAGGGTAGTCCCATAGGAAGGGACAGCCCAGGTCTGGGTCCTTTGGTGGCAAAGCAGCAGAAGATGAAGCCTGGGATGGGCTAGGGCTTCACAAACAAGTATGTAAGCCTCTCCCATGGGTGAACACAGGCTCTGATGCTGAAGTAGATGTCTGGGAAGTGATGAGTTCTCCCTCGTCGCAGCAAGATTTACGGCCAGGGTGGAAAGTGCTTTGGCGGGGGGTTGGGGAGGGGTGTTGGGTTTAAAGTTCAGAATGACCTTTGTTGTTGCCTTTCATACCTCTGATCAAGAGGCTCCTGGAAATTATGACCGTGCAACTCAATCTGATGATGTCCCTGGGTCTCTGTTTCCACTGGTGCCCCCGGCAGGCAGTTCCCAGGAGAACAGGTTGGTGTGGTGGGATGTGTGGATGGCTGGGGAGGGAGACTGAGGGGTGTGGGGGGGATCCTAGGTTTGGGAAACTGATGGGCTGTCTGGTGAGGGGGGCTCTGCAGAAGATTTATGGCAGAAGGATGCCTCCAAAGTGCTCCTCCAGCACCTGGGAATGACGTTAGGGAAGAGTAGGGATCTTGTGGCCAAGATGGGCTGGAGAGGAGCTCAGAGAAACCCCAGCTGCAGCCACACAAATCACATCCAGTTCTGCTCTTTGGTTTGTTGCTTCATCCTGGCAGCTGTTGGATGCTGGTGGAGGATGGGAACAGTGACAAAGAGCAGGGAGAGAGCTAAAGAGATGCCCCCAACTCCAGAGGGCCTCGAGGCCCATCTCAGCTTCCCCAGGGATGCCCTGGTCTGGCACACCATGACGCTGCCTTTGCAAGGAAGGTGCAACCATGCCCAAGGCAAGGGAGCTGGAACAAGGGGTCATTCATCAGCGTGCTGACCAACAGCAGATATTGAGAGCAGGAGGGACAGAGCCCTCAGGTGTCACCCGGACACAAGGTCTCCTCCTGTCCCTCCTGGGCAGAGACGTCAGCTTTTATATCTCTTTCCTCTGTGGAGCTGCCCACTGCCGTTGTGCTGGGAGCGAGGGCCCAGAGAAAGGCAATACAAATACCACGCATCGCCGCCTGCATCCCGAGCACCTCACAGCCAGGCAGACCAAATCTCTAAAAAGGTGGACAAATATTTGCTGAGAAAGGCTCTTCCAGGCCTGGCTTGGGCTCAGGCTGATGGGTGAATTATATGTATAATCCGAAACAGCAAGGCTTGGGATCTGGATTTTTTTTTTTTTTAAGAGATTTATCTGTTTATGGAAGAAATGTTAGGACAGCCACAATGTGCTATAATCCCTCATAAATGGGTGTAAATGTAGCATGGAAATATAATATATAAATTTCTATAAATCGCACATTCTTTGCTACAATCTGGGTACAATTAGACGATGCTACACTAATAAAGCTCTATACAATTCATTTTTATTCTTAAAAATGCTCTGAAATTCTGTTTCTGGAACAACTTTGGCTCACGCCTCATTTTCCTTTCCAGCCCAGCCAAGAGCCGCATGGGAACAACAGCTTCAGCTGGGGGTAAGCTCTATTATTATTATATGAAGATCTAAAGAGAGGGAGACAACTGGTGATGCACCTTGGGAGAGTAAGGATATTCCAACTTCTCCCCTTGCAAAGTTGGATATTTACATGCACATCGAATAAATTTACCCATGAGAGATCTTGGTCCCATGTAGCTTTGAAAGTGTTCAGACCCAATTACCTTTATTAAGACCAATGTATATTTTTAGCCTCTATCTGTTGACAGCATCATGCTCCAAACTGTTCCCGGCTCAGCTTTTATTTCAGATGTCTGCTGGCCAAAACGCCTGGAAAAGGTGGCACAGTAACTTCTTCCAATGAAAATTAAAAGCGGAGGTTTCTCTGGCCAAGGGAAGCAATCAGTCACCAAAATCAAAAGATCCGTCATCAAAGTTGAAGGCAAGGAACGAATAGCCTCCTAAATCAGTCAAACAATTTAAACATCCCTTTTGTAATTGGCAATTTTGTAATATTTATTCACAACAGATCTGATTGCCGGATTCCCACTGGCTCCCCTCAGGAGGGTTTGCGTGAAATCAGTTTGAAATGGTATGTCAATTTTTTTCTGAAGTCACCATCTGGCTGATAGACTTGAGTCTGTTCTAATACACTGACCCAGTGAATTGCTGCTAAACAATTCCCGGGGGTCCCGCTCCTCTCGCAGGCAATCCAGGAGAGCGCTGCCGGGAAGGAGCGAGCCTGGCAGGCACATCTGAATGTGTTGTGTTGAGGGATTGTAGAAGAATTTGATTTATGTAAAGAAACAGAAATCTTGGGATGGTCTTGTTTGCTCCTGAGCTCTTGTGATGGCTTCAAATGGGAGGGGAGGTTTGGGCTCAGCTTTAATGACTTGAAGCCACCTGAAATTTTGCTGGGGGGAGGGAAAAATAAATAAACAAATACCCCACCTCCCCCTTCAAAAGAACTCCAACAAACCAAACCACAACAAAAAGCCCAAACTCTCAGATCCACAGCAAGGGACACAAGCATCTGAAAGCAGCAAACTCTACAACCTGAGTGGCAAGAATAAATCCTGGATCCATTACGTCGTACATCTATTTCAAATATGCGATAGCATATAGATGATGCAGGAGTACTGCAAAGTCAGCCCCTCTCTGTGTCAGCAGCAGTCCCTGGGATGAAATATTGTCAGATCTTCTGTGCTCAAAGACAGCTCAGTTTAACCTATAATGTGAAATTAGGCCTCTGTGTACGTGCTTTGTGTGCCCTCCTCCAGGTCAGCGATGAGTTCCTACGGCACATGTTGATAATGAGATGCTTCCTCTCACCATCCCTCTGCGAAGGATGCTGCCACTGCTGTGAACTGTATTTGCTGCCATGTGAGAGCCTCCTTCTCATTGCATTCCCAGACCCAGAGCACATGTGTACACACAGTGGGACAGGCGTAACATTGTGTGCACTTGCACATGTGTGTTGGTGTACGTATCCACACACGCACACACACACAAGAATGTTTCTGCACACTTAGGATGACTAATTTTTTTGACGGGTGAGCACATCATCACTACAGCATTTGTTTTTTTTTTCCATTCCCATCAATCATTATTGTATGTGTGATCAAGCAGAATTTGTCTCTGGCTGCTTAAAATTTTCTTGATCATTTTTCAAGGCTAAATATCATCTCCAGATAAATAACGCTTACTGTAATAACCTACCTGCTAAAGAGATGATCCCAACCCCACTGAAATCACATGGACAGTGTTGGCGTGATGGACATTGATTTAAATCCTAAAGAATCATTTGTTTCCCAATAGAACTTCAGTAAAGACTGAACATGGCGAGTGTTCCACAGGGCTTGGCCAGGGCACCAAGAATGGGGAAACAAGTGTGGACAGGTGCAGGAACTCCAGGAGGTCTCCCCTTACTGCTGCATTTAAGGGATCTGGGATCCTGGGGTGCTCCCAAACATCCCGAGATCCCCCATTGCTGCGGCTGCCTCTCCAGCCCATGTCTGCCCACCAGTGAATTCCTGTGTTGCTGCAGGGCCAGGCAGGATACTCACTGCATGCCCCACAGACCACAGACAGCTTCAGGACAGAAGGACAAGCTCCTGTCCCCCACCACCCATCCCCACGGCCAGGTGCCCTGCCCAGGTCGGTGCTCAGCGCGGGCCCTTGTAGGTGTGGGATGTGTGTCCATCTCACTGCCATGGACAGATTGCTTTCCGTGGGGCTTTGCCAGCTTTTCCCAGGTTGGATCCAAAGAGAAAAGCATTTTTTCTCAGGAATAGGCTTTTCGTCCTTGAAGGATTCTGCTGTTGTCTCCTTACTTCTCTTAATTGTATAACCCCAAGGTATGCCTCAGATTTACACAGCCTAAATCCAGCCTTATTTGGCTGTATTTGTCATTATTCCAATTAATTGTGCATCAGCTAATTGTGTAACACGGCTATTTGCATGCCAAACCAGGGTCCTCATGCTGTTCTTTGCAGTGTAATTGCTCTGGCTAAGTGAATACCAGGAATATTCCTGAGGTTTCAGCCATTAATCAAGGTCTGTTGAAAGGAATATTAGCACTCTGGGAAATAATAATACAAAAAATTAAAAAAGAAAGAAAGATGCAAAATATCAATGAGATTTTTAAAATTAAAAAGAAGTCGTAAATGCAACAATATGAGTCTGAAGGCCAGGAAGGTCTGGCCAAGGTTGCAAAGGCCGCATCCAGTGGGGGTCTGGAGGCTCAGGAGATGTTTACTGATAAATGAAGGCACAGTGGTTGAGCTTTCTCTCCTTGGTGCTCATTTTAGGGGTGTCCGGGCAGTGTTGCAAATAGTAACTGTGTATGGTGCAGGGAGCCCAGGTATCAGTGGGATAGTCTTTTAGAGCTGGACGTCTTGAGGAATCAAAGTATGGGCTATCCAGGACAACTACACTGAAGTGGGGAAATAGCTGGCTGCTGTGGCCGTGGGGAGGTGAGGTGCTGCTGCAGGGAAGGGCTGCACTGGGACAGCAGAAGAGCAGAGGCACCCGGTGATGAATGGTTCCTTTGCTTTGGGCAAGGGAGGATTTTTACTGTCAGCATTGTTTGATGGATATAAGGTTGTCTTGGGAGAAACTAACTCAAGGCTGCAATGATGGAAAAGATTATTAATGATGAACTACTCCTTGGTGAACTACCACTAACTTAGTCAATGACTTAGGGTGCAGAAACTCAGCCATTCCTCTGTTCCTGACCTGCAACTGGTCTGTCACATTTTGCTCCCCTACATCACACAGAAAGAAAAATTCTGCTGAAGGATTTTAGCAGCATTAAGGGACATAACCTTAGACAGCATTAAGGACATAACCAGGGTCCTCAAGGATGCAACAAGGACCCCCAGTGATATAACCAAGATAGCATTCCCCATCACAAGGAGGTTTGCAAGACACGTTGCCTTTTGCAGCAGCATGCTTTCAGCCACACTTTGTTACCCATCCCAAGTTGAATGGGAGGCCCACGTGTGCCCATGGTCCCATGCTTGGCTTGTTCAACCCAGGCTCCTCAAGGGCTCGGAGCTCCTGCTCAGCTGCTCCCCATCCCTCACACTGCGATGGGCTGCGGTTCTCATTTCTGCCGCTCTCCACCGAGGATGAAGTGAAAGCAAAGCTGGGGCTTGGCTGCTGTTTGCAAACAGAGATGAAGACAAACAGATGAGTTCAAGCTGCTGGAAGGAAAACAACCCTCGCTTAATGGTGGGAACATGAAAGGGTAAACAAAACCCTGGGCAGGTCCTCCTCATTCCCACCGCCCCTTGGAGTCCACTGGTGTTTTTCAGTCTTTACCTCCTGGAACCGATTGATTTCGTGCCAGTCTGTAACTCTGCTGGTGTTGTGGCTGTTTCAGAGACTGCCAGGTGCTGAGGGCAGAGGATGAGCTCCCAGTGCTGGGACCGCTCCTGCTCTTGTTCTCCCAGAGCCGGAGGTCCCTGCAGGGGAAGCCTTGGGTTCCTTCCCCATTGCTGCTTTTCTACTGCTGGGTCTGTGACCATCCTGTACCTGCGGGTCTGCCCAAGCACAAAGGTGCACACGAGGTCTTTGATAACTGCATTTCAGCGCCGATTCCCAACACCTTCAGCAACATTACGAGATGTCCTACCCCCTTGAAACTCAGCGAAAGGCAGCATTATTCCAAAAATTTCTGCAAGGAGGTGTGAGCCTCTCTTATCAAGCCAAACTCCCCTCAGACTGCATTGCTGGCTCTTGGCTTGGCAGGCTGCTGTGTTCTTCCCCATGTGTCAAGTCAGAGAAGTGAGCGCAGTATCTCAGTTCTTTTTTTTTCCCCCTTAATTAGCATGAGATTTGACGAAATTCGCCAAGGCAGCCATCCATCTGTTTTGCTGACTTTCAGCAACAATATTTATCATTGCGGAAGTGTCAAAACAATAAAACCAGATGACGTTTTATGCAAAGGACTCCAAACTACTTAAAAAAAGGCCCCAACCTTGAAAGCCTCCTACAGGATTTTGCCGGGAATTGTTTGCAGACACAAAGCTGAGAGTGATTCCTTCTGTACCAGCATAAATATTTAAAATAAACTGCAGAAGAATTTTCCGAGGGAGGCACGAGGATGGCAGATGCTTCTCTGTAGCAACTTTGTTCCAAGCAGCCAGGCGAGAAAAAAAGAAATCCCCCACCCTGATGTGTTTTCCTGGTTTCACCCAAAAGATCAATATTAATTTTTGGTGAATGCTTTTTACATTTCAAAGGAATGCTACATGTATTGGTTCGTGCCGGTGGTTCTTCTTAAGAATTTTAACCTGATCTGCCATGCAGCAAGAAAGGGGAATTTAAAAAAGATCTACTTGTTTAACTTCATGCTATTTAAATCAATATGTAAGTGAGGATTGATAAATCCACGCTCCCCGTTGTCAGCACTGGTTGATTACAGCGCTGCGGAGCCCTGCCAAAGGGTGCGTGCAGCACGCTAAGTTCTGCATGTATTCAGATCCTCCATAATGAATTTACCCAATGAATTCAAGTGCGGCTGCACTCTCCCCTTGTCAGAGCTGCTCTGGCTGTGAGCACTCAGAGCTGTGCTATGGCTGTGGGCACCCAGCAGGAGCTGAAACCCTGTTTTGTGGGTGATGGCTGATGCTTTTTTCTGGGGAAGGTGGCTTTGTTCAGATGTGGATGCGCTCAGCTCACACTTGGGTTGAACATCGGTGCCCATTCTTTATCCCCTGTCAATCTGGGATTTCAAAGCCATTTTGTTCTGGCAGAATAATTTCCGCAGATCCTGATCCCACATGTCTTGGCCCCTTGGTGCTAAGGGATCTTAAAGGACATGTGGGTGTCAGCTCCAACAGGGAGCAGGATGTGGGGTGCTGTGGCATATTTGGGTACCGCCCCCAGTTTGGGTTCACGTAAGAGCATCCCAGCAAGCAGTGAGCAAAACCTGCAGGCAAATCTGCTCCCAAAGGACCTTCATCCCTAGCACTAGGACTGGCGTGAGCCCACACATCCTGCCTCAAAGGGGCAGGAGAGCCCGAACCCCGCAGAGCTGGGCTGAGCTTGGCGCTGATTGCAGGCATCTGTCTTCTCCTGACAGCTCTGCCTGTTAGTGGAGTGAGTCTGCTGCTTAATTTACCTGACTTGTTAACAGCTCCCTGTTTTGAAGTTGTAGGAAGTGGCTGATTTCACATTTACAGTTGAAGCATTGGACTCCCATTGGGCGGCTACAATTCACAAATAATCTGATGATTTATCCGCTGCCATGGGAGCCCATGGGGACACTGATCAGTGTGTATCATGGTGTGTACCACTGCGTTTGGGGGGAAAGTTGATGAGAAAGAGGAGTGCGAAGCTGGCTGGCCATGGGCCAGGTGCCCTACAAACAGAAACTCTGAAGGAAATCTCTGCCAAAGAAAGCAGGGATGGGAGCTTGCACAGCCCCATGGAGGGGTGCAAGGGGCTTGCTCCATGCACTGCTGCTTGCAAGAAGCTCCAGCACCATGTTGCTGCCATTTGTGGCTGGGAGAGAAGCAGAGTGCTGCGACAGGGTGGGCTGGTTTGTATATTCCAGCCTTGGATCCCTCAGTTGTCTTGGGCATGGCCCCATCCTGGCAGCAAGGGTTTAGGAAGATGCAGAGCAGAGGAGGTTGTGCACAGACACTACAACATGCATCTCTGGTGGGGAAATTGGCTCTCAGAAGCTCCAGCACAGGCAGACATCACACCCAATAGCAGCAAGCAGAGTAACAAATCTTGGGAGTCTCTCACCATTAATTGCCCACCAACCCCCGTGCCACCCAACACATCAATAACCAGCACCCTGGGAACTGGAGGAGAGGAAAACACAGCTTGTGCACCTGGGCCACCCCCAAACACCTCATGTGTGAAGAGCAGGTTCACCATCCCTCACACAACCCATGGAGGAGCCCTAGGACGCTGCTGGTCCTCTGCTATTCTCAAACCCTTTCCCCAACTGCCTGCCCCCACTGCACCACAGGCTTTGGAGACCTGCCCAACTGCAAGAGGAAAAAGGACCATGTCAACAAGTGAATGGGCACATGGAATCAGAGCGAAGGGAGGACAACCACACTGAGAAATAGCCCTGGTGGTTCTGCCCAGTCAGGCTTGCACACAGGCCAGCACTGTGGCTTGGCTGCGTTGTGCTCTCCTTTGCATTAACTACTGTTGTGTGCTATTGTGTAACGCGTATTGTTTTTATTGTTCTTGTTGTAAATACACCTAGAGGCATTTTATAAGTGGAATTAATTAGAGTTGTTTAATTCATCAGTTAAGTGCATAGCACAGGCTGTCTGCTCACTGGGGACGTGTGGATGGCTGTGGTCAGGGCAGTGCACGGTATACGCATCAATGTGTGGTCACGTTTGCTGTGCTGTGCTCACAGCACCAGCTCTCCAGATCTCCAGTTCTTGGCTTCAACCTCAGCACTGCCCTTTTCCTCAGAAGTTCATCTCAAAATTATGCATTTGCAAGAAAAGTTTGGAAAGGTTTGCCTAGGAGAGGACAGCAGAGTGGAGCAGGTCAGACGCAAGGCTTGCAGCAGAGGTTTATGAGCTCGTCCAGCCCAGGCTGCCCTGGCCAGAGGCTGCACCACAACTGAACAAACACAGCAGGTCAATACATCACAGGGTTTGCACATGAAAGGGAAGGGGAATAAACGTCCTGTCAGCAGTGCAGGGCAAGCCCTTGATGTTTGGGACATCTCCAGGGCTGGGAACTTTCCTGTTTTGAGGATGATGTTGTTTGCTCAGAGCCTTGCTAAAGCATGGGGGAAGTGGGAAAAAAATGAAATAACTCCATGAAGAGCAGTGGTTATTACCATAGGCACCCACAGGCAGACAGGGTACTGAGATGCTCTGCTCCTGGGGCACGGCTGGCACCAGTCTGTGTACAACACAGTGGTGACGGAGCAACTGAGAAGGAGATCCAGGGCAGGAGCAGCCAGGTTTGGGAGAGGAACATTTCCCACAATCCTTCCCCACAGCTGCAGCAGCAGCAAAGGGATCGTTTTTCTCCCCAGCCATCACGGCTGCTAAATCACGGCTTGAAGGACTTCCCAGGAATGTAAATCGCCCCATCAATCCCAGCCCCTCTCCCACCCACCGCGCTGCTGGCTGGCCCTGGGATGGGTCCTCACCCACTGCCTGCGCTGGGGACTGCTCCCCACATGATGATGATGCTCAAAAAGCTACGGGGATCCCAAGCCGTGGTGTATTTGGGCATGAACCAATGCAAACCTGCAATGAAAACCATTAGGTGCCTGTCCGTGGTCTTTGAAGACCCTGGTCTAAACGCTGATATTCCCATGAGCTGCAGCATCTCCATTGTCCCCCTCCCAGAAGAGGGACTATCAGGACCAAGTCTGAGCTGGGATGTGAGTGTCACAACATACATTAAAAAAAAAAAAAAAAAAAAAAAAGATAGCATAATGTAGATGGCATAGGGCTGGGGTAGAAGTTTAAAGAGCACCCCACCTTTCACCCACCCCAAGGACACCACAAGCATCTTCAGAAGGCAATGTTACATCCTTCTGCAGAGAAGTGCCATCAGTCAGTGCAGAACGGGAAACATTCCCAACAAGATGGGAAAAAATAATAATCGAAGAAAACCCAGCGAAGCCCCGTGTGATAATAAAGGCTGACTCTAACTAACAGTTGCTATTCAGACATTGTTAATGATATTATAAGCACTACCATGTGCTAGGCAAGCTGTGACACGCACCCCGGTGGACATATGGATAATAAGATCACATGCCTATTTCAATCAAAGCCATAAGTACGAACTTGATCTGAATCAGAAGAAAGCCCAAGCAAGTGGTAGCTTTGGGAAAGCAAGCTCCTGCTCAATTTCCTGGTGATTTAGCTCTTGCTGGAGCTGCTGAGGACCGAGGGGCTTGGATGCTTTACCTTGATTCACCTCCCCTGCACAGCAAGTTGCTCCAGCCCACACCTGAGCAGAGCCAAAATCATGGGCAGCTCACTGTCATTAGAAACACTGAACATAATCACCAAATTTAATGCCTTTATCACTGCTCAATGGATCAGCGAACAGAGGAGCTGAAAGAAAGACAATTAGAAGCGTCAGTCTATGCTAAATTTTTCTTCCCTTGCCCTGCTTTTGTCTAAAGAGTTATTCATTCCCTAATTGCGAAATGTAATTTTGTTTGGAGGCTTTTCTTCTATTTGTTTTGTCGTGTGGCTAATGCAGTTATTTGCTGCACACAGCCTCTTTTCTCCTGTTCAGCCCGTTTAATGGAATTCCTCAGCTTTGATTTAAAACCATTTTGCTTTAGTGACCAGCATTTCTGGAAGGGGGAATCAGATTGTTCATATTTTGCCTGGCAAGGTTCGCTTCTTTAAGTGCGTGTTTTCACGAAGGCCTTTAATCCAGCAGTTTTAGCTTCTGTGGAGACAAATCTCAGCAAGAAGCAGCACCTTCTCCCCATTCCCACCCTGTGCTGGGCCACAGGCAGTGACAGAGCTTCCCCTGCTTTGTGCGGAGAGCCCCATGTTGTGCCTCAGAAAGGGCTGTGCATGGACGGACCCCCAGGAGCTGTTTTCAGTACATCCTAAACCACACCTGAAAGTTGTTTTTTCCACTCCTAGTGTTTAACTCGAAGGCCTCCTACAGCTCCAGAGCCCTGCTGAGCCTGAATGGCAATGCAGGGAGTGAGTAAATTGCCCTTTTAGCACGTTCTCACCAACAAGAGGATTTTCAGTCCCAGCTCCCCCCCCACATCATGAAATCCAGAGCGAAGGGAGACTGATTTAAAACCAATCACTAACACTTAGACGGAGCCCTTCGTTCGACCATCCCAAGCCTCGTCTTAGACTATTGAATCAATCCTGTCTCCACTTTTCCCTTTGCTAAGTAACAAACCAAATCAGACGACGGCACGGTCTGCTCTAATTGACTGAGCTGCACGAGCGTAGCCATGCCGCGGGATGTGGCCATCAGCTGTGCTGCACAGGGAAGACAAAGTGTGTGAAGCTATTGATAAATCCCAGTCTGAAGAAGGGAGAGAGCAGGACTGGACCTGGGCATTGAGGTCTGGGGGCCTCTATAGGGAGTGCAGCTTGTGGGTGACAGCTAGGATGGGTGGCCAAAGGTTGGTTTCTTCGTGCCAAGACCATGTGTGGTTTTTTGGACTCACCCTGTATGGACCTGAGGCCACATGAGGAACAGGTCAGCTTGTCTTTAGAATGCATCTGAAAAGCACTGGGATTCATCTGATCTTAAAAGCTGTTTCCACTCCAAAGCTATTTCATTTCCCTGAGAGATGGAATTTCCAGTTCAGTTGTGTTGGGCACAATGAAAACACC
>JAOWBP010004330.1:8914127-8928441 GCA_028571105.1 Tragopan temminckii
TTTCCACTCCAAAGCTATTTCATTTCCCTGAGAGATGGAATTTCCAGTTCAGTTGTGTTGGGCACAATGAAAACACCTCCACGTGCTGTCTGTCCATCTGGTTTTCAGTGCCCACCTGTCTCCCCAGTACAGCCACTCCAGCTCCCTTGAACCACACTGTTTCCAAGGTGAGCAAACCCATTTCCACACCAATCCCACCCCAGCTCCTTCTTGCCTTTTCCCTTTGGTCTTTTGAAGGTGGGCTTTCAGGCTCCTGACCATGTGTTGAAAACATGCTTACAAACAAAGCATCTCTAGAAACAGGAGGTAAGGGGAAAGCGGGGAGAGATAATCAGGAGGCAGTATAGTTGGACTAGAGGATCTTAGTGGTTCTTTCCAACCTCAGTGATTCTACGATTCCAGGAGGAAAAGCCAAATAGAGCAAGCATCCTTATAGACACATTTACCCAGCAGAGCCTGAATTATGCAGCAATTGCTGTGGTCACATAAGGCAGGGGCCACTGAGCCTGGATTTCTGGCTTGTCTGGAAGGAGCTGGCTGGGGGGAGCCCTACTGGGGAGCTGTGGGGCTGGACAGGGCTGGAGCCACTCAACTGGGGACCATGCTTTGGGTTTTTCCCTTTGCAAAGCTGAACCAAAGCATTTCCAATTTTGGAGCCTCTGCAACAGCCCCCGGGTCTCTGTAGTGGCTTTAACCTCTGTAGAGCCATGCTTCTGAGCAGTGAAGAGCTGCCTGTCCATCTCCCTCAGGCTGCTGCTACAAAGCCTCGGCTCCTCCAGGAGAAGAAGGGAAATCACTTACTGGTTTGGCTGGGAACAGGTGTGTGAAAATCAGCACCCAGGCACCCGCTCCAACAACGTTGTTTTTTCCTTGCGTTCCATAAATCAGCACTCTAATCTTTCACTGTCCAGTGAGGTCTCTCACTGGGAGGGTGATAAATTGCCCTCCAGCCCCTGACAGCTGCTGGGAAATCACTCACGGCCTGAGACAAACCTCTAAATCTGACATTATAGAGTGTTGAAAGGAAGAATGTCTGTTTTTATAACCTACCTCAGTTATAATAAATATTTAAAATCCACATTAACATCCTCTTATAGTTACAATCTGCCCTCTATGGAACAGTGTCCAACTTAGATTTAATTAGCAACTGAACCTTTCCAGCCCAAGCTCCCAGTTAGGCTGAAGACCCAAATCTCCAGTGAGAAGCCTCTGTTTTCTTAAACTACCTGCACTGTAATAAATATCAGCCATGTCGCCAGGCAGCCCTGCTGGAGACAGTGCTCCTTTTGTCTTCTCAAAGGCCAACATTTAATTTAAATGATAAGGTCTTTCCAGACTCCGAGGGGAATTTCTTTCCTGCTCTCCTGAAACTTTGCCATACCTCACCTCTGAGCACCAGGAGGATGCAGGAATGGAAACACCTCGGTGCAGGTATGGGATGGGGAGCGGGGCAGTGGCAATAGTAAATCCAGACGACTCCTCTGGCAGCTGGCTGTGGACCCACATGGAGCAAGGTTTCCTTCATCCCATGCCTGGTCCTGCTGAATTTCAGTGCTTCTCTCCCACTGCTGCCTATCTGCTGCTGTGTCAGAGGGCCAGAAATCAGCCAGATCCCAAGAGCAGCTTTGGGACTGAGGCCAGGGGAAGGCTTGCTAAGAGTCTGGAGACAGCAGCCACTCTGCACCCTCTGCTGGGAGCCCAGCTGCTGCTTGCATCATGAGCAGTGCCTCAGTCCAGGCATCCCAAAGCTATTCTCCCAAAAACAAGCAGACGTTTTCCTTCTCCTTGTCACAGAAAGCCACAAAGGGCTCCCAGCATTGTCCGGATTAAGGGTGAAAGGGACATCACATCTTAGGCTGTGCCGTCAGACACAGGTTATGGAAATCAAGTGTCCCCTGTACCCCGCTCCTCCTGGCAGCTGCTTGCACAACCTGCTTGCTGTGAGCCTTGCTCAAGTTTGTAGAGATAGCATCACCCCCCTCGGAGGCAGCCGGTATGTTGTACCAGGAAACCTGCTGCTCTACACAGGGCTTACCACCATGGATCTCCCTCTGAGAGAAGTTACATTCTCGGGCATTCAAAGTTTGTTTTTTGATTACGTGGGAAGTGGTGTGAATGGAAGTCACAGTGTCCTCAAGGGAGAGAGGTAACATGAATCCCTGGCAGCTTTCTTAACCTTTGCTTTTGCAGATGTTCTCAACTTTGCACAAGGAGATCCCAAGAAGCTTCAGCTGCAGAGCACGTGGGGTGAGAGTTGCCCAGATGCCCATGCTTCACTCAGAGCCTGCATAGGGCAGGGGTCCTCCTCCTCTGCCCACCCCAAGGAGCAAACTGGGGGTGCACAGTAGTTTTGGGGTGAGCAGGAGGAACTGGAGGAAGCTGCTCTCAAAGCTGTAATACCCTATAGGAAGAGGAGGATTTTCCAGCTCTTCCTAGGCACAAAACTCCTATTTCATACAGAAGTGGTATTGGAGGACATTCCCCATGCATGCACCAGTGGGAAAAGAGTCTGCTGGAGAGGATGAGGAAGGCTGCAGGACCACATCCAGGCAGCCTTAGCTCCCCTGAGCTGCCATACTGAGCACTGCCCTGTGGGGCTCAGAACCCCTTGGGAAGGGCTTGGAGCAATGGGCTGTGCCCTGTGCTGTCCACTGAGGAGGGACAAGGACTCGGGTGATGCTCAGGTCTCCAGGATATGTCTGGAGTCCCTTCGGATGACAGACATGAATAGTCAGACTCCTGTAGGAATTAAGGTCCCCTGCAGCTCTTTGCCCATCTTTCAGCTCCTGCCAATGGTCTAAGAGCAGCTAATGCCTCCTCTAGCTTGTGCCATCGCCTGCGGAAGCTCAGGGAGAAGCTGAAACCACAAAGCGAAGAAGGAAAAGCAGCTTTTCTGGCTGAAGAGCTGCACCATCTTCCTAAGCGCCAGCACAGTGCTGTGTCCAAAACCAGCACCAGCTCACACAGAGGTCTGTCCCCAAGCAGGGAGATGTCTGGAGCGTCCATCTGGGGGCAAAGCCAAACTGCCAGCTGGACCCGGACGTGCAGGCAAGGAGCAAGCAGAGGTGAGGGATAGCACTGAGGCTGCCGCATGTGCCTCGCCAGTTTGATGTCTGACGGCATCTTGCACTCAGCCAGCACCTCGCTCGCTGTGAACACTGCTGCTCAGTTCCCTTATATACAGCCATTCCCTGCAGACTGTAGTGAGCAGGGCAGCCCGCCGGCAGGACGGAGCTGTGCGCCGTCATTTATCAACGTCATGCTTTGGGAGAGACGTTGAGTTCATTCTCATGTGTCTCTGCAGACCTCTGGGGACCGTGCTGCCTCTATCCGGGGCTGGTAGTCACCTGGAACAGTTTTCCAGCCCCCCTAAGCAGCAGGAGTGTCCATTAACTACCACGGATCGGTGGGGATGGTTTGTAAACTCCGGATACATACAGAGGGGCCCGGGCTCGTATTGGCTGATGCTTTCCGCTCTCAGAAATGGGTCATTTAAACAGAAAACTGTGAAGTGTTCATGCCTCTGAATGCAGGGAAACTATCAAAACAAGCTCCTGTCTCCGTGCCACAGACCCAGCATTCAAACAGAGATTTGGGGCATGTTGGACGGGAATGAACCAAGTGCTCCCAGCAGATTCCTTTCCTTATTCTGATGTTTCACACAATAAACATTTCAGCTCTCCAGCGCAAGAGCAGACCTACCCCAATTACCAGGACAGCTTGTTTTGTTTGGAATAATGGTTAAGGGTCCCATCCTGCATCAGTGGAACCAGAGAGAAAGCTCTCTTTGCTCTCAGTGGGCCTGAATCCAAGAGAGCCCCATGGTATGTTGGAGACGTGGCTGTTACTAGTGGGGTATTTTGCCTTTCCTTAGGGAAGCAAAACCAGTTCAAGCAAACTCTGCACGGCTCCACCTACACAAAGGTGGAGACATGGAGGCTTCCCAATGAAACTCGAGGCATCACCAAAGGATGCTGCTATAGGCTGAGCAGTGACAGCAGGCCACCAGCTTCACGGTGTCCTACAGCTGAGTGACCTTTTGTCCGTGTCACTTGGACATCTGCAAACCAGAGAGCAGTGCTGCAGTCCCTGGGGCCTCAGAAATCACTGCTCTGCAGGGCTATGTCTCGGAAAGGTGGAGGGGGGAGGAGGCAGAAAGGGACTGGAGGCCTTGGAGATTTGGAAATGAATGCACGCTAGGAAAAGGATTGGATTTATTCAGTGAGATTTGAATAAAAACAGATAATCAGTAATTGTTATGTTCAGTGTGGGCATGATACAAAGTTGGATTGTTTTCCCTAGTGCAGTAAGGGGTGCATGCCTGGAAGGCTTAGTGGTGTGTAGCAGTGAGCTGCCTGAGCATCCCAGCGCAAGGAGACATGGCTGCAGACTCAGGGGCTCACCAGGAGCCACTTCCTCTGCCTGAGCAGGGACCCAGGGGAGGGAGAACATGGAGGAAATGCAGAGGTGAGACAGGAGCCCAGAAGGAAAGAACACACATCATGGTGGGTCATTACCCAGCCCTCCTGCAGTGCGTGGCAGTGAAGGGGCCAGAATTGAAGGCTCTCAATGCCAAACAGAGTGCAAAGGCCTTGGAGAGTTGCAAAGAAGAAATCAGCAGCTAGAACTGCTGTGCCAGATGACCCAGTACAGTGGGAGACCTTTGTGAAGTGCCTCCAGGTTATACAGACCCCAGGGCTATGCAGACTCCATCTTTACCTTGTCAGAAGGCTCTGGTGAAGCCCGTCAGCTCACTCATTTACCTTGTTAAATGCCATCTGTGCATTATCAACCATGTGTCACATCCAGTTATTCCTACCAGCTCCATCACTGCACTCAGGAAAGGTACATCTATAGCTGAATATTCACGAGCAGGATGATGTCCATCTGCCAGTGCTACCAATATAGAATAGCTTGTCAAGATGGTTCCTGTATAAGCCCTACATCATGGAGGTGATTTCATCCTCAAAGTAATCTGGTTTACCATACTATGGTCTTCAGAAGCCAGCACCACTTTGAGAAGAATGGTATCAAAAGAGAACAGATAGTTCTAGGCTGTCAGAGTGCCTCAGTGCAGAGAGATGTCAGGATTTTCTTCCTGTCCTTGCAGCTCTGAGAATATCCCAAACGTGCACAAATGTAGCCCTGCAGGATCCCACCTAGCCAGGCAGAGGCCTCAGCAGCTCTGATGTGGATGTAATCTATCATTGAGCATCTTTCTGATCCTGCTCTGATTTCAGATCGGTACCTGGATGGATAAACAAGTATCACAAATAGCTGATGCACTGAATATTGATAGAGGTCTTTGCAATGTGCTGCGAAGTGTCTGCCGGATGCCTCTGGAGTCTCAATGTTCCATCAGGGCCGCAGGGCTGGCACTTTGAGAATGGAGGGATAAGCATATTTCCAGAAAGAGATAAATAATGTAAAATAAATTCAAAAGTAACCAAAATATTTCTATCATTTTTTCCCAACATCTTTTTTATTTTATATTATTTTTTCCAGGAAAAGACTGTTTGTCAAAATTCACTCCATAATGACAAGTGTTTCTGAACATCCTCCAGTGACGTTCCTTCCTGAATCCATTATTTCCAGGAACACACAAGTCTCTGCACAGGTGCCCATGCCACCAAGCTGAGTGGGAGGGGAGATCCCAACCTGAAACACCGCGTGGTTTCATGTCATTTGAACTTTGGCTTTAGCACAAAACTCCTTTGTGCCAGCAGCCTAAGCAGATGCAGAATGTGGGATTTAATCCACCCTCCCACCCTTGACAAGGCATCAACCAGCAGTAGTCAGTGGGTGAGTCCTAAAAGTCTCTGAATGGATGGAACTCAAGATGTCCTAATAGAACATAAACCCTGCAGTGTGCCCACTCTGGGGCCTTTCCTGGTTATTTTCCACTGCAAAGCAATTCTCCCCATGGTCTGGCTTGCAGCTTGCTGCATTGCTGCTGCTTTCTCCTTTCATCATGTGTGCTTTAGCACGGGGTGAGTGTCCCAGGGTGTGGGGCATCCCCTCGTGTCCTGAAGCCCATCACTTGCCCAGGAGGACAAACCCCACAGCTCATGTCAAAGCAGAGGGGCCGAGAGCTGTGAGCCGTCAGTCATTCTGTCTGCCTGGATGTCTGCCTTTGTGCACCTTTCCTTGCAAGCAGCAATTTCTGACAGCTAATATTTCACAGAAACCAGAGCCAGCTCCCTCCCTCCCTCCCTTTTCCCCTCTCTCTCTCTTCTGTTTATGAAGCTGAGGGTAAGTGTTTAATTAGTTGCCTAATTGCCTGGGTAATTGGTAGACATACTCAGCTCTCCAAGTAATCAGTCTGAACAGGCCTTGAAAATATCTGGCCCAATATTCATTAGTGCAGTTAAATCGTTAAACAGTTACTGTGTTTGGTTCCTGACAAAGCCCCGCCAACGGCTGCACTGCAGCTCTGCAGGACTGGGATGGCACGGGGGGAACCTCAGGGTGCAGCTCCATCCCAGTGATGTGGGCAGAGGTGGAAATGATGGGGAGGGGGTGATGGGCTGATGGGTGTGGGCAATGCCCTGTTGCAGAGGGATGGGGTGGGGATGCCTCCTTTCTCTGCTTGTCTTCTTGCTCCAGCCTCCCCCTGTCCCTCCCTGTAGGGCTGGGAGCAGGTTTTGCCATTAGCCCCAGGATCAATGTGAATACTGTCTGGGTGGGTTAGGGCAGGATACCCTCAACAGAACAACTCATTAAAGAGTTCTCAGAAGGTCCTCGTGCTGTTTGGTACAAAGGCACTGTGAGTATTGCCAACCCACTGCCTGTCCATTCGTCCATCCATTTGTCCTTCCTGCCTGCTGGCCTCCACAGGGCTCCTCTCCTCAACACTCAGACTTCAGCTGGGGTCTAATAGCAGTTTCAGTCCAATTTTGGGTGCAAATCCCTGCACAGCAACCTAGCAAAGGAGGGAGGCACTGACTCAGCTGGCTTTTGGGGCAAAAGATTCGAGATGTAAAGAAAGCAAAAGGAGGAACCAGCTTCCCTCTACCTGCTGCCTTGGTCCCTGTGGTAGATTTTTGGATGGCACAAGGTGCTGCAGAAGAAACCGAGGTCCTGGGCAGTGGCAGAGAGGGAGATGGCAGCATCCAGGCCAGCAAATTCTTCATCAGATCCCACACCTTGGTTTTTGCCAGGCGAACAGTTGGGCTCCTGGCAGATGGGATGTCGACCTGAAAATGAGCACGGGACACACTCTGCCCACACCGGTGCTGCCAAGGCCCAGCCCTGCTGTCAGGGTGGGATCTGGGGCAGGGGTAGAAGGGAGATGGAGGAAGGCACAGCAAAGGTCAGAAGGCAGTGACGGACAGAGAAGGGACTGTTTGGACATAGGCTTAGACCCAGAGGTGAAAGGGAAAATTGGAGATGGTGAATTAAAAAGAGAAAGGATGTCAAAAAGAGATGTTTGTTCCCATGCAGGAGATGCTGACAGCTAAAGGAGAAGACCTGAGAAGGTGACATGAGTTTTTAAGGGGAAGGTAATACACTCTATGTGCAGGAAACAGAGATGTGCATGTACCCAGGCTGCTGCTGAGCCCTGAAGCTGACCAAAGCACAGGGCTCCCTATAATGTCGGAGGATGTGTGTAAGGACGGGGATCAGGCCCTACCCAAGGGAAGGCTTTTGGGCACAGGGGAGCCCCAGTGAGCCTCCTGGGGAAGAGGGAGAGCAGGTGAGGGCGGGCAGTGTCAGAGGTGACTCAGAAATAGGTCTCCATCCATTACACTGCTGGGCGGCCCTTTCGAGTCACTGGCTGGCTTTGTTCCCACCAACATCTGTAAGAGATTACAGATGACTTCCTAGCTCAGGACATGGATGGGATCTATAAATATCTGCAGCCAAGGGATGCTGCTGTCAGAGGGAGCTCTGCCTGGGTGGCCTGGAGGCCAGAGCGGGCAGCAGGAACGCAGGCTGAGTCCCTGCAGGGGTGCTGGGAAATGGGGCAGGAGCAGGCTGGTAGCACCACAGCAAGGGTCTTCCCAAGGCTGAGCTGATGCGTGGCACTAGGTGAATTCTCCAGTGACTAATTGCCTGAGCACCTCTTTGTTCACACAGCTTTTCCCACCTAAAAAAGATCCTGATGCTATGAGCTGTTTGAAGCCCAAAGATCCAGCCCTGCACTGGCATGCTGTTAGTCACAATTATCGCCTTCCTAACAGTGAATTCCTGACTTGAGTTCCTGCATATTTATCTGTGGAGTGCTCCCAGCCTGGCTTTGTTTCTCAAGGTCAAGAACTGCATTTCTTTGGATTCACTTCCCATCCTAGACATAGATTACCTGGCACGAGAGCAGCAGGGAGCTGAGGCTGCTGGAAGCACTGAGCTCCAAATACTGCTCAGCATCTACCAGACGTGGCACAGGCTTTGTGGGCTTGGCTGGTAGATGGGCAGCTTCCAGAGATTCCAAATGTTTGGGTTGGAGAGCAGGGATCCCCTCCACATCCCTACACCAGGGTGGGTGTGGGCAGTGACTTCAGCACAAAGCAGAATTCCAGTTCCAGGAGCTCCGGAGCTCCTCATGTCCTCCCTGGGGCCTTGTCCTATTTGCCACTTTGGGAGACATGGACTTAGGCAGGAGGGAATATTTCATGGAGGAACTCTGGCTGCTCTCCCCTGATGATTCCTCCATTAAAAAAAAAAAAAAGAAGAAGAAGAAGAAGAAAAGGAAAAAATAATTACTTCTCAGCCTCTAACCTTTCCAGCAAGTGACTTTGTAATAAATAATCCACATGTCTCTCCAGTGCAATCCATCAGCAGGAGCTCCTAATTACTTTAGACTCACTTTGAAAACCCTTCCAGTGCCACTTTCAGATAAATAAAAAATTAGCGTGCAACTACAGCAGTAACCCAGAGAAAGTTTCCCCACTGTCCCTCAGCCCTCTCCAAGCCTGGGCTGATGTCCGGGAGGCTCAATGCCCAAAGACAGCTTCCCAACTTGTGCTGAAAGGTGAACTTGGGCCACAGCTGGGAGCACAGAGAATGCAGCCATGGGGTGTCCATGGGGACACCCTGTCCAAATGTGCAGGTGCTTGGGGAAATGGCTGGAGACAGTCCCAGTGCAACTCCTGTGTAAGGAAATTTCTTTTCCTGAATCCTCTTCTGTGCAGGTATCTGTTATTATGTTCTTAGAAACAAGCAGATTGTGACTCCATGACTGTGCCTGGCCACACTGCTGCTTGAAGGCTGCAAAGAAGGGATGGGAGAAATTATTTCCTTAGTGGGTCTGTCCCCGTCCCTCCAGTCTTCCTGGCCCTTTTCCAGGTGCTGTATCCGCATCAGCTGTGGCACGGAGGGATGCACAAACACAAATGTGCTGTTCTTTGCTAACGAGTGCAGCCAACTGCTGCAGCCAGCAGCGTTCAGAACGGAGCTAGGCACCAACGGGCAGCACTTCTGGAGGGGTTCTTTGGAATAAAAGAACAAAATTAATATCAAAACTCTGTGCCTGAATTTCGTGTTGCAAAGACTAAAAGTGTCTCGTGCCTTTGGCAGCTGAAGGTTGGAGCTTTCTAAGGAGGCTTTGCCCACCTCTTCCTCCTCTTTCCACCTCGCTTCTGCGCTCCCTCTCTTCTCTTCACCTCTCATCTTTGTGCTTAGAGCCTTGGGCAATACCCAACAAACAAACACACACACACACACAAAAGCATCAAAAAATGAAGCAAAATTAAATATCCGAGAAACACAGGCCCAGAACCAATAAGGCCTGATTTCACTGCAGCGTGTGTCAGGGGAGGAAGATGCTTGAAAAACCTCCACTGGAGAATTAATTAAACGAATTTCACTCTGCCAATTGTTTGTTATTTTTGCTGACCTCACCAAGTGGATTAATATTTAATTAGCCTTTAGGAGAAGTGGAAAGCACTTATTAACCTGTTATGTCAATCTGTCAGGCCTGGGGTCTCAGGACAGGTGCTGTTACCACGAAACAATAGAAATATCAAGGTCTGTTCTCTGCAGCGTGGCTGATGTCCCCATTGGAGAGCGAGGGGACGGATGGCCCAGCACCTCCATGAGGGGTGTCTGACAGTGGGTCCCCAAATCCTTGGTTGTTCAGAGGCTGGAGCAAGAGCTGGGAAAGCCAAATAGCGAAGGTGGGAAGCATCTCTCAGAGGTGTTTTAGGGTTTGGGTTAGATCTCTGCTGCTGTGAAGCTGGTGTCTAGGGGAAGGTTTGGGGTTTCCTTCATTTTTGTTGTTTGAAAGCTCTGTCTCTCTCCCTCATGGTGTGCTTACAGTTATCATAGTTCAAGAGGTGTTAAAGTTGGTGTCAACACATCCTCATCCGTGGGGAGATGCAATGGGACCCTGCAAGATGCAGAGCTCCCAGGTGAGTCTCCATTAAAGAAAAGCTCTAAAACAGAAAATAGGATGAATGCAGACAACAGAATGAGAAACCTGGCCACGCTGGTGGCAAAGACTGGAGGGTCCAGAGCCAGCATCCGAGCTGTGGGGTCTCACTGGGGTTACAGCAATGTCTGTTGCAAGGCTGGGGCTGGCCCAAAAGAAATAAAACCTGAAGCAGCATGGAACCCTTAGGAGCCATCCTCAACAAAGCAGTGAGATGAATGCTGTGTACAAGTTAACGAGACTGGGAGGAGCTTGAAAAGAGATAGTGGCTAAAGTGCTCAAATGATTGAAAATCTTTTTGTGGAGACTCTTGCAGTGTCGGTTATTAGCTGGTATCCTCACTTACTGCTGAGAAACCAAAGCACAATGTCATGTCCAAACCTCCCCAAGTCCTGCTGGCCCCGAGGATCACATCCAGCGCTGGCTCTGCACTTTGGCCTTGGCGTCATGAGCCAAAAGCAAACCTCAAATTTAAAATAAAGCCACATCCACACCCTGGTGCTGCAGGCTATCAGGGACACCACAGTGATGCCAGGAACACTGCCCACAGTGCCATCCTGCCCACCTGGGTCCTGCATCTGGACTGAGAGCTGCTGCTGCCATTCTGTGACAGGCCGTATCATTTATTGATTATTTTTTTTTAAATTAAAATCCTCCTGAGCTTTATTAAATAGGGATGCTGATAGGTAATTAAATGGCAACTTAATTAAATCTGTCTGCTCGATCTAGCCGTGGCACACTGGCTACTTTGCAGTCCCTGTGAGAGGTGCTGCTGACTGGGAACAACCACACGAGTGAAGGGCAGCATCACACTCAGCACCGCTGGGCACTCCCATAGTGTGACCCATAGCAATAAGCGTCCCAAAGTGCCCACCTCTGGGCTTCCCCCAAATCTGCAGCCTGGGATCCAGTACGAGTGCCCTCCAGGTCCCCCTGCAATCCCCTAGGCGGAGAAGGAAGAAAACTTCAAAAAAAGCTCAAAGGGCAGCAGCATCTGATGAAAGACAAAGCACTAAAGAGATGAATGAGATATGGATGAGCTGCAGGGAGTTGACTCCAGGGCCTGATTTCACATGGTCAGCTCAGGAGAGCAAATCCCTAATCTACGTCTGCTTCAGACGTAGCAAGTCCTACCAGGATTAATGTTTAATGCTTGGGTTGGCAGGCCATGCCTTGGGTCGGGATGCTTGGGTTCCCCACACTGTGGTTGAAAGAGGTACATGAGCTCAACCAGCAGCCATCCCGGATATTGGGGATGACCCTACACTCAGGCAAGGGTCAAGGAGGGGTTGCCAAGTTCATGTTTCCCCACATCATTTGCTTAGCATTACAAAGTGCTGTGCACTGGGGCTGCAATAACAGATGAGTTGTCCTGTCTGTATCTACTGGGGCATGGGAAACTTCAAACCTTCTAATTGTTTTATGGCCACCGATGTGAGCTGCTGGAACACAGCGTCTGGGAGGACAGAGCATTCCCACCACTGAGTTTGCATTACTGCTCCTGATGAGGCCACAGGTGACCTCATCACAGGTGACCACAGGGAACAGCTCTGCTGGAAGCCCACGCATGGCAGCCACAGCTCCCATGCTCCCTGCTGGGGGAGACAGGGATGAAGAAGAGGTCACCTGCATAGAAGGAGATGGAGAGATGGGGAAGGACCATCACAGAAAGACAGGCATAGGCAGACCTCAGGATGTACAGACAAGCACTTTCTGAAACAAAATTCATACTAAGAGTGCCACCCATGGAGAAGACTTGATTTTCTCTTCTCCTCTGCCACCAGGACAAAAATGAGTTGGTCATTCTCCAGGTCTCTTTCACGCATGCTGGGACATCATCTTAGCAGATACTTACAAATATGCTGGTTTTGCTTACTCCTGAAAAAGGTCTGCTCTGAATAGCTGCCCTACTGTGCTTTGAACCTCCGGGAGGTACTGATGATGAAACTGGTGATGAACCTTCTTCTACCTTTTGAGAACAGAGGTGTGCAGAATGGCTCGGATCTCTAGGTGGTGAAACAGAGAGATGAATAAGCTGTAGATGGTTGCTGAACTTTACAGCCACAGGTTTTTTGAAAGCAGGGTGCCCAAGTCACATTTCTAGAGTGAGAAAGTTCTGATCTGCACCTAAATGCCACCATTGTCTCATCATGACAGAGGGCAAATGTACTAAGTGCTGACCCAAGAGCCTGGAGAATTAGCATTTAGGTGCAAAAAATAATCTACATTTTGCGGTGTAGCCCTTCTCTTCTTTGAAATGTTGACAGATTGCTTGGTTTTCACTTTTTTATGTGTCCCAGGTCGTGCTGGGACATGTCAGACCACAGGGTAGCTTGTAGTTATGGGACAAACCATAGGTAATTTGGCAGGATAACATTAAAAAGCAAGAGGAGGAAACTATAAATTCAGAGTGTAACCACCATAAAGTATTCTCTTAATTCCCAGCCAACCTCTTAAAACCACAGATAGCTCTTCCCCTTGCCCAGAAGATGGCTTTCCCTCCCCGTAGGATGTTGCGTTACGGCGCAGACAACAAAGCACTGCAGGAGCAGTGGCGCTGATGGATTTCAGATGTGTTTCAAGACCTGATGGAGGTTCTGCCCTTTCACATGCTGGACCTTTCTCCTGTGCAGTAGCAAAGGTTTGGTGTCTCATAGCCCTGTTTCATTTCTCAGTGTTTTCTAGAGGACTTCATGTCATTCCTCCTCTTCCCTTTTGATTGGAGAGGACAAGCCATGTGCCTTTACAGGTGGATATGAATCATAACCCAGAGTCAGCAGCAACTCCCATGGCAACATCCAAGAACATTTAGCAGGCTTGTTTCTGGGAAAATAACAAGTAAGTGCTACGTGTGAGCCTGAGGTCTGCTTTCCAGTAAGTCAGAAACAGCAAAGTGTCCTAAACTTTCCTTTCCCCTACTACAAAGAGTTCACGGAGCGACCATAGTTCTGTATTCAGTCCTCTTAGCCAGCAGTGAAGCTCTGCACCAAAACAACACTGAAGTGCCTAAACCACATTTTTCGAGATTCAGAAGAATTTATGAACCCAAATAACATCGATTTCCTTCCAAACCATTACCCCAACAATGCCCTTTTCTCCCAGCTAGGCCAGTCTCACCTCATTTGCACTTTACTCTCTCTCCATTTACCCCCTCTCTATTATCTTTTAACTAAGGATCGTTGCAGATTCTCATTCCTGGTCATGCTTTAAAGGCCAGCATTTTCTCTGCAAGGAGGAGCAGGAAGCACTCGAGCCTCATCCATCTGTAGCTGGTGGATGCCCTGTCCCCTTTTTTCAGGACCACTCCACTTATCTATCTTATCCTACTCACAGAATACTGCTGGTGAGCCTCCTATTTCTGCTTTGGGGCCTGTTTATCTGAACTGCTGCCCTTACAGGCAAACACCTCTGATGAGGATTTAGTTCCAGTTGAAGTTTAGTTCACATTTAAAGTTTTCTTTTAAAGGCACAGTTATTTTAAATGTACTCATATAGCTGAGGGGAAGTTTTCTGATATCAAATATTAGCTTACATTATGGAGCTGAGAATTTACATAGGGAACACCAGAAAAAAAGAAGAAAGTCAGGGAAGAGCAAATGGAAAAGGACCTTTTTGAAAGGCAGAAACAGCTGGAGCCAAGCTCAAAGAGCAGAAAGACAGTAATGCAGGGAAAATAGAGGACAAGGTGAGAATGGACAAAGGAAAATCGGAAAGGGGAGCTGATAGATTGAGGAGGGGTGAAGACAGAGAGAGAGCGAGAGCAAATGGATAGAATGGTCAGAAAAATAAAGAAAATAAAGAGCAAATCCAATATTTAGTGGTTTTAGAGAACGGTAACATTTGCTTTTTGCAAAGTTTTTGAATGTAGGAATATCACAGAGGACTGTAAGAGAACGCAGAATGTCTGAGCACTACCAGTGAAGTGAAGGAGTTGTAGATGGATAT
>JAOWBP010004330.1:8928541-8944566 GCA_028571105.1 Tragopan temminckii
GAATATCACAGAGGACTGTAAGAGAACGCAGAATGTCTGAGCACTACCAGTGAAGTGAAGGAGTTGTAGATGGATATCACACACATAAGAGGTGACTGCATCTTGAGGTCCCAAAGCATGCTGGAGCCTCACATCTCTCTGTAGCTGGTGCTGCCTGCAGCCATCAATGATTTTGGTGGTTCTGAGCACTGCTGGCAATAGGAACAACCAGGTGTGTGGAGCACAATGTCTCACAGACCCTGAAAAACACAGAGGTCTCCCTGTGAGCACAAAGCATGCTCCTTCTCCAACTCTAATCCCAAGGGAAACAGCCAAGAGGAACTCCGGAAGGTGAAAATGCAATTAAAACCAACGATATGTTCTGCTATTTAATGGCTGCAGAGGAAAGAGGGTCTGCCTCCTGGGTCATTCCTTTCCCACCCGCAATGAGCACAACAGACCCTCAGCCCTTGCTCCATCCCACTGCACCTCTCATGGCCCTCATCGTTCACAACACCAACCCCTCTGATGTCCATGTCCAGCAACTGAAAGACAATTAGGTAAATGCATAAGTTTGGAGGGGAGGGGATTTACACCTCCTGTTGCCCTTGCAATGAATTACCAGGGCTGGTAATGGGCTGCTGCCCCAGTGCCTCGTAAATCGTGCGACTCAGGCCATGCAGTGATGGGTGGCTTTGATCAAGACACGCTGCCCTGCCACAAACAGGAAAAGGAAGAGGTGATTTTTCATGGGTTACTACTCACTTCAGCCTCCAAGTTTTCCACTCTGTTGAAACTTTGACAGTGCCTAATAACCCATCAGCAAGACTTTCCCTGCTCTGCTTCCATTCCATTACCACCTTCATGTTCCCGTTTCACTTCTTTCACACGGACCCCGGAAAGGCCGACCATGTCCCTCCATCCCAAAGCAGCCCTGAGGATGGGGGAAAGGGCAGGGGTCCCTCCATGCATTTCCCATGAGGAAAGGAATCAAAAAGCAGGAGCCGACACAAAGAGAAGGAGTCCCTGAGTGACCACAGATGTACCTCTGAATCCCTGCACCCGAAGAGGAGCAGTGAGGCTCCAGGGGACCACTTGGGACCCCAAATCAGATGTTGCTGTTGGTGGTGAAGCCCTGAAGTGCCTCAGAAGAAAGGCAAAGAAGAGGTTACCTTCAGTGCTGAGCTGTCACCTCATTCCTGAGGGTTAGAACTCTTGAGGTCCATCCAAGATGCTCTAGAGCACTTGCCATGCTGGACGAGTATAGGTTTTCTCCAGGTCTGTTCTCACATCTGCCAGCCATGCTTGCTGTCTCAGATACCTCAGGATGCTTCAAGTAGCACAGCACATTTGGGTACCTGAGCACAGTCCTTCATCTCCATGTGTTTTCACAAGACTTTGCTGCTTAGATTTATCCTCCAGACTCATCCCTTCTCGTCACAGGTCATTCCTTGTGTCTCCTATGTATTACAGCAACACATTGCGTGTGTTCAATTTTACACATTCTGCATTCTGAATCGAACAAAATCCTCAGAACTGCACTGTTTTCTTAGACTAATGAATTCTTTTAGAGGGGTAAAAATCACCTCAGTAATAAATCCAAACTGTGAAGGCTTGATGTATCTGTTTTTCTGTTCGCCTCCACTGCTGCTAGACAGAATTAGCCCTCACCTAATACAGAGTGCAGACTTGATACAACCTTGTTTAGCGCAATTGGTTTGAATCCATTATATTGACAATATCAATTTGTGTAATTCCTGCATTAGGATTTTCTGCTAAACTGTATTTGAAAGGAGCTGTTGACCTTGATTAGCTCTTTAATTGTGGTTAAAATCCAAAGTAATTCAGATACCAGCCTTGACTGTGGAAGGGAAGGGCCATGCCATGTGATGGCACGGTCAATAACTGCTGCGTTCCCCACGGACAGAGCTCCCATGTTCTATTGGCTGTGGGTCTCATTGCTGACACAGTGCATCCACTTGCCTTCACTCTGATCGGACTCTCTGGGCTTCACCTCTTGGGCTGCATTGCATGAGCAGGCACTCCAGGTACAGTGTCCTGGAAAGCTTCCAGTCAACCCATCCATACAGCTCACAACACCTCTGCTTTGGCATGCAGCTGGGATTCCTCCTCATCTCCCATCCTGGAGCCATAACAGCGCTGGGTACTACAAGGGCTGCTCAGAAAGGGCCTGGACCCCTCTGTCTACACAGTTGATCTTGATTGCAAATACTGCCTTTCTCAATTAGTGGTCTCTTAGCAGTGGAAAAAAGGATTCACCAAAAAAAGAGTGTTACTAGAACACGTTAAGGAGCCCATGATTGTTGGTGTCCGGGTGTCTGCATGGGATGCTTGTAGTGCTACGGGCACCCAGGGGCTGGTACTCTGCCAGCACCCAACTCTGCCTTAGCAGGAGCTGTGTGCCACTTCTCCAGGTTGTAGGGAAAAGTCATCTGTGTGCTGTGAGCTCTGCGTTCATGCAAGTGTTCTGGGTGAAAAACGCCAGGAACAAGGAAAGGCCATTTCCAGGACTGCCATGTGCTGAAGGGGAAAATGGGTGGGATGAAGCCTGGGGGAGAACCCTTTTCAGTCAGTAAGGAATTGTGCCAGAAAACAGCAGAAGGAGCAGTTCAGCAGGAATTACAGAGAAGAAAAAAAATATATATCTGGCAAGAGATAGAGCTTGAAAGATGGAGCACTTCATTTTGGGCAAACCAAATGTTTCAATTAAAAATGACAGAGCTACGGTCCTTCAAAAGCAGTCAGATCTTAATACATGTTTCGTGACTGGAAGCAGCCCATCTCCTGAAGATCCGACAAGCTCTCTGCTCTTTGGAGATTGTGTTTCCTCCTGGATCTCTGTCTTCCTGGCACCAGACGGCATTGCCAGACACGGATCATAGAGAGAAGGCACAAAAAGGCGCGCCAGGCATCTTGTGCTACATATGTGTGGAACGACACGTGCTGCAAGGAGCAGGATGGCTGCTGGTGGGGGAAGGGCTTCCAGGGAAGGAAGAGGAAAGCAGGAGTGCGGGAGAGGACACAAAGATGAAAGGCCGTGAAGAAGGAGACAACCAAGGAGGAGAGGAGCGGGTGCAGCAGAGGAGTTTGTGAAAGACGAGAGTAGGGCTGTGAAAGTGGAGAAGAGAGGGAGGGAGTGGGGGGAGGCACGTCTGCTGTGCGCCTGGGAAAAAGACAATAAAAGCTGCGGACTCCTGTCACGCAGGACAAGCCCAGCACTATTTACTGTTTGCTCATTTAACCTGGTTAATTTTTAATAATGTTGAAATTTTCATTTTAATAATTTAGGTAAATTATTTATTAAACCACAGGATAAAGGGATCATAGCAATTATGAATTGACAGTGTTACCTGAGGCTCATGAAAAGGTAAGGGGTTTTGCAAAGTCCTTGTTATTGGATAAACATTAAATTAGCAACAACTTCACATCCAATTTAAATTACCTTCTTCCAAGTCTAAGGTTGCTTGCTCTCCTGGGAAAGAGCACGGTGAGCACAGCAGAGCCACGGCTGCCCTGAATGGGACTGGGGTGGTCCCCCAGCTGTGCCCCAGGCAGCCACGAGGCCATCTTCCCTTCTGAAGAGTCAGCAAGGTGACAGTCACTGCTCTGGTAATGAAGAAACTGCAAAGCTTTTAAGAAAGAATATGTTAATAAGTAAATGGGTCCTGCTTGGCTCTGCTTAGCGGAGAGCTGATGGCCTTCCTGGTGTTAAAAACACCAACAGAACTGTGCTTGCACTTCTTACCTTTTGCAAGGCTCTTCCTCATTGCATTTTGGTGACCATACAAACCCAGATCAGCTTACTGACTGCAGGAACAGTGTGATGCCAGCTGCCTTCAGAAAGGGCTCCCAAGGAAACGCAGAGCCACTGCTGGGACATGCCAAGGGCGTTCTGGAGAAGTCTGTGTAGAAATCTTCAGGCCGTCTCTTGAGCAAAGCAACCCTTGCTGAGCAGAAATTGGTACTCTACACTGGAATAGTTCACTGAAATTAATGGTATTGGTGCTGAGAAGGCATTAAATATCTGAATGAGTGGAACTGCAGTGGCTTAAAAACATTTAGGGAACGTATACAGATACTGCCTGAGACAGAATCATGCAATCATAGAACGGCCTGGGTTGAATAATGATCATTTAGTTTCAACTCCTCTGCTATGTGCAGGGTCACCAACCAGTAGACCAGGCTGCCCAGATCCAGCCCGGCCTCGAATGCCTGCAGGGAGGATGGGGCAGGATTTGTTTTGAATTAGAAATTGAAATGGAATATGGAGAGAGATGGGAAAGTAGAGAACAAGGATGGGGTGTGAAACCTGGTGGTCTCAGACAGAAAAGTGCTGCAGCCATTGCCCCACTTCCAGCATTGATACAGACCTGTGGAAATCAAACCGACCATCCAAAGCTTGAACAGCAGTCCCAGGTTTTAAGCTCTGTAATGAATCAGAGCCGAGTTTGCATTTTCATATTTTGGGATGTTTAATTTTCAAGCATTTTGTTTTAATTACCAGTTTCCAATCATTTTTATGTTAGCTCTGAGTGCCTTTCCTACATTTTCTTCTCAATAATTAAAACTTTTTAATAACAATACTTTCAATCAAAGGATTTCAATTTATCTTCTAACTTAGTTCTATCCTAATAAGATTTTGTCCCTGGGAATTTCCTAACTCGCAGTAAAGGAAATAAGCATTTCTAAAGAGTTATTTTATTTCCTTCCAACATATTGAGAGCTCAGATCTCTTGAAAACTTCGGAAAAGCATCAGGACACATTCAGAGCCCCAAATACTTGGACGTGGGATGACCCGGGATACGAATCTGTTCTTCCTTCCTTTTGGTTAACCAGCAACAGCCACCGACCGCTGTGCAAAACAAGGTGCTAAACAAATGTGTCCCAAGGACTTGAAAAAACTCGCTCTTAGATTTGAAATCTGCTTCATCATGTTTTTGTGGCATGCCTTACAGGTGAGAAAATAGAGCCTATTACACAGCAGTCAACAAATGCTTAATCCACAATTCGTTGGCGTCTCTAAGCTCCACGTGAATCCAAACTTGCCCATCTCCAGAGTTTATTAATTGCCAGAGTTTATAATCTGCAGAAAGCCTCTCCAAGGGATGCGCATTCTGTGCAAATGAAGTCACAGAGAAACCTTAGAAACTTGTAGGTAAAGACAGGAGGTAAACACGAATCACTGCGTTCTCACCTGTGTGCTCAGCCCCCATTGGCACTGTGGACAGTCCATGACACCTGAATCAACGTCACCCTGAGAATATCGGATTGACTACAAACGAACAAATCAGCAAAGTGCTTCCCATGGGTACCTCAGCTCACCTCCTTCCTTTGCCCTCAGTCTCCCCTCCAATTCTTCCATCAGGAGATCAAGCGATTTAAAGTATAGAGCAGAACTTTTTTGTTACTGTGAGCCAGTGATGAAGGGAAGATGTCAGAGCTGAGGGTCACAGCTAGACAGACTTTCACTAGCAAATGCTAATTCCACAAAAGCATGGAGTTTGCTATGTACCTATCAGCGGGCTGAACTTTCCAATGAAAGCTGATCAGAATCCTTTATTCTCCACAAACCAAGCCAACAATGAGAAAGGTATTACAGCCTGAAGTGGAAGCTCTGGAAGCAACTAATGTCTCAAGAAGAACCCAAGGGCCGACCCTCTGAAACCACAGCTGGTTTGCTGTATGGTTATTCTGCCTCTTCAACTTCCTTTTTCTAAAACTTCCAACCCATCTAAATGAAGACAATTTGGTTTGTGTGTTCCCCGGGGCCGGGACTAATTTCCCATAGGACAGCTAACGAGCTGGGCTGTAATGAGCTGCCCGCTGGGTGAGGCACCCATCCCACGTGCTCATCCTCTCAGGGAGCGTGTGGCTGCAAACAGAAGAAGGGTTTTGCAGCTTGCAGCTCTGACTGAATGCATTCTATTAACAGACATCTTTTCTGCTGCACGGCACAGCCCGCACTAAGACGAACGCAGCAGTGCAGGAAGCAAGGAAGCAATTAATAACAATGTCTGAGGACTTGGAGCGGCTCTTCCCAAACTCCTCC
Source organism: Tragopan temminckii (assembly GCA_028571105.1). Taxonomy (NCBI): domain Eukaryota; kingdom Metazoa; phylum Chordata; class Aves; order Galliformes; family Phasianidae; genus Tragopan; species Tragopan temminckii. Next base: position 8,934,592 of record JAOWBP010004330.1, read on the forward strand.
TTGGCTCGCAGTAACAAAGGCCCCCTCTGGTGCTCTTCCATCTCCCATCACTGCTGTGATCGCTCCCAGACACCTCTGTTAACGGTTATGATTTTTCAGGGACGGGCTCTGGTCCAACACCTAACTGCAGATGAGAGGAACCATCCAATGGACAGCAGCGAGCTTTGGCTCAGTCCTGTGGGCAGGAGCAGGGAAACAGAGAAATTCGGATGCACGGAGCCCGCATTCAGGAGCAGTACACCCAGGGGCCGAGGCCAGGCTGTGCCTGTGCTGCCAAGAGCCCCCTGGTGCCCCCAGGAGAGGGGCCCTGCTGCATCCCACCACCCGAATGCTCAGTACTGCAGCCCTGTCCTCTGCCTTCCCTTCATCCCTTACTCGGGAAGGCCAGCAAGGACGCTGAGCATGTTTGTCTCTATTGTAAGTTGTCAACCCTCCCCCCCCTCTTTTTTTTTTTTTTTTGTTATTACATTTTTTCAAAATGGAAAAAGAGATCCCTCCCCCTTCCCTGTCCCTCCCTGCCACGTTCCCAAGGTGCCAACTAATCTCCAATGCCCAGCTTGTACACAGCCACCTCTAATTGCTCCTGCATTTTCATCTGGTGTAAGTTCAGCCATCGCTACAGCTGCCCCTCCTCCCCCCGGGAATTCACACCTTCATTATCACTCTTTACTGCAGAGCCGTCCGCAGGCTCCCGGCTCCGAACAGCAGCTCCGATAAAAAATAGAGCAGCTTTTCAGTGGTTTCAATTTTAATTACCAGCATCAAGGCAGCTCGCATTCTCACCAGGCTGTTTCGCACTAATTAAAGTGAGGAGGAGTTTATGGAAGGGACACCAACTCCACTTCACTCCCTCATCTATTATTTACAGACAGTAATACAAATAATTTCCAATTTAAACAGTCTGAGCTGGCCAGCAAAGAGGAGGGAGAGGTGGGGAGAACGCTAAGCAAGGAGAAACTCAAATAAAGAGCTGAAACTCCGAGAGGGGACAGAAAATCGACTCCCAGTGCCCTCTAGTGGGGTGATTTCTTGAGGGGTCCCAAGGTCGGCGGTGTTAACATGTCCAGGAGGACCAGCCAAGTGCCAGATGCTGGTTTCTCCAAGCCTGACCTTGCTGGCGACCTTCAAGATGGGACCAAGATGCAGCAAAGGACGATTTTGGCCAAGTGTCCAGCTTGTGTGGGTGCCCACCCCGCCTGAAGGCACCATCTGTGGTGGGGTGCCAGGGAAACGTTGAGCTGTAGGTCTGAGATAGCATGGGAAGACTTCTTCCGTCTTGGAGATGGGCTGTCCGTGTGATGATAAACTCATCCATCAAGAGACGCAGTTTCCCAAGGCCATTACTGCTTTCCTGCCCTTCTGTTGGATGGGAAACGATCTCCATCTCCCAGTCAATCTCCCAGTGCAATGCATGCCAAGCCTGGGAGTTTCATGGATTTGTAGAGAAGAAACCCCACAGATAGGCCAGCATGGAGGCGTGTGGTTTCTACCTCGATGAAAACACTTCCTGTAATCGTGGAACATTGAAGATTTTTCCATGTCAGTTAACCAAGACGCGACAGCAACTCTACCACCTTGCTGTGCTTGTTTTTGGCACGGATGAGGCAACTGACACCACCAGCTTGTGTTATGGCTCCGATCTCTGCAAGGCCCTGAAATGGTGTCATCTGTGGGTCACATTCGGATTTCATTTAAACCAGTGCTGATCAGGAATAACTCCAATAAGAACAGGGTTACCCCGGATTTACACCAGGCTAAGGCAGATAAGCCTGAAGATCAGTGACTGAAGGAGATGAAGTTTCAGCATAAATGATATTACTAGAGAAAAGTAGCTTGATTGAAGCACAGGTGTTGAATGTTAATCGCTGTAGGCTTGATCCAGCGTCTGTGTAAGTCAAAAGCAATATCCCATTTACAGCAGCATCTCGGAATTAGATCAACGGCAGGTAAATACTCAGAGACTAATTCATCTTTCTCTCGTATCACCTCTGGAGTCTGTGAAGTGCCTGCAACTTCAGCAAAAGCATTCCTGACTTCTGCCAGGGTGCACTGGAGAACTGGGCTGCCTGCTCTGCAGCAAGGCTGAGCGGCTCTCACACTTGGGTCCAGGTCAGTGGGTGTTGCTGGGCCTCAGGATCAGTCTTATAGGAATTTAGCTCCACATCTGACTGCGCCTGTCTGCACAGAGGGGAATGGACTTGCTCACATGCCATGGACAGGTTGGACCCTATGGTCCAATGCAGCTGGAACACAAACCATACCATGACTGCAGGTCTTCCTGACTGCTCCAGTGTAAAAATGGGGTAAATAACCAACCAATACAAACTGCCACAAAGCCATAAACGTTTGACAGCTGTTAAACTGTGGATGCAGACAAAACCCCAAGCCCTGGCCCCATGCAACGAGCCTGGCCTGACTCAGAGGGGCGAGCAGCCGGGAGGTGGGGGCTTTATGGCCGGGCTGGTGGATAAGATCCACACGGCTGGTTCAAGAACGGGCTGCTCAGCACAGATCACAGGGACCCCCTTCACGGAGCTGGAATGCCTTTGCACCAGGCCTCTCATTCCCAGCCAGAAAGTCTGTCTCTCTCCGATGAGAACAGGGGTTTTCTAATTTATTGCTTTTATGGGATTGTTCCTCCACAGAGGCACAAATAGCAGCATATCAATAAAGCCAGTCGTTTGAAGTTGGATATTTCCACCTCTGTCACAGCAAAATAATTAAAAAAGGATTCACAAGATCATAAATTACATGTCACCAAGGACACAGCCTCTTTAACCCTTCAAATGCCAGGCTGTGCCCACCCGAGCCGCATCCTACTCAAGGCAGGAAGCCACTTGTCATTTTTAGCTTTTTGGCCACTGGTGCTTTCCTGTCTGGAAGGAGACACACTGAGGACCTGTCTGCACTGGGGATGGCTGGCAGGAGCTCAGTCCAGCTCCAGGATGAGAATGCTCATGTTGGTTTGATTTTCAGCCAGACCAACAAGGAGCTGTGCTGCAGACCTGCAAGAGCTGAACGTTTAGTCACACTGAAGTTGAAATATTTACAAACACATCAGGCTTTGGGAAAAACACCTCCAAACATATTTGAAGAGAAGCAGCGTGGAGAGGGCCTGAAAAACATTTGTTCTCCTTTAAAAGCTCCTCTGGCTCCAGCGAGATGATAAAAAGGATGGAGCCCATCTGGGTTGGAAACTCCCGTTATCCTGCTGATCCCTCCCCAGCACAGACACAGCCAGAGCATCCAGGAAAAGGAATGTAAATGCAAAAAAAAACCAATGAATATTATTTTCCAAGCAAGTGGCCACTTAGCTCCTGATATGACAGCCAGCGCGTGCTCTGGTCTAATTTGATCACAGTCAAGGTTAACAACCATTGTTAAACTCTGCAGGTCAAATCCTGCCCTCTTGTAAATCCAGGGGAACTCCACGGGAAAGTGTAAATCTCTGGGTCTGAGTCTCCATGGCAGGTGGGAAGGGGGTTCTCCAGCACAGCAGGGCTGAGGATGGGGACACGGACTGCAATCTATGTGTGCTGGGCCAAGGGCAGGGCAACGAGCTGGTGTGGGTTGGTGGAGGGGAGCCCACCCTCAGCACATGGCTTCAAAAAGACTCCTCTCTGTGTCCCGCGGGGGTCTGCAGCCCTGGGAGAGGTCCCACTGGAGGTGGATTTGTGGGAAGGGCAGTGCAGATAAGTGGAGTTTATGGCAGGGCTGTGCAGTGTATTGCATATATCCTGTGGCTGTATCTGCTGCGATCAGCATGCCATGGAGGCGTGTGGGTTTGTCTGCATTGCCTTATGGGAACCTCACATCCTCCTGATTCAAGACAAAACCCCTGAAAAAAGATGTTTTTATCCTTTTTGTTATCCCAGCAAGAGCATGGCACAAAGAGTAAAGCATGGCCATGGTTTGCTTAGGCTGAAGCTTGTGTTTAAGTGCCTTAGAGAAAGTCAAGAACAAAACTCTTCTGCTATCCCCTCCTGGTAAAACAACCTAAAAGCTTACCTCTGGATTACTTACGTCTGGTTGCCTCTGGAAAAGCAAGATCTGGGGACTGTTACTCCACTTTCAGAAGCTCAGGCAGCAGTGACACCCAGCACTAAAGTGACACCCAGCTCCAAAGTGACATCAGCTCCAAAGCGACACCAACACCAACACCAGCAGCAGCCCTTGCTGCAGATCGTCTGTGCAGCTCTGCAGTGAGCTGTGCAGCCCCAGACCCAAGGTGTTGAAATGCCCATAAAACCAATGGGATTCCTGTTTGCTCATGCTCTGTACCACCACAAGTGATAGCAAGGCTAGGTACAGAGGGGAGAAGGAAGAGGCCTCGTGTTCAAAGCCAAACACACTCAAACATTCTCCTTAAATGCCACAAGACATAAAAATTACGCACTGTTTGAGATTATGTGTGGTGCAGAGAGTCTAAAGCTGATTCTATCCAGGTACAGGATTACTTCCCCTATTACAGACTCAGAAAGTCAGATGAGCTCAATGTATTTAAGCCAAAACAGCATCAATTAAGTAATGACCGTGAACAAACACAATAACATTAAAATCTTAAGCCTGGATGCTGGGAGGAGGAAAGCAGATGCAGAAGAACAGCATGGCTGATGGCGCTGGGTTTCAATAACCTTTCCCAGTCCTTTTACACATCCACACAGCAGACTGCAAGGACAGGAAGGGGAAGGGGCTCAGCCTTTGCAGAAGCCTTTCCCATCAGAAGCTGACCCCGGCCCTGGGGAGCCCTGCCCTGTCTCTGTGCCCAATGGTACATGACACCAGATTAGGACCCTTCAGAGCTGAGCTGCAAACCAGGCAGACAGGGCTAAACGGCCCCTGGGTGCGGGATTACAGGAGTCTGCAGAGGGATGGGGAAACCACAGCTCCTTCCCCACCGAGGTGGGGGGGTAGAGGATGAGGACGTGCATATGGAGCAGGGCAGCAGCTGAGCCCCTGCCAGAGCTCCCTGGAGAACTGGAGGAGGCAGAGCAGAGCAGCGCTCGGAGCAGGACTGATAAATGCATGCTCATCACGCAGGGGGAAAGTGCCCAGCGTGTGGCTCTGGGTAAACAGCAACAACAGAGACAGAAGAGAGGACTTCTCTTAGAATTGGCACCAAATGTCTGCAGAAATGGGTGTTTTTGCTGACTCAGCCCTATGCCACGGGCAGGTTTGTTGAGCATTAGGAGTCCGACAGCGGCAACAAAACCATTTCCCTCGGCCATCCCTGTGGTTTCTGAATGGTGGCCTGCAGACCCCTGTGGGCTGCGAAATGAGGGCTGTGGAAGGCCATGAAAGGAAGCAAAATCTTTCATGCTCCAGTGAAAGCACTAAGAAGTCTGTGCCTCTGCTGAAAAACTTTGTTTAGCAGCCCACAAACTGGAATAAATCAGAATCACGGTTTTATTCCTAAACGGTAGGAATATACAACTGCCCTTCATACAATTTTTCTATTATCTATCCAAAATAAATTGTGTAGATAAGTAATGAGATCTTGCAGTACCTATCAGTGTAGCTATAATAAACATTTGGAGTGGAGCACTGCGAGATGAAATGATGTCTTATTAGAAGAAGTGAAGGTGTGAAACTTGCCACCAGCACCAAGGCAGAGAGGTGCTCCTATGACATCTGGCTCTTACTGTTTATTATCAAATTGATGGTTAATGGAACCAGAACCTTCACGTCATCACTCAGCTGTCACTGGTGCTTGTGTGGCTCCATCTCCATAGCACCCATTGCCTCTCTGGCTCTAGCATCCCTGCAACATGGCCACGAGGAGCAGCAATCCATATCTGAGCCTCTGGGCCAGCGGTGAGAAGGTCTGAGGGAGGGGAAATCCTTCTTTTCCACGCGGGCCTTGATGGAGCAGCTGATCTGAATGCTTGGGGGTCTCTGAGCTGGGACCTAGTCCTGACAAAATTGGTTTCCTGAGGGGAAGGTTCCCTGTATTCGTACTGCAACAGCAACAATCAGACCGTGTGGGCACAGAGGGGTCTGAGGAAATCTGCAGGAGGTAAATGGGAATAAATCGGAGGGGATCTGTCTCTCCATCAGCTGCATCCCTGAAGGCTACTCTTTGGTCTTGGGCGGACAAGGGTAACGGGGTTTTGCTGTGGCCTTCCTGACACCAGTCTTGACCACCTGTCAGTGCTTTGTGGCACATGGAAACCAAAGCAGAAGGCCAAATCAGAAGAGGAGGCGTTGTGGCACCTACCTGCTGCAGCAGCAACAGGAGCGAGTGGCTGAATCCTTGGCAGTGACTCTCAGAGCTGTGGACACCCAGCTGGGATTTCTCCAGGTTGGTGAGGATCTTGGTGGCGGGCACAGTGACATCTGCATCAAACCAGAAAGGTGAGGGTGCAAGAAGAGGGGCTTGGATAGCAGCACTGCCCCAGCCATCCTCACCTGGCCACCGGAGCTGCAGCCCCCTCCTCCCCTCCAAGCCCACCATCAGCACACTTGTTAACCTCCTTTTAATTTAAGAATTAGCAAATGCTGTTGTAATGCAGAAAAATCAACCAGTTTCTTCCAGCAGCCTGCCATTCGGGATCATGGAGGGAGGGAGGCAGAAAAGCTGTAGGAAATAACTTACCTAGTCCACAGAGCACACCGTTTCCCTAACTTCAACCTCAGCACCCAAGGGAGCCAAGAGCAGAGCTCCCCTTGCCTCACTCAGCCCTGGGGGGAGGCAACGAAACATCATTTTCTCCCTCCAATCCTTTGAACTATACTCCTGAGTAGAGAGAAGACAAGGGAAAATAAAAGGGGGAAATTAATTCCAGGCAGTTGAGTGCATTCCCTGCTCTAGCTCAGTTTGGAGTAGGTACACATAATAACAACTTTTTAATAATAATTTAATTTATAATGTGCCCCCCTGCCTAGGCACTCAAGGCGCCACACAAACAATTAAAATATGATTATAATAAATAAACAACAATAATTAAAACATCATAAAACAGACAATATCAGAGCCAAACCAAACACCAAAAAGCAAAACAAAGCAGCATCTTCGGAGGAAGGAGATCCTTGCACAATTCATCTTCCAAATCTCCTGTTGATGTTAGATTGAAATTCTCCTGCGAAGCTGTTTCTGCATCTGCGAAGATTTTGGCAGTGTCATAGTCATTAAAAAAAATGGATTTCACACCACTGTAAATTATCCGGAGTTTTGCAAGGCTGTAATAATGCAACGTTCACTTCTGTCTCTAAATTCAAACGCTCGGTTTACTCAGGAACTCAGTTTATGGCACCGAGTTTGTGTTGACTGCCCCGAGTTTGGGAAGAGCACGCATTCATTTTGTTCTCAGTTCGTAAAACGTGCCTCATTACAGTCGTAAGAACGCTTCCGTAGGCACAAGGATGGCGTGTGAAGATTTAAAACCGACCCCAAATCTGAACAGCAGACAGCCCAGCCCGCCCCTGGCCATAAGCTCTTTGGAGCCAATGGGATCGCCTTGTCCCAGTTTACACAACTGGAACCAAAAGACCTCAACTAACAAAAGAAGCAATCTTCCTCCAAAACAAATGAAATCCCAACTTGTGCCAGGAGAAAGCCGTGCACTGAACTCTAATGATTAAAGGAGACAGGCTCTGTCAAGGCAGAGGTGGAACTGAAACCCAGCCAGTCGGGCCCTCTTCTGACAAAACCTGGCCACCAGCCCTCAGACAATTACATCCAGGATCCGTTCACTCGAGTGCCTCGGCTGATCTCAGTTGTTGTGGCAGCGCATGAAGGGAAAATCCTTCTTGCAAACCCAAACCACGCGGGGATTTCTCCATATTAGAAAAAAAAACACAAACAAAATGCGTTAGGAAGATGAAGCCAGCGGTTTTCTTCCAGCACAAGAACCAGGAGGATGTTTTCCGTTCCGATCTGTCTGAGGTTTTGTGCTCACAGGTCTTACGTGGAGCTTCATATCTCAGTGGATCTTCAAAATCAAAGGGATGACAAATGAAAGCACGTGGTTCTGACACACAAAGCCATCTTTTGGCCAGGATTCATTCAAAAAATATCCCTCAGAAGGGTTCGTGAACCTTAACTTGGCATGCTGTGTCATAATTTCACATTTTTCAGACCGGATAAGATGCCTTCAGCTGGAGAAAACCCTACAAAATTTGGGCACAGAGAGGATGCTTCCATTCGTTTCTATTTTCCCCTACCAGGACACTTACTTAAAAACGAACTGAAGCACAGACTGCTGGTTCACACAGACTTCCTCAAAAGAGGTTGAAGTTCACGCTCTTGGGGATGCCCCACAGAAGCAGATTGGGTCTGCCCCCTGCAGGAGACACACCACGGACAGCAGAGTTTGCACTGCACCTCCCTGCGTGTGGTTTTAATTCTCCTCGGGGAAGGGATGCACTGAGATGCGAGCAGCTCCTACAAGCCTCCTGTGCTCCCTCCTGCCAGGTCATATTTTGGGTATAAGATTCTGATTCTGGGATGAACTGCAGAACATTTGCATCCAGTTTTCTGTACCACCTTTCTACCATTGTCCTTCGTGACCTTGAACAGCTGACCCAGAGTCACACCATGAAAAATGTCAGAAAAATGCCTCACTCTTGGTTTTAAAGAGTAGAAAGCATTTAAGTGCCTTGGAGGATCTGGGTCAGAGCTTTGTGCCTCAGTTTCCCCGTGTGCTTTCCTACCTTTCAGGGCAGATTGGACAGTGAAGAGAATGGGATATGTGTCAACGTGGCCAGAATGGACTCACTGAGTATACCCTCACTCACTTCACCATCACTCTTTTCAAATCAGCTCTGGGCAATCACCAAGTGTTGATTCTACACCATCACATGCCAACATATCAAAGATCCCTCCCAGGGGCTCTCCGGGTTCTCCAGGGCTGGGCTGTGCAGCACCAGGGCTGGGAAGGCGTCAGGAGCTGCCGCAGGAGAGCACAGGCTGGCACTTGAGAGCAGAAATGAGAAGATCGAGGTGGCAGAATATATTTTATGACAAATCCTAAAAGGAAATTATGCAAAGTAATAAAATAAAGAAGAATTGTAAATGAGGACGAGAAATGGGTGAAATATAGAATAAATTATAAGACAGGGAGGTGCAGGAGGACAATCGAAGGCAGAAGTGCTGAGTTACAGGATAGTTATTAGAAACTGGCTGGTAGACAGAAGGGGAGTTTGGTTAGGGGGGATCTCACAAGGGGGACTCGTGTTGTACCAGAGCTGCGTGGTGTTGTGCAGTGCCAGCAGCAAGCCCTGCTAGAGGCATCCTGGCGGGGGTGTGGGACAACAGATACCATCCGTTATTGGGGTGTGAGCCCAGATATCTGGCAGAAGGCTGCCCCTGCTTTCACCTGCTGTCAAAGCGAGATCAAACACGAAGAAAGGAGTCCTGCAAACGGCGGTGCAGCTTCAGCTCTCCCCACCAGCCTCCTCCAGCCACTAGGATAGGGCATCCCCAAGCCCTGGTCGAGGTTCCCAGGCTCTGGGCTGCTCCCGGTTGTGTCTCGGGAACCCTTTGCAGAGCCGTCGGGCCCCAGGTGCGGGAGGGGACGAGGGAAGCCCTCGCACAGGGCAGGGACCCTCAGTGGGTGCAGCCGATGGCAGGAGGAGCTGGTCCCAGGCCCGCGGCCCCAGCTGTCAGTCTGAGCGATGAATTACATGCTATAAGAAGGTGTTGACAGGAGCAGCTGGACATCAGAGAGTGATGAAAAGGGAACAAAATTCATTCCGAGTTCAGACAGACTGGCTCGTTAGGGGCACCGGCGGCAGAGGCCACAGAAACACTGCTCCATCTCCTGGACATCCACAGAACCGGCTCCCGAAAATCGCCCACAGCACGCGGAGCCCCTTCCCCAAATAGGAGCAGCCGTCCCGGGGCGCTCCGGGGAGCACAGCGCATCCCAAACCCGCAGCACCGCCACCGCGTGGGCTTCCATTCGGATATCTTCAAAAGAAGCCAAATCAAAGGGGGTTTTGTCCCTCTTGTTTAAGGCTGTAATTTGTATAAAC
>JAOWBP010004330.1:8944666-8961369 GCA_028571105.1 Tragopan temminckii
GAGCCATCCCCAGCTGGTGCTGGTGCTGGTGCTGGTGCTGTGAACCCAGCCTGGCTGCCTTGGGGACAGCTGTATGCACGGGAAACCTTCAGGTTTGCCTAAAACCCACATGGTCAGTATGCTCACCTCTCTCCTTCTCATTGCCATTTTCTGTTGGAAGGAGGTGAGCCTCTAGCTGACATCACCATTGCCATCCCTTCTATATCCATTCCCCCATCCTCTTCTCCATCCCCATCCCCATCTCTATCCCCATCCCCATCCTCATCCCCACCTCTCCTCGGTGGCCCGGGGCTTGGTCTCTCCACGTGGATAGCCCTGACATGGTGCATGCATTGCAGTGCTCTTAGCACCGCTCTTCATTTCGCAGCATAGAGCCCTCACTGGAGCTCCTCCTGTTTGCAAGACTTCCTTCCAGCAGTCCTGGTGCACTGTGATGAATCGTACCCCATGGCTGTTTTGTAGTGTTCCTTAGACTTCCAGCTCTTGCTGCACCTAGGAATTCAAAATGGGGTTGCTTTTCCCAGTGTTAGTGGAGTCGTGCATAACTCAGGCTGCATGAAGCTCCATGGGGAGCACAAAAAGTAGCTTCATCGTTCTTTGAGCACAAGGTGTGCTCCAGGACAGCTCCTGCCTTGCACAATGCTGACTGTGTGTGCAGTGAAAATAACCTTAACGCTTCATTCTTTGGCACAAAAATGTACTACTGCTGCTCAGCATCCTTCTCACTGCTGTGGCTTACAGAGCTTCTTAAGCTGTGGTTTAGAGGAGACGCTTCAATACAAGGCAACTTGTGTTGCCAGACCCTAATGCCCCTCATTCTCATTTCTGCTTGATTTCACATAGGCACAGCAGAACCGGGGGAACTCATCGCCTCATTCATCTCCCCAGAGCTGCCTTCATGGACCTCATCTGCAGGAACAAGGGGCAGGAAAGGTCACCCATGGGAAAACCCATGCTGCTGGGCTGCTCCATGAGCAGCCACAGCTGCAAACACAATCAAACTCCAAATAGGATCACAAATGCAATCAAGCTCCTTTGGCTTCTCCTGTACACAAGTAGCAGGTGTCGGGTGGTGGTGGTTTCAGTGCCTGCCTCAGTGCTGACGTTGCTCCATGCCCACCCCCACTCCTGGTGCTCGCTGCATTCCCAGAGCATCACTTAATTCCGTGCTGCAAAGTGCTTCTCCCCTCTGTGATGTGAGGACTTCTGTGGCCTGAACATCAAAGCAGGATGAGATTCTCACTCTGCCTCTCAAGACGGATCCCTGCAATTAGAGTTTTTCTAAATCCTTTTTAATTTACCGCTGCTCTCACAACCCCTGGCTGCAGTGCTGGGTTCCCCACTGCCCCAACTCCCCTGCTCCAGCAGTGTTCCTTGCCCTGGTGCATGCTGATGGAGGACCAAGGGTGGGTGAGATGGGGGACATCTCTGAGGAGACAGGCACCTGCAGCAGCGTTTTGTTTAAATAGATACAAAAAATGAATGCCTAGAAAAGATATTAAGAAGGACACGGGCAGAATGCCTCCCTGCTCCTGCTGCTCTTCTCTTCCATCCGTCCATTTGGTGGAAGCTCTGAATTGCTTCACTCCAACAAAATCTCTATGCAGCAAAGATGTCTTTGATGGCGTTCTTTTAAAAAGTAATTTTCCCCACCCCAGAAAGTTTTTATCTCCAGCCTTTTTTTATTTTCTCACTGGCTGACACAGCCCAGTCTGTCTCTTTCTCAGAGTAAAATAGACAGTGCCTTTATTTATCCTGGTAGTACTTTAAACTACAATAAGATAAATGGGCACAATTATAGATGTGTACCAGAATAGGAACATGTGTTCTAGCATATGTGATGCTAACCTAAGCAGACATCTAAATGTACTTCTCAGATAACAAACATCACACACACACATATTTATTAAACTCGGCAACAGCCTATGCCATCCTTTTCAGCTACTTTTAAACAGCTGGTGAACTGTCAAAATCACGTTAAATATTTTAACAAACAAGTTAAATATTTTTAGTTGTTTCTGCGGCGGTAGTAAAAAGGCAGGGTGGTGTAAATCTGCCTGCTTGGAGGCAAAGCTGGGAGCGCTCTGCTGGGCTGCAAGTTCCAAACCCCTTTCCCTGCGCAGGAGGGGCAGCAGGTCTGGCCCTGCTGGTGTGCAGGAGGAACCCACCTGGACCCCTTGGCTGCCTTTACCACGGGTTAACACAGTGAATTTAGTGTTGGGAAGCTGGTAGACATCTATTTGTGGCACCTGGAGGTTCGTGGTGCTCTGCAGCTCTATCCTTCTGCACAGAGCTGTTCCAAAGCCCACGGAGCATCGCTTGGCAGCTGCGCAGAGCTCTGATGCTTTGGGGCAGGCAGGGGCTGCCCACAGCCACCATTCCTATCTCTGACAGCCCGGGGGGGATTGGCAAACACACTGCTCTGTTGTTATTTCAGTGAAACAGAGAAAATCCGCAGTGAAACGGTACAGGGCAAGAGCCCTTTGTTTTTAATACACATAAGGAAGGTGAGCATTACAACGTGTGAGCGGGAGATAATGACAGGTGAATAAAAGGAAAGACAGCGGCACATCTAGCAAAGTGTCAGATTGATGAATAAATGAACAAAGACAGGAGAATAAAAGGCTGTTATGAAATATATCAAATCCGATCTGATACGGATCGCGCTGTGGGAAGTTCAGTCTTCCTTTGCTGAGACAGGAGTCAAGGACAAACAGTTTGTCTGCGATTACGAGCTGTCCAGGCTGGAGAAATAAATGCACGTGGAGGTCTGCTTGGCCCTTCCACGGCTGCGGTTTATTTGGTGGGGTGTTTCTATGCAGAACTGCTCCTGAGCGGGCTGTGGGCTCTCCTGGAAAGCTAAAGGAGAAAGAAAGTGGCTGCGTTCACAGATCTGGGCTGGAGGAAGCAGAGCTGAGATGCTGAAGGGTGAGGTTGTGTTTGTTCTATTGGAGAAATGATGGACTAAGCAGAAAGCAGTGACCTGGGCTGGAGCATGTGGCCGTTCGCTGGAGGGAGAAACAAGCCGTGGAGATGTGATGGATCTTGGAGACAGATCCCAGCATCCTGAGCAGCTCGTTACAGAGTCCTTCATCACACCAAGCTGTGCTGGTACAGGGAGTGGGGCAGAGAGGGGTACTGTGAAACTGAAACTGTGTGGTGGGGGTATGGAGCTGCCTGGAGGAGCAGGACTGAAGTCACTGAGAGGGAAAGAACAACAGAAGGTCTCTGAGGTGCCTCTGGGCTGGCCATGGCAAGGGCCGAGTGCAGCTGAAATGGGCTGGGAATACCCAGGAGCAAAGCCTCTCCCCAGGGCATGCAGAGAAGGGCTGAACAAACAGAAGACATTTTGCTACAGAGCTTTCTTGTTGTCAAGATGACTTTTTTTTTTCCCAACAAAAGGAATAACAAACTTACAGGTTGAACAGGCAGAACTTAAAGCAAGACTTTGGGAAGCCACTCAGGACAGCTGCAGCCACTCCAGCAGTGATGGAGCCTAGAAAATAGCTCACATCTCACCGCTCTCAGACGGATGCTGCATGAGGAGACTCAGTGCAAAAATGTCTTTTTGTGTCCGTGGGCCTCAGCTGCCTCCTCTGCAAGGACTGGTTTTGGTGTCCAACACCTCGTCATGGCAAAGAGAGGCTGAACGTTATTCTTTAAGCCTTAGATCAACCTGCAGAAGCTGAGATGTAATGGAAAAGCCTGGCGCTGGAAATTCTGGAGTCGTTATCACAATTTATACTTAAAAGAGCTCCGGTTTTATAGCAGAAGAAAAAAAAAATCCATTCATTTTCATCATTTCAAAGCTTATTAAAAGGTTTCGAATATTATTTATTGCAATTCAGTACCAGCTCTAATTCACTCATTAATTCTATTCATCTTGAAACTAATTTTAAAGTTTGAAAATTTACCATAGCATTTTGAAAAGTTAAAGTAACTTTCAAGATGAATAGAATTAATGTTTTCTTTCCCTCCTTACAAACTGCTTTCACCTTCAAATGCAGACCATGACCACAGCGTGCTAATAGCTGGAAATGTATTCTCTGTTTAAGGTTTCAAAGCCATTACCCAATAACTGACGTGGAACACCATTCCCTGATACTGGTCCTGTTTGCAGTGAGGGGCGGTGCAGGAGCTGCAGCCATCACCGCTCATCCAAACACATTTCTGCAGCTGAGGATGGGGACTGACACTTCTACATTTTTCCTCCAGTTTCCTAGCGCATATCTCCTATTTGCTCTGCTTTTCCTCTGGCCAAAGACTGTGATAGGTCTGTAAAGCCTGACAGGGCTGTTACAAGATTTGACACCTTTCTGCATGGGGAACATCTGGTTCCAGAGAAAACGCAGTGTTATTCTCGTGATGGCTGCGGGAGGATGTCTGGGTTTCATCCACCTGTGAGGGCTGCTTATTTTTGAAGCTTCATACCAACACGTGGGATGTGCTGCTTCCTGGAGCCCATGGCAGAGCAGCAGCCTCAGCATTGCCAAAACCAGCCTTCACTTCCTAAATTCCTCTGGTTATAAGAAGCTCCTCTCTTTCTAAGTCTCCACAGGACCTGATGCAGCAGGCATGGCTCTTTCACTGAGCGATCCCAAATTCCTTCCTGCAATGAGGCAAGAATGGAAAAACCTCAACAGAAAAAGAACTCATTGTAGGGCTTGTGAATGGGCTGCTCTCAGGTTTGCATCGCTGGGGCACACCGAGCCAGGGCTGAGCTGTGGGGAAGGCAAATACCTTCCTCTGAGGGCTCGCTGCGTTTGTGCAGTGATTGCTTTCATCTGGAGATGCTAAAGGTCCTCCCTATCAACTCAGTTTTCTGATAAACATCACGCCTCCTTTCTTCTGGCAGTGAAGCTGCCTGAGATTATTTGCAATAAGTGTTCCTGAAGCTTTGGGTGCTTTATTTTGATGTTCTGAAGTGATGATGTGTCTGTAGCAAAAAGCAGCGAGAGCTTATTTCTGAGCAGCTCCAGGTGTGTACAAGAGTGGTCGAAGATGTATCAGTTATTTGGAAAGGTCTGCTGGTGAAACATAGCTGAGAAACGGTGCTTGATTTGGATTCTGTAAGGTCATTGCTGTGCTCGAGCCGGGTTCTCATCTCTGCTGCAGCTGCAGAGTGAAGAGGGGAGATGTGTTATGAGCATGGATCTGGAGAGATGTCCTTGATGTGCCTTTACCATCTGAACCCTGGAGAGGCTATTATATATTTATTTACGTGTTCATTGTTGAGAGTGACTTGGCATTTTTGCAGAACCCTTCTGGTTTTCCAGATGTTCAGTGACAGTGCTGGGGTAGGTTCCCTTGGATGGCTGAGGGCACTTGGAAATGATGAGGAAACCCTTTGCCATCTGTAAATCACAGAAGCCAGGATAGTTTGGGCAGAGCTTCCTTTTGCATCCTAGGATACACCCTTAGACTTGGTCTGAAGTCAGGAAGAATCACAGAATCCTGAATGTTGTAGAAGACCTCCAAGATCCCCAAACCCAACACCAACCCACCCCACGGTGCCCACTGACCACATCCCTCAGTGCCACATCCCCGCAGTTCTGCAGCACCTCCAGGGCTGGTGACCTCAACACTTCCCCAGGCAGGCTGAGCCACTCCATCACTGCTCTTTCTGAGAAGCAATTGCTCCTGCTGCCCAACCTGATTCTCCCCCGTCACAATTTGAGGCCAACACCTCTCAACCTATCGCTGTTACCTGGGAGCAGAGGCCGACCTCCACCTTGCCACAACCTCCTCTCAGGAAGCTGTACAGGGCAATGAGGTCTCCCTTGAGCCCCCTCTTCTCCAAAAAGAAAACCTGAGCTAAGCAATAGAGTGCAATGAGAAGGCCCAGGCTCACTATGGCTGCAGTCACCCAGCTCCCAAACCCACCAGAAATCTGAGACACAGCAAAGCCATCATCAGTTCTGGGCATGGCTCTGCTGTTGGGGCAGAGCTCTCCGGGGCTGTCTCTGCAGGAAATCCTCTGGGCTCCTTTCCCCACATAGTGGCTGTGGATATAAGGATGGCAGTTTACTGGTTGAAATCTCTTCAGACAGGGACAGGCCCTGTTTCTCCTTGCGGTACCGGAATTCTTGACACCTAAGCTGCACCGCAGCAAAGTATAACTCACTTTTATGCTGGTGGTCACTTGCCTCTATTTTATATGTGGCAAGGCTGGCAGCGTGGATAAAGTGCAGAAGCCCGCAGTAGTGTCAGGGAAAGTGTCTGAGTGCAGCGTTTTATGGCTTGGCTGGATTTATTTCCTGGCTGGAACATTTCCACCGCCTTCCTTTGGCCGCACCTGAGACTCCAGCCTGTGGTTTCCTGGTTTTTCTTTCCCTTAAGGCTACCAGCTCCACTTGGAGGAAGGAGGGAGTGCAGGAGGGAGAGTTGCTCCAGTGCTTTCTGCATTTTGGAGATGAAAGCTGCTCTCTGCTTCTCCAGGAGAGAGGGGATGGAGCAGATTGCCTTTAGCACTGAGCTTACATGGATCCCAAAAGCAGCTGTCACAAAATTCATTCCCAGGAAAGGAAATACAGGTCTAACATGAGCGAGCACACCTGAGCCAACTGAGCCCAGCTGGCATGGAGACAGAGCTATGGAGATGTGGTGGAGAGGCTCCAGCAGGACAAGACCAGGTCAGTTCCTTCTCCTCCTTTCTGTCTCTGCCTCCAGATGCAGCCCGTGAGCGCTATGAGGAGTTCGAGTGGAAAACAAACTCACCTGAGGCTCAGCCTCCAACCTGAAAAAGCTGGATAACAGCGAAGGAGATGAAGGCTTTTTTCCTTCCTTCCTCTTCTCTACTTTTACATGCCAAAATATTTTTGTATCTGGTGACTGAATTCAGTGCTGGTGCTAATGTTGATTTACCTGTCTCTTTCCTGCACAGTGCAAGCATCCACTAGGAGGACGAATGCCACCTCCTCTGAATTTTGTAAGTCTAAATGTTGGTGTTGCACTCAGAGGTCTGCTCCCACCATACAAGCATCTGTTGCAAGGCTGAATATCAGCAAGGTGTTTGCAATGGGTTGCAGGAGCTGGCAGCCTCGGCAGCAGAGGTGCTGCTGCACTGAGAAATGGGGCTCCAACTTCATGGCTAATTGGGAAGTTTGAAAAAAAATAATAGCAAGAAGGGATTAGGGTGCTGTGAATGAAGCCAAAAACGTGAATGATAATTCAGACATGAAGAAAGCTGTCATCACAGGCGGTAGAAGAAGGAAAGCAGCCAGGGAAAGGCAGTGCTGTGTGCTGAAGGTAACCCAGGGAAGTGCCTTGGAGCAGCTTTCTGGCATCTGCCAGGTCAAGAAAAGCTACCAACCGACTTCCAGAGGCTTTGGATGGGCTCCAGAGTGAAATCTGCACCTGATCCCTAAGCTGCTGGGTAGCTGAGGGGGCTTTATAAGTCGGGATAGCCTTTGCAGTTTAAAGTGTTGGCATTGAGAGTTAAACGTAGTTGAGCCGGTTGATGCATTTTGTATTTCAGTTTCTTATTTCAATTACAAATACTGGCTTAATACAACCATTACCAAACTAAAGCCTTTAAAATTCAAAGTTTCCAAAATGGAATGAATTGATCTGCCACTCATACTGGCTGACTGTCCAACAGATCAGCCCTAAGCCAAAAGGCAGAACAACACGAACCTTGAGGTTTGTATTTCTGAATGCAAGATAAAAACAATCGGCTAATTCTCTTTAAAGAGCAGCAATAGAAAATAGGACTTAACTTGTGATGAGAAGTCAATGGGAACTGCTTGGGTTATAGTGCAGGAGAAGGGAATTGAGAAGATAGGAACAAAGTTTGGGTGACAGAGCTGGTAGATAACTCGTATTGGATTCGTGGTGTCCTTCTGTTTAAGAAATGTGGTCCTTATTGGGCCATTGGTTTTGAAGCAAAGCTCTCCATTGATTTCAGAGGGGTGTCCTGCCTGAAAATCAATGGTAGGAGATGTCTTCATGTGTTTACTTACTCTGATTTGACGATTGATCATTAATAACTTTACAGATACCAGCAAAACAAAAAAAAACAAGACAGAGCTTCTGTGAATTTAAGCCAGGAATTCCCTGGCTGGTTTTGCAGTGACACCCCATGATGTGCTGACTTCCTCTCTTCAGGTGAGCAGATACACGTCTTTTCTTCTGGGTGATGCATGAGGGAATTGGGGCTGGGAGGGCTGTGGGCAGGGGCCTGCTGAGCTGCCTGCTGTCCGTAAGCTCCTGTAGGTAGGAGTCCCCAGCATTTTGTCTTGCGTAACAGTTTTTCCTTGCTTATCAACTATCTCGTAGAACAGTTTCGGGATGCTCACTGAGTTAGAAGGCTGATTTATGGGTCGATATTTCAGCCAGTTGCAAAGTGCTGCAAAGCTTTGGACCCAGGCTGAGCGAGCCAGCCACCTGATGAACAAGTAAACCTGTGCTTTTAATTAAAACAAATAATAAAAAAAAAGAAATACATGGTCTGATTATTTGCCAACAAGAAAAATACACCCCAGAGATCTCAAAATGTAATTACCCTCTCTGAATGGCCAAAATGACTGGTTTTGCTGCAGACTGTAGTTCTCTCTGATGCTGCTGCAAGGCTGTGGCCACTCCTTCACCTGCCCCACTCGTGTGGGGCAGGTGCCATGTGTCTGCCCCAGGGCATCTCTCCAGCACAGCTATCAGGGATTTCTATCTCCCACCCCATCACTCCATCCACGCTGAAATGTGCCCAGTAATGGTGTTCCATTTGCAGAAGCTGGCTTCCTGCTGCCTTTACAAGCCAGAGATAAGGCAGTGCCCTTTGCTGCCTGGCAGGTCTCAGGGCTTGTGCTCTGTTCTGACAAGGAGAGAAGTGGCATCCCTCTGCCGAGCCTTTGAGCAGGCACTGGTACATTTATAAACTGTACACCATAACCTCTAAAAACAGCCCTTTGAAATCGAACCCTGAGAAGTGCAAACTGCCTCAGACAAAAGGGATTTGCCTTGGTCATGTTGGTAGGGAAGGAGGAATTTCCACTGTTGGGAAGGACAGTGCGGTGACCCGACTCATCCAAAAGCTGGGGTGGGAAAGGAGCCCTCCTGGTCCCCGCAGAGCCTTTGCTGCTGCCTTGGCCAGCAGTGCATTTCCTTTCCTAATGGGATGAGCATCTCAGCTCTGCCACGGCTCTGGCTGTCGCAGGCATTGTGTACGGACTGTCACAGCACTGAGAACCAGGATTTTAATACACTCCACGCACGGTGTCACCCTACTGGAAAGAGGCTCATCAGAACATGGCATGTCAGTTGTCACTTCACGGGGAGCAGATGAAACCCTATTATCAGTACACTGTCTACAGGCTTCCACCGCGTCAGAAAGCAGCTCGTCAGGGCGATGTGTACAAAGATGTCACCGCTTGCTGTTGAACTACACGTGCGTGGCAGGGAGCAGTGGGATTAGTGTGTAGGGGCAGGGGGTGAGGGAGCAGCCTGGGGCTTTGCTGGGAGCGTCCTATGTGCATGGGGTGGCAGGGAATGGGGCTTGTCCCACGGCTGAGGGCTCTTGGCCTCTCTCATAACTGGAGGATGCCAAGCCCAGTCAAGCTGCATGGCAGAGGCTGAAGGAGGTCAAAGACCCCAAGAATCTATGGGGCACTACGCTCTTCCTAAGCACTGGGTTTGTTGCCATGCAGAACACATTGCCCAAAGTCTGAGACCTGCGGCTCAGCCCAGAGCTGGTACCAAGCAACTCAGGCTCTACGGTCAGCGCCATTCCTTGGAGGGAGCTCTGCCTGCCTGCTGCAGCCACGCTGTGCAGGCACTTCCCATGTCCCCCTGCCCCCAGCACCACTCGGCCCATCCCTCGCATGGGACGCACTGATCCTTCCTCCCTCGGAGAGCTGCTTTTCCCCAAAGCTGTCTCAGAAACCCAGGTGCTGCCCCCCCTTCCTTCCAGCCCACAGAAAAGAGATGGCGAACGCCTTGCTCTTGATTGTGTCGATGGGAGATGATTTTCAAGGTGAAATTTCTAGTTCAGTTGAGTCACTTTCATTCAAGGCGATGAGCAAAATGTCACCCCCACACTGAACCACACTCAATGCGCCGTTCTCCTATTGCATTTAAATTTACTCCACTTTTCCTTTCTGACACCTGTTTAAATCAATATCTTCCTCTCCAGGTCGTGGGCAGAATGTGCCTGGTCTCTCCGCACAGCGCTTCTCAAATCCACTAAAATCAACACAATAATTGAAATATTTTCAAGCTGATTACACCGCTGCCTGAGGCTAGGCTGGTTGCTAAGGGTAAGCTCCCTGGTTGCTAGGGGGAGTAAATCATCTTGCATTATTTGATTTTTGTTATAGATATGAAACCGCTACTCCCTCGATTAAATGTCTCTCAGTCTAACACCTATGGGACCTGGGGAAAGAGAAAAGAAAAGCAGCAACCTTGACCCTGTCAAATAAATATCTCTAACTTTTCCTGTCCTCCGGCTTCCAAACCAAACCTGTCTGCTGATTTTTCTTTTTTTTTTTTTTTGATTTTTTTTTTTTTAACCTGACTTTAAATAACAAAGCTGTGGGGACAAGCAGATGAAGAGAGGAAGAACTGTCTGTTCCATTAGAGGATCTCTCAGCTTGGCTAAACACTCTCTATTTACTCCAAACACAGCATGATGGGGAGCTACAAGGATCTAATAGCCTTGAAGATGTAGAATTGCACCAATTACAGTTCCTCCCCAGTCTGTGTCTCGTGAAGCACCGGCTGGCATCACAGGGCCAAATCCTGCTGCTGTATCCACAGACTGCAAATCCAAGGGGTTTTCATTGCAGAGGAGGAGAAATCCTAGCACAGAGAAGCTCTGCCATGTGCATTACTCACAGGAAAGAAATGTGTGGGGTAGGTGAGTGTGCTGTGGGGGTTTTTAAGAGCCTCAGCCCTTGCTTTCACCCTGGCTGGCTGTGCCATTATTGTTGTAGGTCACCCTACCAAAAAATGCTCAGAAATGACTGTACCAGTAAATCTGTCCCATTGTACAGGCAGAGGTGCGAGAGTCTCTCCTGCCATTTGGGCTGGAAACAACCTGCAGCCCAGCGTGCTGTTGGAACACGAGGGGAGCAGACTTGGCACAAAGCCTTTTCCACCCCCAAGACTTCATGCTGCTCCTCATGCCTGCACTTGGCTTTCCCTGCACTGCCTGATGTCCTGCTCTCTGTATGAGAAAACTGAGGAATAAAGAAGTAGTGCAGCTCTTTGCCTAAGATCATGCAACCAGTGGAGGTCCTATTGAGATGGTTGTATCCCCCCATTGCTGACTGGTCGCCCTCCATCAAGTCAGGCTGCCCAGGGTCCCACCCAGCTTCCCCTGCCTCCAGGGATGGGGCATCCACAGCCTCTCTGGGCAACATGTTCCAGTGCCTCACCACCCTCTGAGTAAAGAACTTCTTCCTAACATCTCACCTAGATCTACCCTCTTCTAGTTTAAAGCCATTCCCCTTTGTCAAGAGAAGGTCGTTAATGTCCTTGCTGCAAACCCTGCCACGGGAGAGGCCGGTGACGCATGGCTTCGTTAGCACCAACGAGTCAGGCTGGTCCCTGCATTGGCTGTGGAGAGCATCTGTGTTAAATGCATTCAGCTCTTTTTGCTCTGAGCTGTGCCAGTCCCAGTGGGGCTTGGGGGCTGCTGGTCAGTGGATGGAAGCATGCAGCATATGGAGGAGTGGGGTGATCTGGTAACCCTTGTAAGTCTGGAGGATATGCTCCTTCCAGCCTGGCTTTGTGTTTGTCTCCTTATTTCCCAAAGTTTGCAGGCAGGATTCCTCTGTGGGGCACCTGCACCTGTGCCATGCGTTTAGTGGGAAGTGCCTGTAGCATTAACAGCACTGCAATCGAAATTATTAATTATTTAATATATTGCAAGCTGATTCCCCTTCCTGGATTTACCATATAACAAATGGCATCAGCTGATATCTCACATTGGTGAGCTCCTTGTCTGAGTTTTAGCCAATGGTCTGAGCTTAGAGATGCAGCCTGGGCAGGACATGGGGCTTCAACAGCAGGATGGGAGCAACGCCATGGAGAGGAGAGCCAGTGCCACGGGGGTGGCAAGGATAGGATGCCCTGGGCAGGGGAGCACAGCAGGGAGGAGGAGATGTTTCTCCTCAAAGCTGTGATGTGTTTGCAGTGGGCCTGCAAAGACTCGAAATAAAGCCAGAAGTGTGATGACGAGCACATGTAGGGCACATGATGCGGTGTTTCATTTACACGTGTAACTTACTTAAAAATCCATATTAAGTATAATTTCTATTTCAATATTATACAGGTCACACTTTATGCTAAGGTTCCATTTATAAATAGTTTATAAAGATTAATAGATGTTTTAATCGATGGCTAATCAATAGCTTAGTGACAGGAAAGCCCAGCAGAGGGAATTGCCCCAAGGGCTGCAGGCGTTTTGCTTCAGCTCGCTGATGTTTGGCCCTTCTTCTGGATGGGAACAGAGGAGTGGTGCTGTTGGTACTGGCTGGATGCAACACTGCTCCCACTGCCAACGCTGGCACCACGGGGCTCTGGTAACCCATGTCACTATGGGGATGTGCATCCCTGCATCTAGGGGAAGGCTTGACAGTAAATCATTGTATGGTAGGGGAAGGGCGGTCCTCAGACACGTCACAGGGTTTCCTCTCCATTCAGGGAAATATAAAAAAATTTTTAAAGTATAAAATGGGCATCATATACTTTAAGAGTTGTGCCCACAAGGACACCAGAATAACATCTAATTCTATTTAAAGGGAGACAAATAGTAGTGTACAAATTGATCTGCCCAAGGTTTCCAAAGCAGGGAGATGTGTGTCTGCTCCTGCTGAACTTCTGAAGTTTGGTGTCTGATTCACTTCTAAGTCAAAATCCTGAAGATACTTTCCAGAGCAGACCCTATAATTGGATATTAAGTGATTTCTTCATGAATTTTCCTCGTTATCCTGATAATGCAGCTAGCAATGCTGAAATGGCAGAACAAGCCCCCAGCTCCTTGACTGCCCTGGAAGCCCAACTGAAGCCACGTAGCAAAGCCCAGAGCCGGTGCCTCAGCTCCCAAAACCGTCTCTGCATGTAAGCCTTTGAAGAAGTTTTCCATTTTTAATGGCCAGAAATATCTGCCTGCTAAACTTTAACTACAACTGTACCCAAAGCCCGTCTGTCTAGCAGCAGGTGGGCTAGTGAGAGTCACAGTCCTGCTGGGATACAGCCAGCTGTTCCCAGGAATGAATCTCAAGTAAATTAACAAACACCACACAAACCTGTCAATTGAATCATTCTTGATTACTGTAAATGCTGGGCTACCCGTTGAGGAGCTTCTCCCTCCATGCAGAGGGAGTTCTGTATGTGCTGTGTGTGTAAGTGGGATGGTGATGCCCTGTCCTCCACAGGGAGGGTCCTTTGGTGCCTGGAGGTGCACCTGACTTGGTCCTATGGACTGAAGTGCTGGAGAGGCATAACGTGGTTTCCTCACATCTCTGAAAGTTCTGTGGGCTGACAAAAATGGCTCATGAAAGATTTGTGGGTAAGTCAGAGCATCCATCATCCTGTACCAAGCTAGAAATGGCACAGATTGATTCTTTTTTTCTTTTGGAGGCTTCTCCTTGTATCAGCATGGCTCAAAGTCCCACAGACCCTCCAGGAATCCACACATGAAGCAGAGGACTACATCATGTCCGTGGAGGTGAGAGTTGGAAACACACTATGTTGAAGGCTGGAGAGTTTCTGGTACCAGGTAACAGCAGACTGCAGAGGCCCGTAGGTGTTTTATAGCAGTCATGGTGCTGGGTGAGAAGCAGAGAGCCTTGGTTCAACACCTGTCTGTTGTGTTTGCTTTTGTGCTTGAGCTTTGATGGTGCATCCAAGCCTACCTAGCAACATTAGGGACCTTGTGACTGCCAGCAGAGCTACAGCAGAACCCAGCCAGGGCCATCAGCTGTTACTGCCTGGGACTGGGGGTGTCCTGGTGCTGGGAGGTGGGCAGCTGGAGCCTTCCAAGGGAAGGGGGAGCAGCAAAGAGACTGAGGCTGAAGGACTAATTGGGTGAGAGCAAGCGGTGGAGGAACATGGGGAGCAGGGAGACATGAGAGGGCTGCAGGTGACTGTCTGCTGTGAATAACAGGAACTTGGAAACAATGCAAGGGAAAAAAAAAACACACTAAGAGAGAAAACGGACTGTCAAGAGAGAGCAGACTGAGCAAAGCTAAGATGTAGGCAAAGCTGGTGGAGGAGCCTGCTGGGGAAGGGTTGTTAGTGCCAAGGGTGGAGGATGGACACCAAAAAGACCATCCTGGCCCCAGAGCAAGTGCTTTGAGTCTCAGTGTGCCCTTCCCCTGCCTGAACAGAAGCCAACAGTGATGTGTCCTCTTTGTGCTGTACAGAACATGGCCCATGCAACCACTGGGTGAGCTGGGGCTGTGGGTGGACCTGCACAGAGCAGCACTGGGTGGCTCTGCAGGACACTGCTTCATGCAGCCTGACTGTTGGCTGTCTTCAAACTAGAAACATCCTTAAAACTGGTAACCTGCATAGCCTTGGTGGTGTTTTGTTTGGTGTTCCTCTTCGTGCTTGCTGCTTGTAATGGAAAAAGCCAGGAGGAGCAGCGCAGCATCACCTCAGTCCCATGTAACATCACCTCGATCCCATGCAGCAAAACCCATTGGGATGAATCAGGCTTCTTCCACAGAGGAAACACCCCTGAAACCAGAAAAACTTCTCCCAAGCCTCCTCCCTGGGGTTGCTGGAGGGATGTCACACCGTGCACAGCAGCGGGGGGACCCATGGCAAAGGCCGTGACATGCGCAGAACTCGTGGTGCCCGTCCCCATCCGGACCCAGCCCTGACCCTTTGCCAGGGTCTCTGTAGGGAATATCAGCCCTGGCACCAGTTTGTTCAGCTTCGGGCAGCCTGGGAATATGCGCTTGACACATCCCTAATTGACAATTGAACCTCAATTTGATTCTGTGCAAGTCAGCAGACAGAGCACCTGGTTTCTGCTCGCATGAGATCGCAGTGTGCACTGCACCGCCTGCAGGGCCTGCAACCAGAGCAGCAGGATTGGTCCTGGGGAGGAGGTTTGGAGCGTGGGAGAGGGAGCGTGGCCATAACCTCATCAGTGTAAATCTCTGACTGTGTGGATATTAGCAACTTGTTCCCCCAGCTGCGTCAGTGTATGTGTTTGTGTATACAGACTCAATTTATGTCATTTTGTAAGCAGAGAAGCGTTTGCACCAGACTCTGTGCGATTTTTTGAGAGACGTGCTTACATGTTTGGATAGATTTAATAACAGCACGCGTGTGCCTGGGTTTATATTTAGCAAGGCTGGCAGGGAGGGCTCGGTAGGCAGCAGCTCGGGGTGCCCCTGCCAGCAGTGCTGAGCTCTGTGGGCAGCATGGAGCTGTCTCTGCCCCTGCCCACAGTGCCTGCTCCTTGCCCTGTGCTGCTCCTGTCCATGAAGGGGGTGGGGGCTGATGTTGGGCTGGGTTCAAACAGCATGTGCTTAATTTTTGTCGATGCCTCAGGAGGATGCATTTGGGTAGATATAAACAAATTATGCTTATGGGTCTATAACTGTGCTTTTGTACCCTATGAAATTTTGCATGGTGCGGGTGGTGTGGGCATAAATACACAGATGAGTATGAATTATGGATGTATGAGACACCAACATACGTATGGTCTTTGTGCTGTCCCAACCCACTCCTGCAGCCCATGGCACACCCCAGGCAGTGCCCCAGCACATCCCAGCCCGGATTTGTGCAGTGCAGCAAAGCCATCTCACCCAGAGCTCACCCAGAGTCCTTGCAGCCATCACTGCTCAACGCCACGCGTGGTCTCACCGCCTAGCAGAGGTGAAATACCGCCTTCCCAAGAAACACCCACGTTTGACATACCTGGCCTTATCTCCCAGTGTCTCAGCATCACGCGATATCCTCATGGTGGGCTTGCCTGTGGGGTGCCGGTGGCACGGGGCTGCCCATCCCCTTTGTGTGTCACGCTTTGGTGCTCGAGCCCCGCTGAGCGCTGGCCGGGCCCCAGCCCTGACTTTTGTCCTGCCGTTTGACATCTGTGACTTTCAAGGGGACGCATCCCCAGCGCCTGGCCTGGCCCCGCCACCCTGGGCCGCCATCCAGCAGCATCTGCCAGCCCCGTCCCGTCCCCGTCCCCATCCCGCTGCCACGCAGACGGGCGGGCAGCGCGCGGGATCAATAAGACACCTCCGACTCCTCTATTTACAAACTAGCTGCCTTCAGCAGCCAGGCTGTTTAAGCACTTCATTCCCATTCAGGAGGGCCATCTGCTGCCTTTTGCTGTAAGTCTCTCTGAAAACCTCAGCCTTGACAAGCTCGAGATATGTCAGCGCAGTTATCAGCGGAAAGCAACATCTGCCGTGCCTGACACCCACTATTGTAGGCCATTTAATCTGTCCCCCTCCTCCCTTTAACTGCAGACAACAGCTCCCTATATTATATTTTCCCACTCAATTAGCACTATCATCCTGCTGAAATAGAGGCCAATTTACCTTTAATGACATCATTGTTAGGAGAGTGGCAGCGCTGGCCGGTGGCTGCGGGAGGCAGCGGGCTCAGTGCGCGGCGGGCGCGCGGGCAGCCTATCGGCGCTGCCTTCACCCCGACCGCAGACATTGTTTCCGACAGTTCGCAGAGGCAGTGTGGCGGAAAATTGAGTCCAGATTCATTAGTTTTTTTTTTCTTCCCCCCCC
>JAOWBP010004330.1:8983497-8995485 GCA_028571105.1 Tragopan temminckii
CCTTACCTACGGGAGGAGGCAAACCTTCACGCTCCTCAGCACCGCCCCCACGTCCTCCCCACCTCACAGCACGCAAACCCGGCCAGCGCCCGCTGTTGCTCCCCCCGCAGCCCCTTCCCCTGCCGGGGGATCACAAAGCCCTGCGAGCAGCGCGGCGCCGGGGCTGAGCGCAGCGGGCGGCCGGCAGGGGGCGCTGTCTAAAATCGGAGCTGTCCTGCCAGCTATTGTTTCACCTCGGATAGGAAGCGCGCTCTGCGCTTAGCCGTCTCAGCATAAGATTTTATTACGCGTCCTATTGCGCCACCCTGTGGTTAAATGAGGTATTACAGATATTGGCCTATCGCAATTTAGACCTCACGGTTGCGTAAAATTAGGCTGCCCGGAATTAGCGGCGGTAACTCGTAGCGCCCGGCTTCACGTGTTCTATTTGGCCAGCCTAGAGCTTTACAGAGCTTTAATCGTTCTCCAGAAAAACACGTCACTGTATGAGATGAAATCCCAGTTGGTGAGATGTGAACAGAGCTAGCACACTCATTTATTGTTCCATGTTATCAAGGAATTACCTTCTCTCTGCCCTTTCTGACAAAAAGCCTACATGTCAATACTTTGGCCATCTATTCAGCTTTCCTATGGGGAACCATAAAGGCACACTTTCCCTTTAGACAGCATTCATACCCTAAGGAGCCTTTTTGAAAAGAGAGAAGCAGCACACCATAATCTACACACAAACGTGGCAGACCCCAAGGTTGAATGTATACGCATTAACTGCAGTTGTGCTCTCATCTCCTGCTGAATTATCAACGATTATTTTTCCCAGGTCAAGGAATGCAACATTTTCTGCTACACTATTCCTCCCACCTCAGCAGAACGGCATTGGAAGCTCATAGCTGCAGGTGATTTGAGGGACTGCAATTACCCTTCAGTTAGTCCTAAGCCAAGGCTCCAGCCTACCAGCCCCAGAGTGCAGAGGAATAGCTCCAATGACACATGAAATTGAGGTCTTAACCCCCTGACATCATCAGTAAGCTTTGGCATTTTTCTCACAATTAGTTGGATGAGAGGTCTACTTAGATCGCAGCTGGGGAATTAGCACTGTTCATTAACAGCACATTTCCATTTCATCAAGCTGCAAGCCCCAAGCTAAGCAGCTGGATGTTCTTGCAGTTTAAAGAGCAGAGCCTTTAGGTAATACAGCTGATGAAGATAATAGATGTCGCATATCTGTTATGCCTTTGTTTAAGCCTTTCAGGAAGAAAGCAAGAGTAAGCTCCTTAGACAATGCTGCATTTCAGCCTCATTATATGCAACAAGAAACAGTTAATAGCTATTTTGCTTCCCTTTTTGCCCCAACCACAAGGAAACACCCATACCATTCTACATTCCTACCTAGGGGGCAATAAATTATGAAGAATTATGCTGTGCATGCCTCTGTGAGCACTATCCTTTCAGTGAATTGCTTAGGGAGGGCCCAGGAAAACTGAATATGGCTTTATAAATCAAGTACTCCAAACAACATCCAGAAACCGAGAGACATTATAGAGTACTAGCTTCACATTGATAGATGTTGTTTGTCAAGCAGAATGCCGCATTGTGTGCCAATTGATTTCCAAAAGGATTGAGAGCTATGTCAGCAGCCTGTATTTCAGACTTCCATCTTAGGAGATACTCAGTTTAGCCTTGCTTGACCTAAACAGAGCTGGCTGTGTTTCAACTTGGTTTTAGCTTTCTTATTATCATTTCCTCGAGTACTTTTCTTAGAAGAAAAGCTGAAATACCGTGAAAGAAACAAAGTCCTAGAAAGGGTGACAGTTTATTGAAAGGCTAAGAGATTATACAAAAAAATATATTACTTGCATAGAAAAGTGTTAAAGAGCTTCAGATGAAATTAACTTAAAAGTAGATTAAGGTTTGATCCAGAAGTGAAGAGCCTCTATCATCTGCACCTGAAAGACATAAGAATGCACTGTAAGAGCCACACCACTAAAACCTGTAGTCACAAGGAGATACACCATAGCAGGGAAGGCCTCAGGCCATTCATTCAGAGGCTCACTGTGCTTTTCAGCATTCACATGAAGCACCAGTTCTCCAAAACTGAACCAAAAGCCTCATACTGAGCCAGTGGGAGACAACCTGCCGGCCCAGTGAGCAACTCTGTGTCCTAATGCTCGCATCTACACAGCCATTTTAATTCCTGCAGCGTGGAGAAGCATTCACCTATGCTACCAAAATCCTACTGCATTCCTGATCAAAGGTCAACTACCAACCCTGCAGCAGTTCAATGTATGACAGCAGCACTGCTATGCTGTGTTGACATAAAAGTCTTTTATAAATCTCCTTCATCTTTTCCTCATTCCACAGCTTATACCTGTTGTGCTGAAGGCTCCCATTAGATGGCACTGCAATTGCTCCTGTTGACTTGAAGGCAGTTTGAGAGGCTCGCATCAGAGCTGCGTATCTACAAAGAAATACAGCCAGGCTCAGCACCGCTTATACACACCTTCAGCAGTCTCACTCTTCCATCCAGTTTAATTATCTGCATCTGACACGCAAATTTTACACTCCTACTGCACAGAACAAGGATGTCTTGTCTGCCTGCAAGAGATGTTTTAAGTTCAAAATTAGGTTGGTAAACTATTGATTTTATTCCTGGTTACTTCAAGATTCTGTGCAAAGCTTTAGAATTCCAGTATTTAGATCAAGAGCCCAAACAGTGCTTCAGTTGGCCAGCACCCGTTCTCAGGGCTTTTAAAAAAAGTCAAGCTATCAAGTTAAGCAAGCTTGGGAGAATTTTAGGAAGTTATTTGAGAAGAAACTTTTTTCCTTGGCTCAGACTATCAAGAATTATGCCCAAGATTCAAAGAGGAACTAAGGGGTATTTAACTCAAGTGACCAGTGGTCTACATCATTCCTTATTTGTCTGAGCTCCCCACCAAGCCCTGATCTGAGCTCTGAAGCTTCAGCTTGAGCTCTGAGTACCACAGCTACAGCTTACCCAGCCTTGGAGATGGGGCGGCTGCTTGCTTTACAGTCATGATCCAGAGGATGCCGATGCTTTATGCAGAAGTTGCCACCACACTGCTCACAAACTACTTTCATCATCTCTTTCCTTTTGCAGCCTGGCTTTAAGCACTTGTTTGTGAAAATCTAGATAACAGAGGACACAAAGTTCACAATGACTGTTTGCTCTCTGTGACCAGCTTCCCACGTAACAACGAGGCTGAAGCATGAATGCTGGATTGCCCTTAAAACAGAGATTGAACAGCAAGCTCCTACATGCTCTGCTTTCAGAAGACCTAGCTTGACAAGCATCAAGCAGGCTGCTTAGATTCCAACAGCAGTTTCCTCACCTTTTGCTGTGCTGGATTGTATTTGCAGTCCTTATCCATGTGGGCTCCAACCACAATATCTGGTACTTCACCCTTCTGTACAGGGATAGGTGCATTGCAGAGTGGACACACTGGAACCTGCACATTCTGAGAGCATACCACACCAATTAGAAGCCTGACACTTACTGCTCTGCCCTTCCCTTTCTCTTACCCATGGGTGAAAGTATATTCATAAGTATATTATGTTCTATTCATTAATTCTCTTCAAGAGGATTTTTAGGAAGGCAGTTGCAAATCTGTATCCAAAAGGCCAGAGGTGCTTTGCCAAATGAGTTTATAGCAGCACATCCAATAAATTCATTTTAAATATGATTCTGGAGTACTGAACATACATGCACTCAAGTATCAGCCAGAGATCAGTGTTCTCCCTCACTTACTCAATTTATTTCTTCTGCAGTAAGTCTTAGGCCACACTACATTACTGAGAGTATCAAGCACTCCTCTTTGTGAAGAGGCAAAACAAGTGAGAAGAACGACAATCTAGTGATGAGCTCAGAAAGGCTATGCTTCCATACAGCTGGAATTCTGCTGCATCATTAGCTGATACCTCGTGGTTCTTCCACCTGCTTTCATAGAAACCACAGGTGGAGGCTCAGAGCAGCCTTCCTGCATGACTCAGTGACCTGCAGTGGCACCCAGTGACTCACACACAGGAACTTACTTTCTTATAGGCAGAGCTACAGCTGTGCTCATCATAGCGGATGTGGTCCTTACAGAAGACTTCTCCACACGCGTCACATTTCAGAGGAAGGAAATCTGGGAGATGAAGAGAGGCAAAAAATGGATTCTCACAGAGCAGAGCTGACTGCTTCACAGCACAAGTGCTGGAGGCACATTACAAGGCAAGGCATTGTTTTTGCCTAAACTCTTCCTATTGATATCTGGGTTTTGTCATTCCCCATGAACAGTGAAGAATAAGATTAAGTGACAGCCTAATGCAGGCAGACCAAGCACAAGCCATGTGTAACTCGGGAAACTTTTAGCAAGGCATTAGCCATAAAACAGAGGACGAAATACAAAGCCTGAACCCAGAGCAGAAGTCATTCATTAAAGAGCACGAGTTCCTCAAGTTCATTAACAACACCTCAGAACAAAATACTGTGCTCCTCAGCTATTCTTCCCATTTAAGAGGCACTCTGGGTGCTACACAAGAAGCCACAGCACCTGCTCCTACCCAGCACACCCCGACAGCGTCAGGCCGACCAGAAGGAAACCACGCACAGGATTCAGGGAACGCAGCGACGCGAGCAGCGCCCACCCAGCGTGGGGACCATCACGGCTGGGGGAGCCGAGAGCAGCACAGCCCCTTCCAACACACACCACCCCCACCCACGGGCTCCTTACCGAGCTGTCCGCATGTCCGCTCCGAGCAGTGCCGGCCCAGCCACGGCAGCTCCATGGCAGTGCAACGCAATGCAACGCAATGTAACGCAATGTACCGCAACGCAAGGCGGGCCGGCTCTATAAGCGCTCCCGCTGATTCAGCCCCGCGCCGCCTGCTGAGTCACGCTCCCGCCCTCCCGGCCACCCCCGATGACGTCACGGCGGGGAGAACCAATGGCGTTCCCCTCCCTCCGTCGCCGGCTGCGCTGCGCGTTAGGTGAAAGACCAATCGGCTGCCGGAACGGGAGTGCTGAGTCATGCCCGGGGGCGGGGCGGTGACGGAGCAGATGCGGCGCGGGGCGCAAACAGGAGCGGGGATTGGGGCCGGACCCTGCGCTTCCAACAGGCGGCTGGAGACTACGGACTGTTTCGACGTGCTCCACCTGCTGGGCGCTGGCACTGTGTTCGCTTTGCGTGGAGGTGGGGACTGTTGGCTTGGTGATGTTGGTTGCTGCAAGAGTGCCACGTGGCGTTCATGTGACTCCTGGGTGTGTGCTGACATCACGCCCGCTGGATTGAACCAGAGCCAGGCGCTCTGCCGCGCAGATCAATTTTCCAACCTGGACTCAAAATGTTACCAACGATCCTCATTTAAAGCCCTTTCTCCAAAGAACAGCTGCAATGGCGGCACAGCGCAGCCTCCCGCAGTCCTTTGGATTGTGCTTCCATCTCCCTACCTGCAGCCCTGGGGGTGGATGTACCACATCCAGGCTGGGCTCACCCTGGGACATGGCACAGCCCCATGGGATGTCCCTGCTCGGGTGGCAGTGGTGTAAAAGGCAGTGCTGGACCCAGCTGAGTGCTGCCCTGCTGCCCAGCATGGCTGCAGGAACTTGGGTAGAGAAGCCTGATGTTAGAAGAGACTTTCTGGGTCATCACACTCGCTGTCCATTGGGCGCGTAACTACTTCATGGAATTCCCTTCACAAACAAAACAAACCTAGCATTAAAACTTTATTCCCATCAGAAGGCTGTCCCGCATCCCCAGTGATCTCATGACAAAAATAAATAAATAAATAAATAAAATAAAAGCATCTTAAAGTTTCCAGTTTAAAAGTCTCCCTGGCCACCTGCCCTCAAGGCAGTGTTGTTCCTGGCTTATTTTTTCCTCACCGTGTTTGGGTAAGCAGCAGCTGAAGGAACCAGATTGACATTGCTTTGAACTTCTAAGGCTGTCATCTGCCTTTGTCCTAGGAGAGAATTCGGTAGTTGTGGTGGATGTTTCCATCAGATGTCACACAGTGTTGATCTGCTGGTAGAAGTTTCCATCACCTTCACCCACTGTTGGTCTGCTGATGGTCGCTTCCTTAGGTCGGGTTTCGTGCAGATGCTGGTAGTTCCAAGCCCAGGGAGAGCCTGAGCAGTTTGTCCTCTGCTCAGCACACAGACATGTCTGGTTTGGGGCAATGCAGTTACACAGCATCTTCCACCAGGTTCACTTGGCCATTGCCATGTGGTTAAAAGGATTTCTTTGGCTGAGCTGAGCCAGCTTCATCACATCCACTGGGAATGAGGTCAGAGCATGGCCTCACCCACTTTGTTCTTATCTCAGTTGGTTCTGATAGTTGGGGATGGGACAGTGTTGAAAAGCATGACAAAACAGCAAAAATATATATATATATCCAAATACAAACTACAGTGCAAAGTTCAGCCTCATAAGGAGCTTCAAGACCTTCACTGCATTATATATTTATTCATCAGCACCATTACACCGCTTATAGAATATTCCAGGGCATGAGAAGCACAAAGAAAATTCCACACCCACCCAGCGCCCAGGGAAACTGGGGCCCTCAAAATCTCACGGGGAAGGCTTGCCCAGAGCACTGGAGTGAGTGGGGCAGGAGGAAGAGGCTGGTGCTGGCACATGGGCTCACGGCACTCTGCAGCCTGCAGAGCCGCTGTGAAAGGGATCATGTTTTGTGGTGGGAAGGAGGAGCCCGCTGGTGGATGACAATGGGAACAGCTATGCGCAGATTAGATACTCTTAAGGAAGTCTGTAAATCCCGAGTCTGGAAACCCATGAAGCACAGGCAGCCATCTTAATAGAAACGAGGATTAGAAATTAGCCGAGGTCTTTAGTGATATTTTTAGAAGTTTGCTCCTGACAGGTTAGGCTGCTGAGAACGGGAGGAACGCGCCGAACCCCGCATTACTCGGGAAGGGATCAGAGTGCAGCGTGTGATTAGAGGCTGGCTAGCTTAGCGACAAGGGGGATAGGTGGGTTAGAACTGGTTCAGGAGGAATTAGCAAGGGAAATTGCTTGAGAAGCAGAATTTGATTAAGGGCAGCCAACATGGATTTGTGAACGGAGAGCTCCGTGTAACCAACTCGCTGGGTCTGGGGGAGGTGTGGATGCTGTGCAGCCTGAGCTGCGGAGGGCCTTCAGCACAGTGGTGATGCTTAGGGGACGGATGGGGTCACCTGCCTCCCTCCTATCTTTCCTCTCCACCCCTTCTACTTCTTTTCAGCATTTCAGTATTTTCTTTTCTCCATGGCTCTGCTCTTTGTCCTCTCCCTGTCTCCCTTGGGATTGCCTCTTGGTGGCTCTGCAGTTGGTAAATTGCTACCATCCATCCCACCTCACCAATGTGGGATGTCTTTGGACCCGTACAGCATTCTAAAGGCAAATAAAACACCTCAGAAGACATTCATGCCCTTTCCCAGCTTTCTGAATCGTTCTTTCAAACAGGGCCCCCAAAACAATCTGGTCTGGAGAAGGACAGAGATGGCCCCTTCCTACCAAGCTGCCTTACGATGAACCAAGATGCCCACAGCCCAGGCACGCTGACATCCACCTCCTCTCCTCCCTGTGTGCCCCAACACACCTGGCAGACACACACAGCTGCCTGTCCATGGTGTCCCCGGGGCCACCTCATCCCCCATACCCACCTGCATCAGCCAGAAGCAGCCTGGTGGCCCCGTTAACATTCAGCTGGCCCCGGTTCACCTTTCCCTCTTCCAGGTCCCTGAACTCCCATCCCATCATCCTGCTTTTCTGCTCATAATTCCATACCAAGCTTTTAAAACAGAATATTATTTTTATTGCAATGACCCCATGGTGCTACCAGTTCCCTCTGTGGAGGAGATGAGACATCTCCATTACATAGCTCATATAAGTGTCTTAAAGAGACCACACACGGAGGAACCTAATGGTACCTATTTTTATTAGGATTATTACAGGAGGGGAAGGAAAGCAGCCCCGTCTCCCCACAGGATTCTCCGTTCACAGCAGCAGACAGAGAGGAGAGATCTGTGGAGGCGGATCAGTTTTCCAAGAATATTAGCTACTGCTGCTCTAAAATTAGAGTCTAGGGAGAGCAGACAGGTTGACATAATTGAAAGGGCTGTCTAATGGGATGACATAGTTAAACGAGCCCATGATCAGCTTTGGAGTGACAGCTCAGCGCCTTCTTCTAATCCCCAAAGGAACACCCAGTTGCAGGGCTGTGATTTAACTAGTCCTGGATCTTATCTTGTGACGGTGCCAATGTTACTAGAACTTATTTCTAAAGAGTTGTCTCCAAAATCACCGCATATGAACCCACTGCTTTCGCAGGCACGGCTCTCTGCAGCTTCACCCTGCAAAGCTCATCGTGGATACAAACGCTCCTCTGCTGCCCATCTCACAGACCCCAAATCATCCCCATAGGCTGAACTGCAGGGGCAGATCCAGAAACAGGATTAAGAGCCTCATTTCAGAATGAAGCTGAAAAATGTCCTTGAGCCGCACATTTTATTCAGCATAATTTAATATCAAACACAAACTAACAAAGTTAGAGGTGAAATATAATAGCAGGAACCCCATAAAAAGTAACCTAATCTGTAAGATAAATAGACAACACTTTAGCCTGGGGAGATGGCAAATAAAAGAGAAATATGAGCAGAGCCGTTCTCAATTCATAAGTAACTTTAAAGAGAAGTAATGAAGATGACTTCTCCAACTTTTAATGTCCTAAAATTACTCTCGACAACAACAACGAGAGGCAATTTTAATGTTTTCTTCACAAACTCTCACAGGGAGGATGGCTGCAGCCGAGTGGTCCGGACCATTCCTGCAGGGGCAAACACACCTGTTGGCAGGAGCAAGCAGAAGAGGTGGATGGAATGGCTCAGAGGGGCCAACCTGCAACCTCTGGTGGGGCCAAAGAGATGGAGCTCTGCTCATCCCGTGCTGCTTGCCCATGGCCACCTCCTGCTGCTTTGTTTCAGGTGCAAAACTCGGAGTATGCAGTGCCTGCACGGCAGCCTTCGCCAGACTCATTTTATTCCATTTTTAGCTCGTTTTTGTTAGTGACTACTTAAGCTTCAAAGGCTGGGATTTTCCTAGCAGCCTAGTGCATTTAGGCACCTAAATCCCATTGCACTTTGGGGCTGTATCAGGCCTTCGGCTGCTTGGTGGATCCCTGCTGAGTGCCTAAGGCGACCTCCCCAGAAAAGCACCAGATTGACACAGATATCATTGTATCAGCATGAGCTCCTTTCTTCCATAGAAGAGCCTCGTGTTTAAACTCCCTTCCTAAAATAACAAAGCAAACTGGCAAGGGCCTTTTCTGCTGGGTGATTTCCAGCAGTACGTACCTGTAGGGGAATGTTACATTCTCTCCTCAGGTTATACTGAAGGTAAGCTGTGCTTTGTAGGCTGAACTTCTTCAATTAAAGAGAACAAGCCCTCCTAATCCCCCGCTCTTAGCTCTCCCAGGGAAACCCGAGGGCTGCTAAGGAGGAGCAGATTTGTTTTTTTAGAGGCAAAACCCAAACTTGCCGTGCCTCCCACTGCCCATCCAACCCCTGCTATGGATTCAGCCCTTTGGAGCATCCAGGCAGAAAGGAAAGAAGGGGCTTTTCCATCTTTGGTATTGGTGTATAATATAGGAGGAACAAAACCCAGCAGAACTGAACCACCTTTATAATAGCAGTGGAAAAATAATCCAGTGTTGGGTGGTTTCTGGTCACAGATCAAACGCTGACATCTTACAGCACCGCTGCAGAGATGTAGCAGGAAACCGACCTGGGTCACGATGATGACCTTCCCAGGATAATGTCTGCATCTCCATTGGGTTTGCATTGCACCTGGCACAGCAATGGACCCGGCCCACTGGTACCGAGCCCCCCGTGCCAGCACACTGCCATGGTGCCATCCATCACACCCTAAATCCTGCCTGTGCACCGCTCTGCTGCTTTAGTAGTGAAGCATTTCACTGAAAACCGACGTATTTGGGGTCACACTCTTCTTTGCATCTGTTATCAGGACTAGGGGATGGGGCAGCATCGTTAGCCCTGTCCCTTGTGTTCTGGAGATGGGTCCCCACCGCCCACCTCCTGCTGCCAGTTACTCACGGTGTGGCCACAAGGGCAGCGGTGGAGCTCCCACAGGATGGCATTCCCCTTGGAAGGGTGCCCTCCCAGCAGGGACACGGCTGTGTGACACTCAGAGCCGCGTGCCACGAGGTGGCACCATGTCCCTTCTCACCCACACAGCGGGGTCACTCCTGCGGCCAAGCAGAACCCACAGGGCTGCTCTAACCCGGCCAGGCCTTGGCTGGTTGAATTCCCGTCGCTGAGCCTTCTTTTGGTGATGCCCGAGCAGCCCTTATCCCGCAACACCCAGCTGATGGAGGAGGTGATGCCACCACGCCATCCCATAGGATAGGGGTCCTATGGTTTCTGTATCTCCTGCAGGAACATGATCACCTTCAGCTGCTCACAGCCACTCCCTGGGATAGACCTCCCGTCCCTGCCATCACAGCTGGTTGTTGGCACTGAGAGGGACAGCAGTGTCACGGCAGTGGTGGCACCTGGCTGGCTTCGTACACAGGAGAGCTCATTTCTCACATGGAGCTCAATAGAGTCAAGGGAGGGAGGATCCCACTGCACAAAGCACACACCCGTACCTCTGGAGAAATTAAAACTTCACATCTCGGCACACCTCCACCGTGGGAGCTTACGTGTATCCCAGAGAAAGGAACAACTGAGTGATTTTCCTGAGTGAGGTTCCACTGTACATCAGGCACTGCTGCCCAGAGCTGTGGGTGCCCCATCCCTGGAGGTGCCTGAGGATGGGTTGGATGGGGCCCTGAGCAGCCTGAGCTGGTGGGGGGCAGCCAGCCCATGGCAGGGGAACAGAACTAGGTAATCTTTACTGTCCCTCCCAGCCTAAACCACTCTATGATTCTGTGGTCTGTTTTGGGGTGCACACTGGCTCTACTTGTCTCACAATCACCTCTCCCCAGTCTGGGCTGTCCCCTGCACTGCGCTCGTGCGCTGGAACAGAGCTAGCAACTCTATAGCACAAATTGTTCCCACTTGTCCACTCTCATCCTCTTTTCACAAGGAAATGGGAGCGGATTTGCCTATGAGCAGAAAATCCCCCGATGGACAAAGTTTCTGCAGTGCCCAAGGAAGGGGCAGGCAGCTGCTCCTGCTCTCACTGGGGGGCACTGAGCACCCGGCCAAGAAATGGGCACTTCTGGGTGAAGAGGAAACGGAAGGAGCTGCTTGAAGTGAGCTGTGCTGAATGGGTTCTGCTGGCCCTGAGCGTGCCTGGTGCTGACACAGAGACTGGTAATACCTGCATTATTCCTGACACAATGCTCTGCAGCTGAACGATACATTTGTCAATTCAATTTATTCAAACAAGTTCCTTGGGAAGACAGCAAAGCAAATCCAAGTGGCAATTACAGAATTCAGACTTCGCTCCAGCATCAGGAAACAAAGGGACAAGAAATGAGAAAATAGCAAGTTCGGCTGGAAAACCCACGGCCACAGAATCCTGAGAGCTTTCATCGCGTGCTCGCTGGTATCCAGCTGCAGAACCCAGTGTCACTGGGCAAGCAGACAGAGCAGCGCTGCCATTGCTCTGCTCGAACACCCTGCACTTTGGAATGTAGTTACTATTCTTTTTTTGTTCTTGTTGGAAAGCACACTGATATTTGCGTTCCACAGCCCATTGCAGTGAGCTGTAATTGAAGAATGAGCACATCCAGCAGCTACCAAGACCATTGGTGTGGCAAATCCCACTGCATCGCATGCTGTGTGATGGTGCTGCAAGGCAGAGGTTGCCTATAAGTTTGGGTGAAGCGTTCATGCATTCAAAGCTTGGTGTGATGCCCTCTGCCATGTGCTGAGGCTCTCCAGATCCCAAACCAGTCCACTCTGGATGTGCAAGAAGGAAGACTTGCTTGCAGGTGTACAGCCATGGGAAATTCCTCTCTCTTAGTGCT
>JAOWBP010004330.1:9003961-9017175 GCA_028571105.1 Tragopan temminckii
AAAGAAGTCACATTCTGAAAAAGACTGCAAGAATTGCTTACAAAAATGAAAAAGCCTCTTTTCCTTTTCTTTTTTTTCTTTCTTTCTTTTTTTCTTTCTTTCTTTTTTTTTTTTTTAAAGAAGAACTTCTGCAAAGGTGAACATATCAGATCTGCACTTTGTGACTGCCCACCCCACCCCCAGAAACCTTAAGATGCATGTTGGTTGCTCTGTTTATTTGAAGACAAACGATGCTAAGAAACAAATGTCAGTACCACATGCTAGAAAACAACAGCTTCTAATTTCTTTTAAAAAATAACTGGGTTTTAAATCTGGATGATGCTTAGTGCAGGTTACTGCTGAACTTCCCCAGAGGAAGCCACAAATTTCCTAGAGATTTGTGCACAAGGTCATTAAACCATCGCTCACTGCAGCTCTGAAATACACAAACTAATTCCACCTCTGTGCTCACCAAGTAGAGCACCAGGACTCCAGAGAATGTGATGACTGCCCCATTTTTAAAACGTCACATATGAGCCCATTAGCACACTAAAGGAGTTTTAAAATGTAGACACTTAAAACAATGAGTAGAGTATTAAGCAACAAAGGAAATGGTGATTCCACTCATATTTCTCACAGAATAGTCAGTTTCCTAGTGAAGTTGTAGCCACAAAAGGTTTGACCTATGAGCAGAGAGGCCCCAAGATGACTCCATTGGAACTAGCTGGATGTTCCTGAAACACTGAAATAGGAACAGCAGAGAGGAGTTTGCCCAACAGCTGACCATTTCCAAGGGACTATTAATCACCAGCTAAGGAGAAATTCCCATTTACTCCCATCTTTCTGGTAGAGCACTAATTATATTTTCTCTTTGAAAGATACAAGCACTGCCATGCCTTTTCTATACAGAAGCTTCTTGACAACACAGAGCAGCAAATCTCATGCTACTCCTAGATGATGCATATGTCCATTTTCCCTCATTACTTTCATGACTGGAATTAACCACAATCATCCCGGTGTACATTAACCACCCCTCTGACAGACAGCTCTTTCAAACAGCACACACAAAGGAACAGATCACACTTCCAGCAATGCATTTCCATCACGTAAGCACACAGCCCAGCACAGATAACAGCTCTGGGTAATCCCAGCACTTTCCATGAATAAACCAACTTCTCCGGGGTTGCAGCAATATAGTTTCCCAATCAGAATTCCTCCATCCAACATCCCATTATATGTCTAAAAGCACATTGCACACCTGAGCTACCAGAAGAGCTTCCTAATGTTGGTATTTTGGTTCAGGCTTATGAGCTGTATCTGAAATGACTAAACTTAAACATGCTATTGTAAATAAATGACAAGTGTTGTCCCAGGTGAAAAAACGACACCTCTTCACAGAAGTTGGTGGTTGTTTTTTCTCCCTAATGTGTAATTTAATCACATAGAGTTGCTTTCACTGCATCCTTTCAACAATTTGAGATTTACTGCACGGTGACTGTGCAGGCATGAAAAGCAGAGACAGTCGGTCTCAAGATGAAGTTTGTTTAATTCATGTAAGGTATTGATGATGTGAATGCATGTGGCAAGGAATTTGAGTCAGTGGGTCAAACCCCAGATCCTGCATGGGACAGACGAGATGCAGAGAAAAACTGTCCCTTCCTTTCCCCTTCTGGTCCACAAAAAAAACCCAAAGACTCGCATCCAAAAATGCTCTACCCATCCATTGCAAAAGGGAACAGCTGCTACAAAGCAAATTCAGAAAACAAAGAGCAGAAATCTTTAAACAGGATTGTCTTCTATCAACTGGAAAGAATACCATCTATTATATTGCCCTAAGGTCACCATTTGCTGTACTTTATCAGCTGTTCATTAAGACTGCAAAAGGGAGGAGGGTACCTGGATAACTCTGAGTGGTTAGGACTGTTACTTTCTGTGTCAAAATGTGGTTTACAGGAGGTGAAAGTACATAGAATTCAACCTTGAGCATGATTTAATTCCATTTGAACTTATTTCTACATAAAAAGGAGAAACAAATGCACACACAAGGCATGTTTGAATGTTAATAGCTATTCATGAAGATGGATCAATGAATTCACTTGACTTTGCTTGAAAACAAGGGTATGATTTGAACTGAGGGGACACTACCCTTCCCTTCCAACCCAAAAGCCTTTCCCCACTCATTCAGAGCACCACACACGTTTGAGACTTCCAACAAAGAAAAGCACAGAGCTAAATTCATGGTTGAATTCAATCGAATTATCTCTTTGCAGCACAAGTTTACTCTCATGTTACCAATTACACTTACAGCTGCCCATCGCTCCACAGCCAGACACAGACATTTCTCGTTCAGACTGTTTAGGTTAAGCTATTATTATTATTATTACATTCTGTTTATTAAGCATGTCTCCAATAAACATTTCCACCTCAGAAATGCATTTTATCTTTTTTTTTTTTTTCTCCCTCTTAATATTTAATCTGCAGAAACATATGATAGGGAGCAAGCCATTTTTAAGATGTGTGTGCAGACCACCTTGCCCGTATACTCTCAAGCTCTGTTGTCAGAGAGGTACACAGTGATAGGCAGCGACCCATGCCATGTGCTACATCTTACAGACACACACCAGATTTGAAAATCCGAGCACTCTCCATGTTTATAATTTTGATGTCTTCCCTACCACTGGAAAAATGGTATTTTCCAAACTATTTATTCTCCATTGACGTACAATACATGGAAGTCTTAGCCCTTGCCTTTTAGCTTCCTTTTGGACTTCCATTCCATCACACAGCAGTGTGACACAGCCAGGAGCCAAGAAGAAACAGCTGCAGATTGAGCCAGCCACCCAAGCTGACAACCAGAAAGCAGTGCCTTCTCAGGACCTCAGGCCCTGCAGGATCAGCTCACTGCCTTTCACTCAGCATCTCGCGTGCTGCCTCGGTTATTTACATCACACAGTTCATTCTACTGCAACAGATTTAGAGATGCTTGTCTCAGCCTCACCAAGTAGCCTGTGTGTTTAGGAAGGATTCAAAGTCATTTAACTCCAGTGATAAAACCAAGCCAAGTTTTCAACCTGTTTTTCCAAATCACTCAAGCACTGTCTTCCACAAATACACACAGAAATTTGTAAGTTCTAAGTTCACAAACTACTGAGTTATTCATTATAAAAAAACCCCAACCCTACATTTTTAAATTCACATACCCTAAGAAAGGATGTAATGCAGCAGGATTAGCTATTCAAAAGCAATGACTTTGTTTAGAAATCCCCATGCTTGACCTGCAAGCAAAATCATTCCAAAGGCTTAAAATCTTTTCAAACTGCACAACATATGTTTTCTGGAAGGACTTCAGAAACACTCTGTAACAAAGACATAATAGAGAAATGGGAAAAATATTGGGGTACTGTTAAATTACCCCTAGCAATGGCATGAAGGCTATTCTAACAGGAGTTCACTGGCTGTCTAATAGCAGCAGAGATGGATGCCTTCTGCCTCAACCACAGCAACATTTCCGTTACTGGATATTCTCTCAATAGAAACAGAAATATAATGGCAAATGAGATTTTCTTCTATTCATTCTCTTCCATTCAGAACTGAAGAGAAATAGCCTTACCTGACTACAGCAACTATTTAACTCTTGTGTGCCACTATTCAGTTACAAGTGCAAACGGGGAGAAACCCAAGAAAGAGCTCTCTCAGTGTTGTCCCATGCTCCAAACACCAATCTGTGGGCTGGGCAACAAGACAGAAAGGAGATGTAGGCAGCGATATCTGCGAGAACTTCATTTTGAAGCTTCCTTGGCTTTCAAAGACATGAGTTCAAAAGAATTATTTCTGATATCATTAAAAGCTGAACATTCTTAGAACAGCAAGACAAGTGACGTGCTATTCCCTTATTGTGGTGCAGAAGAGGTGGTGACGTGGCACTGCAGAAGTGCCATGGATCACAAGGGCAGACCTGCAGGCTGGGAGCTGCTGACGCTGACAGCAGATGGCACAGAAGCTAAGCACGTGCTCAGCCCACAGCAGGGACTGTGTAAGCATCCTTGGCAATCCTGCCCCTGGTCCCTATGAGATTTCTGCTCTACTCAACTCTCCCTGCAACAGGGTAAGGCCTTTCGGCTCTTGGCCAGAAGCTGCTATTGTATGACCAACAGGTTTGGGACAGCTGGCCATTGCTATTGTAAACCCAAACTAGAGCATGACTTCA
This sequence comes from Tragopan temminckii, assembly GCA_028571105.1. Lineage (NCBI taxonomy): Eukaryota > Metazoa > Chordata > Aves > Galliformes > Phasianidae > Tragopan > Tragopan temminckii. Next base: position 9,008,148 of record JAOWBP010004330.1, read on the forward strand.
TCCAGACCACTCCCTGTAAAGAGGGAAATACATTTTAAATGAAGATAGTTCATTAACCCTAACCATGAAATAAGAACACAGGGTTATTAAAATACAGCCTTCGGAGTATAAAATACAAATTGCTTAAATTTACTTTTAGCTATGTCAGAATGTAAAGGTAGAATAGAACGACAGTTATTGAAAACATGCATCCTTGCATGCTTTCATATAAACTCCATGCTCCATTTTAGGTGATGCAGCTCTAACTCTTTGGCACATTGTCTGAACGGTTCTGATGTGCTTCAAACAGAAAGGGTGTAAGGGCAGAGCTCTCCATCTTCCCCTGTGTACATTTGCTGTTTGCAAAGCCTGCCTTACAGATGCAAATTATTAAGATAATGCTGAAAATTCAATAAAACATTGTATGATGATCATCTGCTTTGTGTCCTACAGAACTCTAGTGGGATTCAATTAGAAGTAGGGAAATGCATTCAAAGACAGGGTCTGGTTCTTTAGGTAAGAGGCTCTCCTGTCAAATACCTTCATGCTTGCACACGCAACACTTCAGGCAGCTTCTATAAGTCCAAAGATTAATTTTCTATTCTAATTATTTGTTAGATGTAACACAAGCATTTTATAAGAATTTATTCATCTACGTGGCTTTGATCTAACACACAAGAGCCATTTTATCTATACTGTGATTTATCAATTAACATATATAAACATACACTGCTCTTTCACATGGCTCTCAATATCGCCTCTAAACGCAAAGGGCATTTCAGAGGAGGAAAACCCTAGTGAAATGATGCCAGTTCCTCATCCATACTGCAGAAGTAGCCATCACCGCCCCTATCTACTCATAAAGGCTTTGTGTTGTATAATAGATTCCATCAAATAATTAGTATTTCATAGAAATCCTCATTACGCCCATTTGGTTTTCAAAAGCAGCAGCATTCTGACAAGGACTGGGAAAGCTGCTGAATTTAACAGTGACCTTACTTTAAACACTCAAATCTGTGCCTTTTCTCTTTTTTAGATAAATTAACATTTATAAAACTGTACCCAGGAGCAATCAAGAGGAAGGAGCAGATCCACAGGATCCAGTCTGCAGTCCTGTTACAGTGCACAAGCTCCGTGTCCCCAGCCCTATCAAGAGCAATACATAGTAAACATTTATCCTCTCAAGCTTACAGTGTAACTTCTTGCCAAGTAGAATGTTTTGAGAATTCACACATAAAATCAGATGTATTTTATTGCTGCTGAACATCTACTTATTTCTGAGGACTGGGGCCTAATTTTTCATATTAAGTAATTCAGGCCTTTTCTAGCAGTTTTCACTCATGATGCCTCTATGATGAACTAGAACCAGAAACAGAGAATGAGTGAACAAAACCACAGTTGACAAAGGCACAACTGCAGTGTCCTCAATTGAGTGGAGCTGGGTGGCATACACCATCACCTGCCCCTGCTCCTGACCTCAGCGATTCTCAGCATCCCCAGAAGCTTCAGCCATCAGTGGGAACCCTGCGTTGAGCTCCAGTTTCCTGAAAATATGTGCAGCTAAGTCATGAAAGCAAGGATTTATATTGGAAGCCTAGCAAGAACAGCCAAGGAAAGTTCTCACCACTGAGTAAAGAGTGAGAGCTGAAAGGAAATGTCAGTTGTGCTCCAAGAAGAGAAAGAATTTCCCCTCTTCATGGCAAACCAGGCACGGTTGTGTTTCACCACTGAACTCCCATCACCCCAATTCCTGGGTATGAGGAAAAGTAAAGAACTAAATTTGAACGTATACAGATTAATGCAAATACCCAGAGTGAGCACAGCACTTTTGCTGGTTAATATGTGCTGAAAAATGCACAATTCCTTTAAACCAAAGTAAGAAATGCACCACGCATTGTTTATCCCAAACACAGTTGGGGACGTGAGCCTTTCGCCTGGGAAAACCATCTTCAAAGCAGCAACTGTTTTCCCAGCTGTGAACACTCTTTCCTGGGAAATCTACTCGTACCATTACAAAAATAATTTTCAAAGGAATGTGAAATTATTCTGCCTAATCTATGCATATCCGTATTTCAGACATTATTTTGTACCTTCTTAGACATGTTTGTTTACAGAAGGCCTCGTATTCCCTACAAACACGATGTGGTGTGACAAAAAAATTTACTTCTTTTAAAAGATAAATAAACACGTGGTTAATTCAATCAAATAATTTGTACCAACTCTACCAATATTCTGAGTAAGAAGTGTTAGCAGGAAGCAAATAGCTCTGTCCCATAAGCAGCTGCCCTCTGAGTTTGTTTTTTTATTCCCTTTCCCCTAATTTGAATAATATCGCATAGATATTAAGAAAGCAGACAAAACACGTAGGATCCCACACAGCAAGTCACAAATGGGGTCCCAGTTTGGTAATTGCTTTCAGCAATCACAGGGCTGTCCTGTGGAGCAGCAGTCAGAAGCTCAGGGCCAGCAGGCAGGCCTTGGAGCAAGGCAGAGAATGACTGAAACCAGTGACAGCGACCAGCAGAAAGGTAGGCCAAAGGAGAGAGAAATGGGCACGACGTTTCCATTGCAGACTGGCCAAGCCCAGCAGGCTAACGAAAGTTCATTAATATCCCTACTGACATTTAAGTTTGCGTTGGAAGGAGCTATCTTCCCCTCCTTATCACCAGAAGAGAGATTAATTCACCAGAGTTATCCCTCCCAACAAAACAACTGCTGGTGCACCCCTGCATCGAGGCAGGGATGAAAGATTGTGTCATCTTCTCTTCATAACACACACACAACTCTATTTGCACATTAGAAATGCAAGCTGCATGGCCAGAAAGCACTACAAGATTCTCACTTTAGGAGGTTTAGCTAAAAAAAAGAAAAAAAATTCTTCATTAATTTATTTTCCTTTTTTCTTTTCCCCCAATACGGAAGACAAGTTCTCTAAATATTTCTTTAAAATTACTACATGGATAACATTAAGCATAGCGTGCAGGATTAAGTTAGTAAAGCAAAACTGTACAAATGCAGGAGGACGTGCACTTAGGTGCAACTTTACAACGCAGCTCAGGGTGGAAAATACAGCTTATTTTAGTGGCTACACAAAAGGCTTCACATCATTCAAAATGAATCAATAAATAAATCAAGGTAACAAGACAGGATTCATAGACTTTGTTCGCAAACCATCCGCAGCCCTTTATTCCAGCAACAGGCTTTAGTACAAATCAGTGGGCTGCCAAAGAAAGAAATACACTTCCTGATGAGAGCTTTATAGTGTCTGCTTGATAGATCTTACACCACAAATGTCTGGTTTGTATTCATTAACCATTCACATTACTCCCCCAGTTACCTGATTACAAGCAGCATTAGAGATCGTATCAACATAGCACTCCTAAGTATTCCACCACGCTCACACCAAAATTGTTCACCTCCACAGCTGAAACACCGTGGTTTGTGGGGGGTTTTCCACTACTATATGCAAAACAATGATTTTAAAGAATCACTTTTTGTGGTTGGCTTTGCTGCAGGATGAGTTTAATAATTCCTCGTTGGTCTTTATCACAGTCCCCAAAAGGCTGAAGAGAAAAACACTTTCCCTACTAAGTTTGCCATTTTCCATTTAGCAAACAGAGCTTACTGTTTGGGCACCTGCACAGCAGCCCTCTGATTAAAGAAATGCTCTGAGCTACTTGTTTATTTGCCATTGTTTGTACTGCCTGTATGGAATCTCAAAAATTAAATTCCTTTCCCACTGATTTTGCCTTTATCTGGGGGAAATGTTGATTCCTCCTCCTCCAACTACCAGCACTGCTGAAGATGACAAGGAACAGACAAGGACTCGTGCTACATGAGCATTACACAAAATACCCTTCAACCACAAACAACAGGATTTGATTTATAATGACCTGACTGGCTCTTACTCAATTTTCCTTGAAGTTACAACATTTGCTAGACTAAATTGGGAAGGAAGAGGAAATTAACGTTGTTTTCTATGGATTATCAATTTTGAGTCTCTTGCTTAATAGATGTTCAACTCTGGAAGAATTTCTTACTGTTCTGCAGGAAGCCTGCAGCTCTGAGAACAGCACTGGAGGAACAGGATGCAGCCCTCATGTCCCAAGGTTAAAAGATCCTTTGGTACAGTGAGGTCGTTCTCAGCAGAACTCCAACAGCCTTCACAACCAAAGCCATCACTGCACCATGTTCCTTGCCTATAACACTCTAAGCATCAGTTCTGCTTTTCAGTAAGCTTCCATAGCACTGAGGCAGTTGAAATCTGAAGGGTGAAGAAATCCATAAACAGAAGCAAAGCACGAGTGACTGCAAACAAGCACTTCCAATGCTTATGTTACTTCAACATGACAGATAACAATATCATGGATATTCTTGCCATGGAACCGAGACAAAACTCATTTGTCACAGACAAGGCCCATCAGAAAGTTTTTCTTTAAGAAGCCAGTATTTAGCTCCAAACCACCAGTCTGGAAGGCGTACTTCAAATTTCTTTTCTTTATGCCTATATTATGTGACAATATAAAGAATAATCTCCAATTATAGTATGGTTTAATGTAAGACTGTGTTGGTAAGCTACAAAATCATTAAAAACATAGAAACTAATGCCCAGGCATTTAAAAAAATCAATGTTAAAGAGACGTGGGTTTTATTGCCAAGTAGCTCAAAAAAAAAAGTTATGAAAATCAGTTAAAAAAAAAAAAACGAAGTAAATTCAATCTAAAAACTTGCATTGCTCAGCCCCACTCGAATTTGGCATGCAGAGCCACGTGGTTCTGAGATCATTCACAGAAACATTTCTGTTGTACCTGAATCACTCACTGCTATTCAACATAAAGAAAAGAAACTGAGAAGATGAAAATCAATAAGACATCAAGACTACTCCAAAAGGTCAAGCTGTTCCAAGGAAAAATGCTTTCATCTCAGACTGCTGAAAATTTCTGAAATAAATTCCATGAAGGAATGATCAATGTGTAATAAATTCGGCCACTTAAGACAGATTCCAACGTGCCTGCCTGCAGCTCTGTAACAAAATCATTTAGAGATTTACATTTTCCACTTTGCAGACTGAAAGTGCTGTAACAGAATAGGAAAAAAAGTAAATCATGGGAAATAAAAGTGACTTAATGACCCAGTGAAAACTCCCCCACCACAAGCAGTGTGCCGTGCTGCTATCTTCTGACCTATTTCCATCACATGAGACTCTTCAGCAGGAACTGGAACCTACCAATTCTTGCATTAAGAACACCAAAAAAAAGTTCTCTTTACTTCAGTTGCTGCATTAGAAGTCCACCACAGCTGATCAGAATCCAGCTGTCATACTTCAGCAATTTCTGCAGGTCTATCAGAGGTTAAGCTTACTTTAAAGTAGCAGAACATTCTCAGCAGTTGTCTTTGCTCCATCCAGCTACCAGAGCCCATCACTCTGCAGCTTTCTTCTCTTCAGAGCTCCTTCTCACCTTCCTGTATACGTACAGCAACTTTAACTTGTTTTCAGCTACATCTTGCACACTGACAAGGTCTGACTGCCAAACCATTTTAAAGCACAATGCCACTGTGACTTGACTGTGTATTTCACACTAAGTTGGGAGAGCACACGAGCAACAGTCAAAGTGGGATACAGCTGACACTCATTGACCATTTCTGCAGTAAAATTGCTTAAGATCTGCCTGATGTTTTTCATCCTTGCCAGCCATTTCAAATAAAAAATGTGGTCTACTGACTTACACTTTCCTACTATCAACAGTTACAGTTTATAAAGCCGATGCCAAAAAGTGGCTTCTCATAGACCTTATATGGCATTCCCTAAAACTAACACCAGATACATGTTTAAGCCACCCACTGACACCAACATTTATAGTCCTAAGAACGCTGTGCCTAGCCATGTTCCCTAACAGCACTAAGGAGCCTGCCTTCCATTTCATATTTGCTCTCTCTTTCACTGTCCTACAGCCTGCAAGGACAACAAGAGCTGATCCAGGCCTCCTATGAGCTGACCAGGTGACATCAGATAGTCCAAAAAGAAAGATCAGACAACATCATCTTAATTCTGACTTTCCATTTCACACTTCTTACCCTGGAAAATTATTTCCACACAAACTGAATTATATTACTATGAATCTGAAGTCTATAACACACATCTTACAAAGGGAAGGAGAAACATTTCCTTTTATGAAGCTACAAATAAGAGACTTTCCATTTTACTTTGAAATAGACAAAGGTGCACTCTTTCCTTACTTCAGCACATTCCTGCTGTGTTCATAACCACAAGTATTTACAGACCTCCAAACAGCTGCTGCCCATAGGTTGGCTTTTCTCGTGGTTCATAACAACTGCAGACACATGCAGTACATGCACACAAGCAAAAGCCCTCAGAAAGAAGAATTCCTGCCAGTACGCTTAGGTAAAGCACAACAATAAAATAAGTAGTGCTATATGCTAGTTATGATCACTATTGAATCACACATCTCCTGGTAAATGACAGCGACACGCAGCTCTCACATTTATGTTATGTAACTGTGTTCTGTAAGACCATGGCTTATCATCACCCTGATGATTCCAAAGTAAAAGAACTTCACCTTTCATTCTCCACTTTGTTATATCACCAAACCACTTTTGTTACTTTGATCCATGTTCTGCATTAAGCACTTGGAAGAACTGAATTAAGTCACCTCGTTTATGCACCGTTTCCATCAGAAAAAAGATGGACACCCTTTAGTTCCCACTTAACATCTCAATATTGTTAATCTCATTATCATAAAATCAATTGATCAAATATTCCATTACACAAAGAGACTGCTGACACCTTCTGGCCATTTGACATTCTGTACAAACACCAACAGGATTTCCATGAAAAAAAATCTTTATGCTTTTCCAACCACTCAGAATCACATGAAGGCTTCAGCTATGCCTCCACTGCCATATGACAGTTGATCAGAGCCATTGGGTTCCCCTCTCACCCACACGCTCTCACTCATCCTTTGTCTTTCGTAAAACCATTCAGAACAGAGACTCTGACTGCTACTATACCGAATGATCAGACATAGCCCAAGATATTTGCTCAATTTATCTTTTCTTTTCCACTTTCACTCCAGGTGTACCATATAACGGACTACTGCAACTGAATCACATGGGGTACTCAGACTGCTATAGAACACTGCAGGTAACAATCTATCCACAGTGCAATTGAGTTAAACAGTGAAAACCAAGAAGACCTACCTGGAGACTTCGTTTCTTTTTCTTTGGTTCAGTTTCTGACTCCAGCTCTCCCTTTAGGGTCACACGTTGCTTTAGCTTTTTTCTTTTCTCTTCTTTCATTTCTTTGGTTTGTATACTCTTCTTTGCCATTCTGAAATAGAATATTATGTAATTAACAACTATCAAAGCACCATTACAACTCTTAATTTTGTGGGCTTTTTTTTAATCTTAAACGTACAAGCCTCATACACAGAGTCTACGCTAGCACAAGAATTACATCTTAACTAGGAAAACACTCGTTTGCATGGAACTTCAATGAACTTGGGGGCATTTTCAGCTTTTTCCTTTCAGAATATGATCTAGTTCAGCTGCTGCAAAACCAGAATATCACTCCCCTGTAAAAAACTCCACGGCTACTGTCCTGTGTGAGGGCCCAGCACCCACAGCTGATGCAGTGCTGCCTGCAGGCTGTGCTGCACTCAGCAGCGCTGTGCTGCATTTGTGTGGCAGGTCAGTAGCACTGTGCTGCCTACAGGTGGCAAGGCACACAAGGGCTGCTCCGAAAGTAATGCCTCCTATTTTGTTACATAGGCCCACAACGTGAGACACAGATGTTGGTGGGATGGCAATAAGGCCGAACCTTCCCACCAAGATCCCATGAGATTTTACTGCTGTGTGACAGATGGCAGCAGAGGGGCCACCTGACATGGAAGTGAATATGAAGCAAAGGCACATCTCTTAGTTCCTTCCCGTGGAAGAAATGGCACTCATTAACACTCACTGATGCTTGCTGAATGCTTGTGGAGACCACACAGCGGGTGTGAGCACAGTCAGGAGGTGGGTGGTGCATTTCTGCAGTGGTGACGCCTACACTGGTGTGGATTTCCTACAAGCATGGCATGCAGGCTCTTGTTCATTGGTGGTGAAAGTGCACAGCTCACGGTGGTTGTAACACGATGAAAAGTGCAGCAACGAGAGCAGAGCAGCAAGGTCCCAGGCTGCAGCAAGCAAAGGTTGCTCAAATGCAACAGCCGTGGACACAGAAATAAAGGAAAGAAGCTGTTTACCTTCAGAAGGCCTCAGGTAGGCAGGGATCTCCAGCGAGATGCCCTCACCTCCACTGCCAGCCCTTACATGAGGGCTGGATCCCGGCTCCAGCCTTCTGGTCACACAGCTGCATTGCACTGCATGCACCTGAGCCCCCCTGGGCTGGCCCTGCCTTCCCACCAGGTGTTCAATCACTGCCTCAAGCCATGACTCAACATTTCTGCTACAGCGCTGGACGTGCTGGCATACAGCGTTCTGTTATCCAGCAGCATCACGGCACGCCTCGCATCCGTCGCCATTTCCACGCAGATCACAAGAGGCACTACTTTCGGAGCACTCTCGTGCCCGGCCGGCGGCACCACGTGACTTCCGGCCTGCCCTGCGGCCCCGCCCCCCCCTCCCGCCTCGCCCCCACGTGCCGTCGCACCGCGCGCCCCTCCGCTCCCGCAAATCCCCGCACATCAGCAGCCCTCGCGGCTCCGCTTCCCCGCCGCACCGACACGAGCGGAACGCCACACGGCAGCCCCGCACCCGCGGCCAGGCCCGCGCGGGGCAGAGAGGCCCCGGGGCCCCGCACCGCCGCGGATACGCGTGAGGAGGGCCCAAGGCACCGCACGGCCGCATCCCGCACGCCGCCACGCACCTTTCCCCGGGCCCGCCTCCTCCGCGCATTTAACCGAGCCTCACGCTTGGCGCCGCAGCCCGCCCCCTCTCCCCCATTGGCTGAAGAGAGAGAACCGGCGCATCTGGTTGGCTCTCGGCGCGCCAATCTTACGAGCGACCAATAGGAAGCGGAGCTCCGCTG
>JAOWBP010004330.1:9021335-9049186 GCA_028571105.1 Tragopan temminckii
AAAAAAAAAAAAAAAGGTGGGGTGTGAAACCACACAGAAAACGTTTCAGGCATTAAAAGTAAGCAGAGTGTGAGCAGTGCTGTGCTGGACGGCCTGCAGACCAGCAACTGGTGCAGCATGCTATCCTATAACGTTTCTTTGCAAATATTCCATTTCCCTCAACATTCAGTCACAGTTAAGTACCCTTGAACTAATCAATCTTTCTTTATAGGGGAAAACACACATTTGATACCATGGGTTCATTCATTTATCTAAGCTAAAATGCTTAAACCTCTTTAATTGTTGAGTCACCATCCCTGGATGTGTTTAAAAACCATCTGGATGTGGTGCTCAGGACATGACTTAGAGGAGGGTTGTTAAAATTAGGGTTATGTTGTGGTCGGACTTGATCTTTAAGGTCTTTTCCAATGTGAGCAACTCTATGATTCTATGAATGTATTTATTTATTTTTATTTTACTGTAAGAAATAGGTAAATCAGTGCTTTACCTCATGCCTCTCCTTTAGATAAGTTACATCAGCACACTGAAATGCTGCCCACGCTCTGAGCAGCCACACGTCCCCTCCTCGTGTGGTGCAGCTCACTCACCTAAACACTCTCCATCGCTTCTCCTACACAAAGGAGCAGACACATCCTGGCTAACCCAAGTGATGGAGCATAACACAGTGTGCCAAAACCACCGCCCTGTGCACTAACAACTGAACTGACATCTGTCACAGCATCTCGTTACGTGTCAGATACTTCATACTGGGAATGCTCTGCTTGAGCTCTCGCCCAGCACTGTGAGTTGTCAGTGAGAAGGAAGCTGTGTGTTTCTGTCTTCAGATCAATACACAGCTTTTGTTCAGGAACCTCAACTCACCTCAAAAACGTAAATACAGCCATTGACACCACAGTGATTCACTCACTCTCCCATCAATTCAGCGACAGTGCTGTGTCAGTCAGCAGTATCATGCAGCAATTCAATGCCAAACATGCAAACAATTATGTTTTTGACTTTTTAATACAACAATGTGCGTTGTAAACACTAAAAAAAAGTGCTAAAAAGCGTGGTATGGTGGAAGGAAGCAGACAAATGAAACCTATTTCTCTTTATCAGAATGGATGAAATTTGCTTTTCAACCACTTACGAGCAATTGTTTCACCTTTTTGTTTTGTTTTTCCTTCCAGTGGTTCCATCTTCGAGTGACGTTCTTCTGGGCTGCACCTCATGTGAGTACAGGCATTATTGTATGCTTTTTTTATCAATGTACAACAGTGAAAATATTGACCAGCACTGCGATTTCTATTTTCTATTTACTTCTGTGAAATTGTACTGGCCAATTCACTCACTCCCCCTGGAGGGGTTAGTGAAGGCAGTTGGTGTTCACTCCCAGCTGGACCTCACCAGCAGAGCTCACAAACAGGTCACCCATGTAGGCTCATACAGAGATTCCTCCAATGTACTACAGCTATAGATTTGGGACATTTAGACTTGGGGGATGCAGCCTGTGATCCTCAGGCACTCAAGGACTCTTTGCCAGGCAAGAGAACCCCCGAAATACAGAGAAACTGCAGAAACAGACTGGAGGAACATCAACACCTGGAGGAGTGAATTGGCATCATCTCTGTGAGCTGCATGCCCATCCCTGCCAAGAAGGAATCGAGGCAGTAATGCACTCCTCCCCACCTCCACCAGCAGGCCATCGCAGCAGCTAACACTGGAAGCCCACAGCCCACATGAAAGGCTTTTACGCACTGACAAAGGCTGCCCAGAGTGCGCTGCTCTCGCTGCTTAATGAGCCAAGGACCAGAGCCAGGAATTATTTAATGCTAACACCGGCCCTGCCAGCACTGAGTGCTGCTCTGCAGCTCTCGGCAAACCACTTCAACTTCTTCATTTTCTCCTCCGTACAGCGAACACAACATTTCTGCACCCAACAACCATCTCCCCGCTGTTTAATTCCCAATTTGATACTCGAGCCATAAATGCACTGCCTCCCTTCCTTTCACTTTGATGAAGTATAGTCAGTATCAATAGGCAACACTTTCTAAAAACTTATTTCCAGCTATTGTGAAACAGGAGCTGAATGTTTATGGAGTAGTTACTTTTTATGTCAGTTTACCATAGGGCCTCTTTAGCCACAAGCTTACAGCCGGAGGCCCCCAGGCATTTTTGGGAATGGAAACTTTTGGAGCTCAGCTCTTTACAAATTTCCAGCCCACAGTATGTTTTTCATTAGTCTACATGGTGTTATAATAAATGATGCACTTCCTCTTTCATTTTATGATTTTTTTAAACATGCAACAATTTTTTCTGTCTGTTTTCTATTACTTTAAAATACTCAACCGCAATCACCATACAGTCTACTCCATGTACAACGACAGAAGGGATATATTGAGTAAGATATCAGCTAGAACAAGACAAGCTTCTCATTTAAATTCTTCACTGAAGGCCAATCATAAATGCATTCAGTGTATGCAGCTCCATTTTTAGGGGCCATTGTTACAAAAAACAGTAGTAAGTCTGGTATTCCAGAAGCTGAAGTTGGCCCAGAAGAGGCTCCTTACCTGCAGGACACAGCTACAGCAGTGTGAGCTCACTGGCCAGATGCTAAAGCCATGAAAACCTCCCCATGCCTTTGCACAGCAGAATTACACAAAGGGCTTTTTTTGCATAAGGAGATATAAAGCTGATGGCTCAGCTCCCTTCCCTGAATGCAGCTCTGAGAGGTGTTAGCTCTCATTTTCCTGGGGCAAAGCACCAGGATTCCTCAACTGCTGCAGTGGGTCCTTCACATTACAGTAGAATTAGACCCCAGGAAGGACACGTAACTGTCTCCTTCAAAAGTTTATAAACAACAGATAACAGCATCCCAAACAAAAATATTGTAAAGCTATCACTCTAAACAAAACAGAGTACAAAGGGAAAGAGAAAGTGTCTAAAAAAAAGAAAAGAGAAAGAAAAAAGCCAAGCACACAGCATCTGAGAATGTAACTCTGCATCCTGACAGCATGACTACCCACATTTAAAGCAAGCCAAAGCTCTGTGCACTGCCTTGTTCCTCTCAGCCCAAACTAGTTTGGTGAGCTCTGCAGGCGGTCGAAGGAAAATCAAAACCAAACGTCTTAAACATCTCAGAGCTGATGTCTGAGAACGCAGCGTTATCAAGAAATGCTCATCTCCCTTTGGGCTCCCTTCACTCACTGCTGGTAGTAACTGAACTCAGCACATCTGTAACAGACAAAGCATATAGACAAGAATGTCTATACTTCTGTTCAGTAATACTGCGGGACTTTTGTAGGTGAAAGCCTGAGAATTGAGAAAGAGGAGGAACTAATGCTAAAGAGTATCCACCAAACAAAGGCCATGGTGGTGATGGGCCAGAGGTTGGACTAGCTGATCTCAGTCACCTTTTCCAACCTCAGTGATTCTAAGATCAGCCTTTAATGCTGAGGAGATGGAGCCTTCCAACGTCTTTTTAGCACAGAAAAGAAAGTGAAGGCCATCTGCTGCCACTGCCAGCAAGGAGGGGGGGCTGAATTAAGCAGATCCAGCTAATGACAGGACTGAGGAAAGAGAAAGGATTATCATTACACAGCAGTCAGTTGTCTGACCCACTTCACCAGATTTAAAAAAAAAAAAAAACAACAATAAAAAGAAATACAAGTTTTATAATCACATCTCAAAATAACGACTAATTAGACATTGCAATTGCTTAATGGCAGAAAAGTACTCACTAATGGGAGAAGCAGTTCACTACGTGCCCAAATCTATATTTGAATATTTTTAAGATGATATATGGTTGATACATTTATTTTTAGAGAGCCTTTTAATGTTCACCCTCTATAAATAATTCTCAATGAGAACACACTCCCAGGGCTGGCAGCACCAGGAAAACCAGGCTATGCCAACAAGAAGGCATTCCAGTCCAACTTCATCACGTCTAGCACACCAAGTTTCATTTACAAATCTTTGATTTCTAGATGAATGGCAGTTCAAAGTACATTTTAAAGACAGCTACTTTCTGCCTATGTATGTAGAGATTGCTAGAGATTAAGTCACTCTAATTAGAGGCTTCAGCAGGTGTAACTTTGTGATACTCTTTGAATTTGGTTTAAACTGATGTATGTTCTGTGATTACCCAGCAGTGAGCTTTAAAAACATCAGAGATCTCCCAAACACAGCAAAGGAAAGCTACTGATGGTCTGAAGTCTGGTGCTGCTCTGTCATTTACATAACATACACATAACTGAGTTGGAAGCAGCACTCTGAAATGCTCAGCAATAAAGAAAAGCCCTGGAAGCAGCTGTGGGAGGGAAGCCCAGACCACGCCAGACCTACACATTTCAGTGGGGTTTTGTCCTGGTTTCTATATACGTATTAAACTACCCAGAGTTAACTTGCAGTGTCAAGGCCTACAGCATTTAATTTAAAAGCATTTGGGATTCAAACGGTTTAAACATGAAAATGGAATTATTTCTAACTCATTCTTCTCCCAGTGTCATGTTTTGGGGTGATAACAGTATGAATCCCCTGTTTCTCCATTACTCAGAGGTTCTTTCTTGGGGGAAAAAAAAAAGAAAGTAATCCAAAGATTAATTTTAATCTATCAGATGAAAATACCATAGTATTTACCTTAACATTTTTTGAATATATACTGAATTCAAGTGAAGTGATTTCAAAAGTTACCCTGGATGCTCTTCTCATTTTAAGACATTAAATATTGGCTCTCACAGATTTCCATTATACACTGTCTGACAATATTTGCTGCTGCTGACTACATGAGCTGACTTAATTCTTACAGTGCTAACGACAAAGTTTTGTACAAGTTGGGCACAGATGACATTTCAGAGTTTCATACTTAGTGCAGGTGTAATTGCACATAATATAAGTGTAAAAATTGGTAGTTCTAAATGCATAAATTCCCTCTTGATCCTTTTTTTAATAATTATATCATCAGCAACAGCTACCTTCAAATCTGCCCCCTAATCCTGCTTTAAATGATCATTTACTGCTGACACCTGAAGACAAGGGAAGGGTGCAGACATACTCGTATAATCCAGAGCACAGGGAACTTGCAAATCCCAAATTGAAGTCCCCACGACGAAGCCATGGACAGAGCAGTGGGAGAAATCAGCGATGGAAGCAGACAGCAATCCAGCAGCTTAGGGTCAATGCATGGCATGTGGTGCAACGAATCAAAGGCAAAGCTTACAATGCACAGGATGATTTGCACGAGGGCACAATTCTGGGAGCTCCAACTTATCCTAAAGAAATAACTGCGCAGTTCTGAAAAAAATTACATTTCCTTTTTCATGTTTTTCTCTTCATCAACTGCACTGACGCTGCAGGAGGGAAAAAAAATGACAAACAGAAAGGGGCAGAAAGAAAGATGCGTTCTGTTGCTTCAGCAGAAAGGTGCAAATCTGGAGTGACTGCAAAGGTTTGAGTGGCCAACAGGTGCTGTGTGACTGCGTGCTCCAGCTGGCTGCACTGCTCCTCATCCAGAGATTGCACCAGGGCTCGCCCTTGGCCAGAAAGGGAAAGTAGAGGAGGTCCTTTCAGTACCCACATCAGGCACAGGTTAATAAGAGAACATCATAGGGCCGCTCCACCTCCAGGTTTATTCGCTGGGGGCTGGCTGTGTAACTAACAACAGAAAGGAGCCATTTCCAGCTCTTTTTGCCTTGTGAGCCCCGGGCTGCCAGGAGGAAGCATGGAGCTCAGGAGCAGCTTTCCCTCCCTGCCTCGTTGGCTGTTCCCCTTTGAAGAGGCACCCAAGCAGCCACTCGCTCACCTGTTCTATAAGGTCGTCTTTAAAGCAATGCTTTCCACCCTTCGAGCTTAACTACAGAGACATGCAATTAATTAAGCAAGTTAGTGGTATATAGTTCCAGTCTTTTATTTCTACTGAGTGTTAGAGCACAACACACGTCCTGTTTGTAGCAGGATTTTGGAGGTTCCACAAAAATGCTGTACTTTACAGACCGATCTGATAGGGTTTGTGCAACCAGCCCAACCTGTGTCAGAGGAAACCAAACAGCTATCAATTACAGGAACCTAACAGCCTGTGCTGCTACTGTGCTGCATGGAGCTGGTGCATTAAACCTTTGTTCTCACATGCTTTTTTTTTTTTTTAATGACTTTTTATGCTCAAATGAAGAGCAAGCCTGGAAGTGAATTTTAAGTGGACTGCCTCCAAATTGGACAGGCTAACAAATCTTCATTTGTTAACAAACAAATGGACCCCTACTGGCCAGATGGCTGCAACGCTGCATAAGAAATGCATCGAAAGCTGCTCCTAGCAGTAGTATCCAAACACCACATTACTGCTTCCCAACTATTTTCCTGGGCTACAATGTTTGTAAACCGAGCCCTCTCTCCTTGCAAAGCTGCCAGGAACATTCTCAACAGTTTCAGTTCTTAATAACAAAAAGAATTAATAAAAAAAAATCCCCACATTATTAAAAAAAATTATGGAGAAAAGATGACAAGGAATCTATCCTAATATAATGGCTCTCCCATTTCCACATAGCGTGTGTGCTGTTTGTTTTCATTCTTGGAGCACAGGATTTTATAGCTGTAATTATCTCATTTTCTCATGGTACAAACAGTCCAATTTTTATTCATTGAGGTCAACATTTTGGTAGCATTCTTCCCGTGGCTTTTCTTCCCCTTAAAGCTTGCTATTAACATCAAATACAATAGATTCATACAATCAAAATACCTGCTGGGGGAGAAATTCATTAATAAATTGTATTTTCAAATCAGCTTAGAGCAGAAGTGTCAATATGAAAATGAATAACTAGAGGGAATGATGCTTTAATTCATTTCTGAAGTTTGGAGGATATTATGGTGTTTTGGTGTTTTTTTTTTAATTAATATCATTTAAACGATACAGTTTCTCAACCACAGCCTCATCTTAAAAGATTTCTGTGCAAGAATTTTCCCCATAATCTGGAGGGCATTGAGAAGTAATGTTCAACGAAGCAGGCCTTAGAAGCAAGGAGGTGCTTCATGGTCAGCTGGCTATGAAATCCTGCTAGCTGCCTGCAGCCCTGCATCCAACCCTGCTGCTTTAGGTCTAAAATTTTTTTTACGTGTTAAAGGACGAGGAATTGCACCCCAGTATTTATCAAGAAGGACAGCACTGGCCTGTACTTCTGCCCTGCTTAAACAGCACCTGTGCCATTTCCCCATGCTGGGAAGCAAGCTGTAGCACTTGCAAGTGTAAGACCTGTGGTCTTTGCTGAGCAAGCAGAGGGAGAAAGCTGCTCCCCTTCACAGCCACCTGGGGTCTGCAGAAGGAAGAACTTCTGAGAGCCCGGTGGCAGGGAAAGGTCAGGAGCAGGGTATTATATTCTGTATGTTTGGATTAGCACACAGTGGTTAAATAAACTGACTTAATGTCTAATGACATTTTCAAACAATAGCTCATAAAATTATCCAAAGTATGCAGAAACAAAACATGCAGACAAACACCATTGTGGTCCCTAAGACATCCACACAGCAGTGCGTTTCAGTGCTCTGGCCGTGCAGATTAGAGGTCAGGTATAAATGAGCCTGAGTGAAAAATCTCCTGAACTGAAAAGACAGAAGCACTCCTTCCTGCCTTGCCCGTTATTATCACTCCCACTTGTATGCAACAATCAGTTTCTGTCCCGTACTTTCAGCATACAACCATGCTTTTGGAAACAGAATCACTGCATTTAAAACAAAATAAAAAGCATGTTACTGAAATGAATCACAAGCTCAGAAAGCTCCGAGAAAGCCGCTGGGAATTAGCTGGGTTAGCAGGTCTGAGGGATTGTCACTAAAACCACATCAGCATCCTGAGTCACGTCAGCTGGGAAGGCTCTGTGATGGGACAGATGCTATCGCTGCTCTCCAACCTGCTCTGCACTGCTCCCATCCAATGGAGCGGGCGTTAGGAATATTAAACTCAGGCACCCGTCTCAGCAGCTTGAGCTGCTTGTGAGGCACCCTACAAAAGTACACCTCTGTGGTCCTTTTTGAAACCAAACTGCTGATGCTGCAAGCAGGGCTGCCAGCTTCACCACAGCCCATGAGAGAAGCTGCTTGAAATGCCCAAAGCAGTCACTGCTGGTGAAGGATTAGTGTGCAAGCACTGGGCTGCAGCTCGGGTACAACTGTGCTCTCCTTAAAGGGGCAAAAAGTTGTGCTCATACAAAAGACATCTCTAAAGCAACTCATCTGATATTTGCTGAGAAGTCTTGCTTGCTTCAGCTGATTTGCAAATACAATTTATTTATTTTAGGTAATTACCAAAGCATTTTTGGGCATGTTAAGCCAAATATGAACTTGCTGAATTCTCATACTAAGACAAAACACAGATAACACAAGTCCTGAGCGGATTCCCTTCACATTACTTCTTAGTTCAACACTTGTACTGAAAAACAGGAAAAATCATCCATCGGTGACTGCAAGCATCTGTGCAATGGAACAAGGAGATACCTGCCCACATTGCAACCTGTCTATCGCATACCAGTGACGGGCTGTTTGCAATCCTCTGGAGGCACCGTGATTTCAGCTTGGACTAAAAGCACGCTGAGGTTCTTACGACCAGTTAAATAACTATCCCTTATAGACAACTTATATGGGTAGCAAAGATCCAGACACACACCCACTAATTCACTGATGCCACAGTGATGCTTCAACAAAACCATTCCAGCTCGCACGAGTAATACCCTAGCAACCCCAGTCCTCAATAACTACTTCTACGTTACCCTTGTGAATTGCTTAATCCATCCTAAGCAGTGGCTCTACCTAAAGCTGAATTACTGTACCAAGCACTCCTAAGAGATCAACCTTGGTGAAGAAAACTGAACAGAACGTATTTGTCTTTGTCTCACTTAGCTTCCATAAACAGAAAATCAGAGCAGAACTGCCCGTCAGTTTGTGGCAGCTGTCAGAGATGACAGCACCTCAAACACGCCGTGCCTCCATCTTTGCAGCGCCACAGAGCAGGGTGCAGACACACATGTATATATTATGTACACATTCATCTTTCATTTTAGGCATCAGCTCCTTTTGGGTAATAAGTAAAAGCATCCACTACGCTTCTCTGCTGTGGGCAGGGAGAAAAATATAAATTAATTCTTCATTACAGTTTTACAAAGCAAATTAGTTAGCGGCAATTTGTATTCAAGCTGAGACAGAATCATGATATTACACTCTTTTTATTCAAATGAAAGGAATTTACATTTACCTACAATCTCATTAAAGTAAGAATGATGAAGCATTTTCCTTTTTTTTTTTTTTTTTTTTTTTTTTTAATAAAAGATTTATTTGTGAAGCTTAAAATAATTCTGAGGTTTATATTTTAGTACTTTTTCAAATGCAGGTTGGCTCTGTTTCAGGTCTAATGCAGCTTTCTGTTTAAACTCCCAGGCCAGCTGGGTGCCACAGGCTCCTGCTGCACAGCAGTGCTTCGCAGAGCTGGGCAGGGTTTGGCTCCTGACAAATACAGCCGTGAGAGCAGCTCTAAGGGAAGTTCAGCTCACTGTGCCCAGGGTTTGCTATGCCGTTAGCACGCACAGCCTCGCAGAATAACTACTTCCCTGGTAAAAAGTCCTTTCTGGTACAAAAGCAGCTCCTCCAATGGATGCAGAGACTATTTGTTGCTGGTTATGCAACTCTAGCAAGGGCTGGGCTATTCCTGAACCACAGTCACATCCTTCCAGTTTGTACTTCAGAAACGACAACAAAACCCTTGCGTGGTTACACGGTGGCACACAGAACAGACCTTCTGGCAGCACTGGGCCCCGTGACCAACACCCTGCACCCCTGCGACGTAACCGCGCCGCGATATCGCTGCGGTTTTGCAACTGCCCTCTCCGCCAATAGCAGCGTGCAGCTGAAGCTTAAAGGATTATGTGTATGTATGTGCAGGGGAAGTCACATGTAAATACAGACTCGGTGCCATGAACAGGGCTGGTGCAGCCGTCAGCGGGCTGCTGCTAAGCCTCCCTATTGTTTACTCTTGCTAGAGAAATGAGAGGTCGGAGTTTCTGCTGAGCTTACCTTGGAAGGGTTCTGACTTGATGGACAAAATGTTTCTGCCAGCCTTCAAGGAACAGCAGGGCAGTGCCTACCAGGTGAGATTCTTAATAGTTCACCTTCTGGAATGCTTTTGCTTTTTTTCTGAGTCTGGGAACAATTTGTGTTATTGCATACGAGTTTTGGGTCAATGCAAATGAACAGCTCCATCGTTACAAACCAGTGGTCAGTTTTTAGAGAGCAGCTCTTTAGGAAAAACGTTGATGTACAAATGTGCCATGCTGCTACTTAGATCTGCTCGTCCAAAATAAGTTACAGTGGGCTTCCTTACGCACAGCAGTTTTCACTCTCTTACTCATGCTGGGCTTTTCATTTACTGCTTCTTCTATGTATAAGTATGTGCTTCTAAGTCTTTCTTACTGGTTGCTCTGAATATATGAGACCTTAATTTTTTACTTTATATTAAATCCTGAATGGTACAGCAGAGATATAGCAGAGAAATCGATCAGATATTAATCTGATTAGTCTTTAATGATGAAGCAAAGTTGCCAGTGAAAGTGAGATACTTGTGAATCTTCTATTCATGGCACAATAAAAAAGCACGCAGCAAACCATACTGTGAAAAATTACTGCAAAGCAGCTAAAAGACACTGCTAATTAACTAATTAATTACAATTAAGCTGCATTTTCATTTATATTATAAGAGAACGTAAGCCAAAGGCAAACATCAAAGCACCAGAAATTTCCTGCTTTCAGCAGAAGCTCTGAATAAGCAGAATGACTGCTGTCCTTTTCAGCCTCCATAAGCATTTTTAACTATGCTAATCACCACAATATTTGCAAATCTGTTTTCTACTGCACTTAGCACAAGACCTACTTCGCTTTAGGGCTCTGCCTGCTGAACTTTACGCCCCTTTTATATAAATGCTAAAGCAGCATAAAAAGGCAGCACACTATTTCTTACACCAGCATCACATTCTGAACGTATCTGATTGGCCCAATGATTTAAGCCAAAGCAGAGTCCTATGGATTCCAACAGAATTTGAATTGATTCTGAAATTATGAAAAAAAAAAAAAAAAAAGTTAATCAAATGTCTGGACAAAGTGATTCATGTGAACGTCTGCCTTCACGATCTGTACATCAGAATGATTCAGTTTAGCTGCTCACTTCAAGGTCTGAACAGCACATAAGACTTTATCAGAATATCAGCGTATTTTCCACAGCAGCTAAAACACAGTGCTCGCCTAGATGAGGACGGACCAGTCAGCTCCAGTGACCTCCTACAAACAGTGGTGTAGTGTTGGTATGCACCCTGTATCTGTGGGCCATGTAACAACAACCATTTATCAATCATTACTAAGAAACTGGCTTTGTGACAAACTAATTACTCCTCAGGCTTCCACCCATTAGCACAGAAGGAAGCAGACACTCAAGGTGCATTTATAATCAGGGCTTTATACAGCTCTGCAGTAACAAAATCTGCTACAGAGGTTGTGCTTTGGAAGATTTTTTTAAATGTATACACCTAAATCTGCTCAAAGGACAAATAATTGTTAACTGCTTAATGGCATGTGAATCACTACAATTAGTAAGCAGTAGCCTTTATTTAATGTCATTTATTGGGCTGCCTTCCCAGGGATGTGTAAAAACCCTAACCAATGCTTCTCAAAATCCTGTGGGTTGGACAGAACATGGGCTAGCAGGTGTCACAGGTAATACCCTCACCATAAGTATATCACTGATGTTTCTGCAATGAGAGACTCCATACAGAGAACCCTGGGTTACAGAGGCCCAAGACTCCTTTGCACACTTCTCTCCCCCCATGAACTGCTTTTGGTTTCTGTCACTGGAAACACTCGTGCAGCCTCATACTGATACCCACAGAAGAGCTGCTAAAAATGACCGAGGAAGCAATTCCCACCTGCAGACCTGTGAAGGCACGCTGAGCACTGCCAGGTCTGCAGTGCCCAGCAAACATCCTACAACAGACAGCCATCGGGGTCAGCGCTGCCTTCTTGGTGTCTGATAGAGTGTTCCATACACGTAGGTGCTGCAGGGAGCCCTATATGTGATTAACACTATCAATCAACTGAAAATGTTGATGAACAGCAGGCAAACCCCCAGCGCTGGTGTAGTGGAGAGAGGAGCTGCAGCAGACAAGCAATAGATGGACAAATCTGAACCTTTTGTGCCAATGAGATGCCTTGATTAATTTCAAGCTCCTTGTAAATGAAACTCCTACTCCAGACCTTCATAAGAACAGTCATCCTAACGTCAGCATTAATATTATACTAGCCCTCCTAAAACCTTCAGTTACAATACTGTATTCAGCAATCACAAGTGGAGTAAAACTAAATCAGTAAATATGCCGGTTCATCTCAAGGAGGCAGCTGGAAAATGGCATTTCCTTCACTGAGCAAAAGAAATTAAAAGCCACAGGAGTGTCAGGAACAAGAGGTCTCAGACTTTAGCTGACAATTATCAGGAAGGTATCTGCTTATCGTCAACGGATGTGACAAATCTTGAAGTCATTTCAGCCATAGTAGAGCTCTGTTAAGGGGCAGACTGCTCTCTTCAAACTCCAGACTCAAATCAGTTTCATACTTACTGTTATCTTGGAAAGAGCTATGTCAATATTTCTGCATTTACAAGAAACCTGGTCCTGGCAGCCTGAGTGTTTCACAAGAGATTCCTCTGCAGCCAACACGATGCCTTGTTGATCAGTCACGGTGTTGGCTTTCACATGTGCCTCTAGTAGGAAATGGCATGATGTTAGAGCTTCCAGGAAAACTACCATCTGTGCTTCCTGCCAGTCAGGCAGGAGAATACCTGCAGGGAATGCTTCCATGCTGCCAGCTCTGAGCAGCGTTTCCCATCACAAGCCCTGAGCACGGGAGAAGCCAGCAACGAGAGTTAAGATAAGAGCTCGCTCACAGCCATCCCTGCAGGATCCCTGCTTCTCACACTGCCCTGCAGCAAGTTCAGTCCACAAAGAATAGGGATAGTTCACACTAATTTTGATAGGCAAGGACTGGTCTTCTTTAACAGAGTGATGCTGATTTAAATTGTAACGCTCAGCTCATACACACTGCTTACTCCTGCAATCCTGAGCAGTGCTGGAGATCCAGAGATCCAATCATGTGTAAATTTGCACCTGTGATCTAAGTGAAGATATTTAGCATAAAGATGCTTTATAATTTTCTCTTTCCTCAAGTTTTATATATATATATATGTCTCCATGATCTGATCTTTAAACGCACACAAAAAAAGAACATCTGTGTTTCAAATACTGGTAGCCACTATCTGAGCTGATCCATGTAATGTACTCTGCTGGGCAGGTTGGCCTTCCTGTACGAGCAGAAAGAGACACCACAAGACATTCACTGTGCACTAGGAGCTGCACTGCTCGCTCTGTGGCAAAGCCCTCCCCATCACACAGAGATGTTACAGACAAGGGACAGGGAGATTTCCAGGCAGAGGCTCTATCGGAATCCAGAGATAAAGCAAAGTCAGGAAGAGGTGGAGCATGAGAGCAGTCAGACTCACTCATATGATATTCGGGCACTAAGATAAGGGACAGCAAGCAAGTGACAGAGTTAACCCCTACGGAGCCCTGGGCAGCTGCTGCTGAGCACGCAGAGCACTGCTGGCACTGCAGCTCCTGCTGGGGCCGTGTTCTTAACTGCATGAAGGCAGATGTGCCTGGCAGACAGCAGCTGTCTCTGCACATGGGGCTCCTCCTGCACAATCTGCAGTGCCCTTAGTGCAGGGCTATCTCTCCCTCACAAGCTTTACTTTGCCATTCGCTCAAAATAAATTTTCCTTTTTCTTCCAAAGGAGCACCTGAACTCACCTGATGCATACTGATCTGTGAGGGCAACCTGCAGACAGCTTAGCTCTGATGTGCCCTTAAGTGAACTCAGGTTCCCAAGGAAAGAGATTAACAACCTAAACAAAGTGTGCTAATGGGACTTTGTTAATATTTTGCATTTGGAGGGCACTACACATATTTATACAGTAGTAATAGAACAATGTAAAGAAAACATTGAAAAACTGCATTTATGGTTGGTAAGTTGCTACCAGGCAGCAGAAGTGGGCTCTGAATTACGCTGTAGCTGCAATGCAATGATTTACCACAATGATGCTGCCTATGGAATAAAGGAACAAACAGATTACAGTGGTTGCAAACATCTGCAGAGCAGCAAAAGACTTCACATCACAAGAGAGGGGCCCATGGGAAGGAGCTGAATTGTGAAGTGTTCTCAAGCAGATGTTTGTTCAGAATTTCTGAAAAAGCAGTGAGATGGGTGAGCAATCTCAAAGGATGACCGAAGCACAGTGTGAAGAGTGACTTCAGAAGCACGAGCAACTGCGCGCTCACTCCATGTGTGACGGAAATACACCCATCCTTTCTGAGAATTCCGTTCTCATTGCTGGCTTGACATGCCTAAGAATGCATCTAAGGCAGCCCAGGAAGTCCCATAGGAATGAGAGAAGAAAGAAGTGAGGAGTATCATCTGAAGAACCTCGTGCTCCCTCTGCCAGGACTGGAACGGAAGGCGGTACTGCAAGAGGAAGAAAACCACCCCACCCCACTGATCTGCTCCTGCTCCTTTGTTTGTATGCTTTAAGCATCCCAGGCAGGATGTCAGATTTAATGCTACTTTGTGCATCAGTTATTACTGTAATCCACTCCTGGCTTCTTTCACGTTGTACTGCATGGGATCAACTACATTATAAAATGAAACTGATATCAATTACAAGCACACCACCCGTCAAACTGGTCAATGATTGCACCACGAAGACGCAAATGATGGGGTTGGCAGAGGCCTGTTTCTCAGCCTAGCACCCAGTATCAAGCAGGATTTTCTTCTACACTAATGTTTAAAGCATTTTATCTGAGCCGTATCATTATATTCCAAACAATAGCAGCTCAGCAGCCACACAACAGAAGAATATTCGGTATCCTACTTGCTTGCGCTGCAGCATTTTTCCCCTCTCATCTAACCTGGACAATCTAGTTTTACTTTTCTGTCCAGGCAGCCAACGACTCCTCTGTTAACCCCTACGACACGTATATCAACTGGTAAGCTGATAAAAAAGCTGAAAAAAATGTCATGTAATGCAGACTTGGAGGTAACAGCGACATGAGACGGCTTTCTCTCATACTTCAGAGTTCAGAGCATGCTCCCCCTGGGGCACAACTAATGGCAGGTGTGCTACTCTTCTGAAATACCTATCATCCTCCATTTAAATGTCTAAGGAGTAATCCATAAATAATATTTAGCATGTCACTTTCTAAATGCACCTTACAGACCCTGATGAGTAGCCAGAATCTACCAAGTCATGGTTCAATGCAACACTTCTGGCAAAGACTTCCAGTTTTCTGCTTCTGCAAACCCCTGCAGTCCCGCAATGCCCCCCCGTGCAGCACGCTTTGCTTTCGGTCCCTGCAGAAATTAAGAGATCCTTTGGGAACTCCACAGGACCCGAGGAAGGTATGAATGCTCAGCATCTGCAGAGACTTCATTTGTTGGCAACAGCTTTATAGCTACATACGGCTTATAATGACATTACAGTTTGTGAAAAAGAATACTCAAAGGTTGGATTATCTGTTTAGGGGCTCTGTCACATACAGGTCAAGCAGACAAAAGCATTTCTTTACTAAACATCTGGACAGCAAGAGGGGGCTACAGCAGAATACAAAACTCAGCACACCATTAATGATCAACCTACAGCTCAGAAACTCTTCTAAAGAAATGATCCATTTTAAGGATAGAGAGAACGCACACACATCACTGCTTTGTGTGCAACACTCAAACACTCTGAGCTCAGTCATCTTTCCAGCTTCTCAAAAAAAGGAAACACGATGGGATCTGTAACACCATCACAAAGTGAGGGCCCTGCTGTATCCTTGCAACGCTGAACCAATCTCTGAATTCCACGTCAGTGCCCAGAAACCTGCCTACACAGCTGCTAGAGCTCACCCTGTGAGCAGGACAAGCAGCAGGATGCTTCTTAGCACAGTGTGCTCAACCACTGCCTGTTCAGGACGTACGGCCTGTAAAAGTGAAACCTCAAAGCCGTATATTCTTATCACAGGTTAAAAATAAAGCACGTGTTCTTGAGCAAGAGCGGTGGATTGCAGGGCAGGGAATGGGCTCCCAGATGTCCCCAGAGAACCCGAGCACAGATGACAACCCCCAGCAGCTCTGATTGCTGCCGGAGCATTCTGGGCAGTAAATTGGAAACCCAGTGGCTGAAGCCCAGCCTCTTGCTTCTTGAGCGGGGCTGTAAACAGCCACAGGGAGGGGCCTCGCACAGCCAAGCCGAGCCCAAAGTGGTGAGTAAGTCACTGAAGGAAAAACAAGTGCAGCATGCAGCACTGGGGCCGGCAGGCGATGGGCTGCGGGAGCGGTGAGACGCTCCGGCTGCTGCCCTCCCCGCATGCCCTCCATGCACGTCCCCTGCAATGCCTTCCACGCAAGTGCTGCCCAGGAGTGCCTGCAGGGCTGTGAGGTGTGGGTGAAGGTAAGGCTGGAGGCGAGGAGGGGTGCGAGCAGCGGGCGGGACACGCGCCTTCCTCTCGGTTTTCCATTTCAAGCGCTGATGTTGATCGCAATATGATAAAAGTGTGAGCCCAGACAGCACGAGGGGGAAGCACTGGGGACGGCTGAGTCAGAGCACAGTAAACAAGAGCACTACAGCATCAGCTTACGCAACGCAGCCAACCTGGGACTGAGAAAAAACTGCCTTTTGCCGGAGAAGTGCTCAATGGTGATCTATGGAATCCTGCCCATGGAGCGTGGTGAGGGCTGGCCCAGACCAGGCTGGGGGCCCAGTGCCTTTGTGGGGAGAAAAGGCAGCACAGGTGAGCAGTCAGTGTGCCTCACCTGGCCGCCAGGAATTGGTAACAAAGTGTGGTTATTTGGCATGGGTTTTTGTGCTCCTTTTTGAGGTGGGTTTTGTCATTTCAGAAAGTTACTATTTAACAGATATCCTGCCTCTTCTGTCATTAAAATGGAGCTGACTTATTTACCTGCAGTTAGAGAACGTCAAGAAAATGGAGTAATTATTACACACAGTTGCGAAACCAGACATCCCACCAATCTATAAAACACAAAGCAAATACACACAGAATGCAAAGGCTGCTGACTTCCTTCTCAGACAATGCACAAGCAAGTGCTCACGGCTGATGTAACTCCGTCTGTAGTAATCAAAGTTACGTGCTTAAGGATAAACCTACATAATGGAACTACACGACTGTACCCATGCCTGTGCTTAGTCAGCCTCGCACTCACTGTAATGCATGTATTTGCAATATCTTGTTCCAGTCTGCTGCTTTGCTTGAATCAAGCCGGAGCAGTTCAATGAGATGGAATTTTGGTTGCCTTCAACTGTGCAAGACAGCTTTCCTTCTTCTTTTTTCAAGTTTTAAAGCACCAGATGCTTCCTGAAGATTCACTGGGTTGTTTACAGTGTTCAAAATAGAATGAGGATTAAGGGACAGTATAAAGATACCACAGTTTGTACATCTATGCAACACTCATGCTAAAGAACTGGTTTGAGAACACAAACAAAAAGGAGGTTTTTATCCACAGGTGAAATAAATCTTTGAATACAACAGACCTGCATCTTGTGCTACTGTTAAAGATATCTCTTACCTGAGAAGATCTGGCATCAGACCATGGAATAAAGGTTTGTCTGCCCAGCTAAGTGGCTGCATTTTATCCTGCTATCTGGCTGTGCTATTTAGAAGAAAACGCACACAATACAACTGCAGTGGGAAACAAAATTGAACTGGACATAATTCTGGAACATATTCTTCTGGACTTAGCTGAAGTGTCAGAGGATCAACGCTACAGAGATGGAACTGCACATCTCCCAGTGCTTACAAAACCCATAGTGTATCATTCAGCCATATGGTTCATTGAGTACAGTATGCTGTCTAGTGACATTCATTTTAATTGCACAGTGCTTCATGTGGATTCAATTTAATCTTGTTCTCTCACTGGAAAGAATGCATTTGTGTACTTTTCTGTACCTGTGAAAGAACACAATGCTGTGTATCTGACCATCTCAGACTACATCTGACATGTGAAATCGCCTGCCATGCTGTCCTAGGAAAGGAATGACAGCCATGAATGTTTCCAGTCATACCTTAGAGATTGCTTTAGAGATTACTTATTTCTGCATTTCAGAAAGAGACTATCGCTTTGAGGAGTCTACTGAATTCTGATGACAAAGGACAGCTGGAATGACTACTGATATTAGCTTACTTTTTGAAGAATTTAAGCTATTTCAGGAGGAAATGATAGTTAATTCCTGTCTTTTTGGAAATACAGGCTGCCCTCCTATTAGGTTCCCTGAACTACAGAGGTCCATTGTTTTTCCAGTACTAAATGGTTGTAGGTTTGAAACCTGAATAGAAACTTGTAAAGAAAAGCCAACAAAAAACAAAACCAAACCTTCCACCTCATTTCCCAGTTTCCTCTTGCATTACCAGTGACTGATCCAGCATCCATTCACCAGACTGCCTCAGCTGTGCCTTCTAACGATCACTTTGAGAGAAAACTTGTTCGTATTTACTACATAAAACCGTGAAGATTTTTCTATTTTTCTATTTTCCATCTTATTGCTGAGATCTGTAGCTCCTCTCATATTCTTCAGCAACTACATTTGCATAGTATTAAATAAAGGCGCCGTTTCATAATTTTAAGAAGTACTGATATTGCTGTGCGTCACATTGGTATTTCTTTTTTTTTCAGCTCATTGCCACTAATTTTCTTTTAAGGAATTGAAACTTGTACATTCATTTACCAGTCACCTGAAATTTTTGAAACACGGATGACTTTCTGATAGTGAGATGGAAAAGAATTTCTATTGCTGACCTTAAACTAATTGCTTACGCGAGCTGTGTGATCTTAAGTCTGTTTTCTTCACATAACACTGCATTCCACTTACATTGCAATATCTGAATGCTATTCCTATTTCTCTCTCTACAGAAAAGCTGGTAACCAGCAGAGAAGATACAAGAGCTAAAATCACTATGTGGAGCTGTGAAACCTTAAACAGTACTGACAACAGCGAGGACCAGCATCTCTGCCAGGACTTCCACTTTGTGCTATCCATCTTTTCCCTACTCTACCTCATCATATGTTTCCCAATTGGCCTTTGCTACAACGGCCTGCTGGTCCTGGTCAACCTGTACAACAAGGCGACCATGACGATGCCTGATGTTTACTTTGTCAATATCGCCATTGCTGGTCTCATCATCAACACCCTGGCACCGATGTACCTTCTAGGTCTTGCCAATACAAAATGGGCCATCTGGAATTCTAACAATGAAGTTTATATCACCTTGCTTATTTTGTTCAATGTCTCATCTTTAGTCACCATGTACTCTACGACATTACTCAGTCTGGACTACTACATCGAACGCGCTCTACCCAGAACTTACATGTCCAGTGTGTACAACACCAAGCACGTCTGTGGATTCATATGGGGTGGAGCCATGCTCACGAGTTTCTCATCTCTTCTATTCTACGTCTGCAACCACGTATCCACTAAAATAATTGAATGTTCCAAGATGCAGAACAAAGAGGCAGCGGATGCCATCATGGTGTTTATCGGGTACGTCGTTCCGGCTGTCGCAGTACTATATGCACTTATTCTGATCCTGAGGATACGCAAAGAGGCAACGCCTCTGGATCAAGACACTGGACGATTAGATCCATCGGTGCACAGGCTTTTGATTGCCACAGTCTGTACACAGTTCACGTTATGGACACCTTATTATGTTACCCTTTTGGTAAGCACATTTACCTACGCGCGAGGAAGACCTGCAGATGAAAACTACAGTCGAATATTACATTTTACCAAGATT
Source organism: Tragopan temminckii (assembly GCA_028571105.1). Taxonomy (NCBI): domain Eukaryota; kingdom Metazoa; phylum Chordata; class Aves; order Galliformes; family Phasianidae; genus Tragopan; species Tragopan temminckii. Next base: position 9,041,225 of record JAOWBP010004330.1, read on the forward strand.
TTATCCAAATTCTTGGCTTTCTCGAGCAGCTTTGTAATGCCTTTGCTTTATAGATACATTAACAAAAACTTTCCCAACAAATTACGACGGCTGCTTAAAAAGATACACTGTGGAAATCAGGGGTGTTCTCACGAACGCACAGTGGTACAGCAAGTCATGACGTAGGCATTGAACACCTCTGGTGCTGCTACTGCAGAACTCAGACTGTGATATGGCTGCGCTGGCACTCAAAAGTCACCGACGTGACAGCCCCAACCAGGAGGAGCCTTTAATGAATGAAAAGTCTTAACTTCCCCAATGTTGTGTTTGCTGAGATCTGTAGGACGCTGGCTACGTGCTGTAATACCTGTGACATCTAACACTCTCAGTGCACTGAACTGCTTACAAAGCGTAAGCTCTGTCTTCATCGTTCTGATATTCCTGTCTGAACAAATCACTAAGCAGCTGATGGAAATCCTGACTGAACACACAGCACCTTGTAGGGAAAAAGGCATTACCTTGTTTTCCGTACAAAGAAGTAACAGTGCTGTCCTTGATGAAGTAAATAGTATTTTTCAATGAAGATGATACAGGTGATCTTTGCTAAAGGTCGTATCACCCAATTAAACATGTCCAAATAGTAAATGTTAATTATAAATTAAATTATTTAATTTCCTTCTCCACCATCGAATTTCCTAATTACCATTTTCAGAAGCTATATTCTCACACAGTCTAACCTAAGCTATTAACATGTATGACAAATCAGATTTTTCATAGATATAACAATAACAAGTTTTATTCTTCCGGTGCTTTGTTTGCATCCTAAGGCATTTCAGGAATTCAAAAATATTTATTAACTAATTCTAGGGGAATTGAGAGATTTTTGTTCCACATATTAAAATGAAGGACACAATGGTTTACAAACTTAAATCAAAACTTAACGAGTAAAGAATGTCTGGCTAAGTGTTATGGTCCACATATGTTCATGTAACAAGAGTAATTATCTTAAAAATAAATATGTCTATGATTAACATTTTTTATTTTCAAGGGATATGTTCTCTACAAATAAACTGAAATCTCTTTAATCTCGGGGATCACTGGAAGTTCGGAAACCAGGAAAAAAAACCTTTCAATGCAGATTTTAGGATTCAACAAGATTTTAGGATGGGAATAATACGAGGGATGCTCCGAAAGTAATGCCTCCTATTTTATTTTGTTGGTCCACGATGTCAGAGGTGGATGTTGGTGGGATGGCAGTAGAGGCTGAACCTTCCCAGCAATTTTCTGTGACATGCTGCTGCCGTGTGACAGACGGCAGCAAAGGGGCACTCTGACAAAGTGGCATCTGACAACGGAACTGTGTACAAAACAAAGGTGTGGAATTGAATTCCTCCATGTGGAAAAAAACACCACTCACTGACATTTTTCAATGCTTGCTGAATGTCTGTGGAGACCAAACAGTGCGTGTAAGCACAGACAGGGGTGGCTGATGTGTTCCAGCAGTGACACTGACTGTGGCTGCTCACACGGGTGTGGATTTTGACAAGTGTAGTATGCAGGTGCTTGTTTGCTGGCAAAAATGCACAGCTCATGGTGGTGACCGTGTTGAAAAACAGTTTGGTAGCTGAGAACTTGCTTTACCAAGCAGTGTTATTATGCTCTTTGTAGCTGTAGTGCTTTCCATGGAAATAAATAGGAGGCATTACATCTGGAGCGACCTACATACATACGAATTCCACTCAACATCACCTTCTTGCTGACCTGGGAAAAAATGCAGTGTCTCCCAGTGTGATTCACAAATACACAGCAAAAGTACAGTTTCTGTATTTCACAGTGGGGATGGAAAAAACCAACACAGTTCAGAGTGTCTGAAGAACGTGAGAAATACAAAGAGCTGCTGGAAACAAAACTACCCCAATCCAAACAACCACCTGCAGCTTTTGTTGCATTAGTGATAGCAGAGGGGACAGAAGTTATGCTAATATTCTCCCATTGAGGGATAGCAGGACTTCTTTGCCACTGGCCCTGCGACAAATCATTTCTTTGCTTTATCTGTCACAACACAAATCATTCAGCAAGACTTCAGCCAAAAAAATGAGGGGTTTTGAGCTTCTGGTATAGAAAAACCATGGAGTAAAAACAGAATTATATCTTTTCTATTGCATCATCTGATCTCATAGTTGGTCATAATTCATCAGCATAGGAAAATGGTTAAGTTTAAGTGGGAAGGAGATAAGGAACAGACTTTTCTCAGATCTCTTCCCCTCTTTTCACCATCATTTGAGTCATTCTTCTCACAGCCATCTTCGCTCATCTGATTCGTATGCAATCATCGCTTACATTATCAACATCCTGCTCATCCGTTACTCTTTGCTTTCAATACCATTTTTATCTCAGTGAACTTCTTTAACCATTGAAACCCTACAAAGCAAGTCACCTATTTGTGTGGTGGTTTCTCCCCATGAAAGCTAGCCAGCACAATCACATTACTTTGCTTCACAGTGTCAGCCTGTAGATTAAAACCACATCACGGAAGGAAGCCTTTCCTTATCACCATGTCTATTCACACGCTAATTTATGCCTCTCTGCAGACACAATACTGGCTGCTTGGTTTTCATAACCATTTTTTTGCTTTGTTTTTCTCTTAACTTGAGATATATTCTAAGAATTGCAAGCTACACTCATTTTAAGCATTCAAGCTCACGCCCACAGACATTCATAGCAAGTCTTTCCTTGGAACTGCTGAGCAAGCAGAGACTCATCTTCCCTCCGGGGGAACACTGGGCATCCTGAAGCACCACATCACATCTCTCACGTAAAAACCGTTCAAGAAATTCTGACCCACGGGGCAGGAAAACAAACAGCAGCAGAGAGGAACTGGCAGTCCTGGGTGTGAGCAGGGCCTCGTGGAGCTGGACATGGCCAGGGCAGTGGGCTGAGCAGGCAGCACAAGGGCAGCTGTGAGTGCTGCGCTGCTGCACTGCGTCCATTTCCCCTCTTCCTAAGAGGCACCACACTACTGCCCGTGTCTAAGCAGGCTGTCACATTTATTTCTCTTTGGGTTAAATCACCAGGCCACGGCCCTTTCATCATCTCTTTTTTTTATTTCCCTCCTCTCCTTCAGTTCTCTACCCAAACGTGCTATTCCATTTCATTCTGCTCCTGTTCCTTTTGTGCTTGGCCCCGTACACGTGGTAATTCCCAAGACTACCTCCTTCATGACAACTCAACCTTCATCCAACGATTTGGCATTACAAATAGAACTGCACAGAAAATGGAAGCTGCAACTTAACAGATGGAGAAAGAAAGAGTCTTATATCATCTACCCTCGAAACCTAAATTTTGATTTTTTTCCTAAAGATCCTTTTTACTGCAGCAGAGTTGAGTCTGCGCGTATCCTTGATAATACACTAAATGTGATGGCAATCATATAGGCAAGGAGCGCTGATAATTTAATGAACAAGACCGATAGAAACTCAAGTATTTTTAAGAGTGAATTTGATGTCTCATTTGCCTCAAAGAAACTGCGCCGTGGAATGGACTGGCTGCTAAATTCTGTTCTCCATTCCAGTGCTCTCATGTGGTGTCCCTTAAAAAGCAATATCCCACAAAGCAAGAACTTCACGATATTTGTAGAAGCAGTACATGAGCAAGTGCATTAAAATACTTAAGGAAATGCACAGTAATGTAACTACGGAGGAACTTTTATAGACAAATTTCTAACACACAAAGTTCTCAAGGATGAGGCCTTTCCATTTCGATACCCGAAGGTTTCTGATGACTGTAAATAGGGGCATGCCTACTTTGCATTTAAATAAATATGAATAAAATACTGTACATATGCAAGATAAAAAATCAGCCTACTGATGAAAAAATATTTTTTCAAATATTTTATTAAATTATTTCTTAAAGCAAGTGTATCATTTAAATGCAAACCTCTGGACAGAAAAGCGTACTGTATGTTTCGGGATGTATATACTGGTATTAGAAAGTAAACACTAGTTAAGTGCCATTATTAACAGTGTTAATTTCTCACAAAATTCAACTTCATGTCTGAGATGAGCTATGGCTTATAGCTCTTCTCCTGAAGAGCCAATTAAGTCAAATCTGTGAACTAACAAAGATGTTTGTCTCTGCTTCTGCTGAAGGTATTAACACAGCCAGTTTAAGTCTGGTCTGTGTTGATAAACCCAGCAGGGGTCCTGGTTTCAAAGGTTTCCATTTAGAAATCAAATTGAGATGCTCTATGAAGATGTAATGTTCAGTTAAGGAAAGAAAGTGACTAACCACTGGAGAATTCCTGGTTAAATTAAAGAAATGCGGTCCTTCCATATCATGTCAAAGAACTACGTGAAATGGACTTTTGGCAAAGCTTCACAAAGAAACCACTGACTCCTAAGACTCTTAATAAAAAGTGTTACAGCCTCTCTGATCGGTAAGAGGTGTGGGCTCTTCTTTTTGACAAAAGGGCTACTTGCAGGCAAGGCTAAAGCTGTGCTGCTTCACAGAACCAAAACATCACAACTTCGTGACTTGGATGTCAAACCAGGCGTGGTGAATTACCTAGATCTTCTAGGTCATAATTTTTACATCATTAAAATCTAATTATGCATCAGCATGAAGTTAGCTGGGAACGAAGGCAAAAAGTCACAGCTTTTTTCAGCATAATGAATCCTACAACTAATGGGACAGAAAAATTGGTGCCAGAAATACAAAGTTGTTGGTTAATGTGTACACTGGCCATGCGTTTGTCACTTCTCTGTGCAAGTAAACCCAACTGATCATCAGTGTAAACTCAGTGTACCATCCAGGCAAGCCAGTAGGTTTACATGAGGCTGAACTGTGCCAGTGTGGCAGCAGAATCAGCACTGGTCTGTGAGCACAGAGATCTCACTGAGGACAACCATATTTTGGCACCAAGACAGAAAGCACCGAACTGCTCCGTTACAGGAAAACAGGTTACAGCACCAAGGTTACCAAGAAAATACAACAGCCGTATCAGAAAGAGGGGAAGTAACATTGAAAAAAAAAAAATAACCAAGATTCGGTTCTCTTTTTTTGCGCACGTACACAGCTAAAAACTTACTTATCATTGCTAAAAATGAAAGCAGGCTGCTGGCCATGTTGGAGACCTACTCATGAGCTGCCCTGCAATGGCACAGGGCTGGAAACAGAAAACAAAAGCGGAATCTGGCCAAGTGCCACTCTCAGTTCTTCTCTTAACGAAGCACTTCAAGAAGCACTGATTTGGGCCTCAGCTTCTGCAGCTGCGAAGTGCTCAACACACTGAGGAATCTGAAACATATGCTCTAAGACTAATTCTTGCAGCTTTTTGATAAGTAAAACCTTGTGTATTTCTTAACCATATCATGCAATACTTTTTCCAAGTGAAAGCAACTGAACGCACAAAACCAGCTGTGCGGACTCAAGTGTGAAACGTTTCCCATCATATTTCCCTTAGCTTTCCATTATATATCAAAACACTTTGACATATTTTGAATACATTCTCATCCCGTAGGAGAGCAGTGGATTTATTATCTATTTCGTCACTCCACTTCCTTCCTACCAAGTCTTTTCCTTACCTGGGAAGCGTAGGCCATTTCCTTACACTCCTCCTTCTAAAGAACAGCACTTCTAAGTACATTCACAAAACGCTCATATTTCCTTGCAGAAAGCTCATGTGTTGTTACAAACCATGACAGGAAAAGACTTAAACGATACCAGATTCCTACCAGAGTATTAACGATTCAATATACAAACGTTTACAAAAAGACAAAGCTTCCTATCAGAAGTTCCCCAGAACAAACAAGTTTTTACACCAGATGAAATGGATTCTCTTTCTGGTTATAAAGCACCTGAAGATGCTTTGTGTGAAAACAGAAATAAGCAGCAGCACAGACACTCCCAACTCAGAGGGCTGGAGAAAGGATTGTTAGGAAAAGGAACAGGTTCCCAATTAGAGCCATCATAAGGTACCTGTGAGTACACTTAGAGCCAACAGCAGGAATAATGCTGCCATAAAAATACAGGAAAGCTCTCAACTCTGGATCAAGTTAACGTCTAAAAATGCAGAATTGATGTCCTAATTTCAAGGGTTTTTTAAAATCATAAATCCCCCCTGATTTCAATAGGGGGTTCTTTGACTTATCACTTCTATGCAAGTCTATGTGTTACCAATAATACAACAAAACTAAAACCCTAATTTTAGCACGTACATTTGCAAATTTAAGCTAAAATTTATCTTGAAGCTGGTAGAATTTCCACCCTTGTTTACCTCACCTCCCAAATAAATGGTATTTTTGATGTTAATTCTGGGCTCAAAACTGTTGTACAAACACCACCTGGTGGTCACTAGCAGAACACTCCTGCATGTCACAAAGATGTTTGATCCATAAAACGATTAAAACGATTTATGTTCACAATGGAAACAATATCAGACCAGTTTCTGGTTAACAATAAATGTCCTGTCTGCAAGCACATGGAAGGAGAAACAAAATTAGTCATCGCTTCTACAACGCTGCTGAGACAACGAGGTACATAAGAGAAAATTCTGTTGCAAAAAACAATCCTCAACAATGGTTCATTGTGTCTTTTAACCTCACAGGATATTTAACCAGACTATGAAGTCTGATTATTCAAAAGACATAAATATTTATTTTTTTAAAAAAGCGTGTGTTTCCTGTGCTTGTTCTGAAACACCTGGTGCCAAGCATTGCCATAGACAAGACGCTCAGAGATCAAAGGCAGTGCCATTCCCAGCCAGCTCCAGAGCATCATAATTCTTCCTAATTAAGTTACGGTTTCACTAATTCAAAATGAAATAGATTTCATTCATTATTAATAGAGAAGTTTCTGAAACCTTTCAGCTCAGCCTATGTAAATTAAATAACCATTCTAACACCTGCAGTGCTACGCAGAGCCCTGTTCTTTTATAGAAGCTGCTGTTAAACAAAGATGTTTTCCACCCCTCATTACAGCATTATTTGGAAATAGAGCCATTTTTAGCCCTCACTGGGGAGTCACCTACATGATCTACCCATACAGAGGAATTTATTTTGTGATTGATGGAAACATCACTGTAGAGTAACAATAAGAAAATACTGTTTATAAAACAACAAACAATGCCCAAATAAGCCAATTTAAAATCACTAATGGGGAATCATGGGCGAGCAATCCTGAGATGTGACAGCAGTGATAACCCAGCACAGAGCACGGCTGTTCTAGAATAAGAGGCTCAATGTTGATTTAGGAGCAGCCTCAGAGGCACAGGCGGTTATTAATACCAGTGCCTATGTACGTACATCACTAGCTCCTGCTTTCTTAACCCTATCCAAGCAGACAGCTTAAATTCCACAAACCCACATGGCTCCACATACCTTGCAATCAGTTCGTCTATCTAATAAAGAGATGAACCAGCTCTGCGGTGAGCTGATCGAAGGAGCTCAAAGCACCCACATATCCAAATGCCACCGCTGAGACCCATATGCTGTAGTTACATGACAGAAGCATACACATCTCAGTTCCACTTATAGATCAAGAAATCAGGAAGCCAACAAGCAAACAAAACCCCCACAAACACGCAGCAAACACAGAAACAACAAGACATGGTTTTTATTCTAAAATTCATCCTCAAGCAGAATTCCATCAGTTCTCCAAGCTGGCAACTCCTGGCTTTGTGTACAGATTTCATTGTTGTTCTGTTTGGCTTTATGTTTTACTTCAAAGGCCTGAAGTTCCATGATCTTTTAACTGAGGACTCAAATTTGCTTGCTGCTGAAAGCTGACTAAGCAAGAAGAATTTTAGAGTGACTCTCTAACTGTGTGTCAATACGACAAAAGACTGAGAATAGATGCTCTTCTCAAACAAACAAACAAAAAAAAACCTAATAGTAATAATAATAATACATCTGAATAGGTTATTTAAGAAAATGTCAGCCCAAGGCAGCTCCCCCGTGAAGGAATCAGGAGTCAGCACAGTGACAC
>JAOWBP010004330.1:9049286-9068542 GCA_028571105.1 Tragopan temminckii
GAGAAGCTCTACACAGCCAGCTCAGCCCCCGAGCAGCACACTGAACCTCCCTGTGGTGAGCATCCCACCCACGCCCAGGTTATTTTTTGGTGGATAATTACATTAGAGGAACAACTGAGATGGAAACACACGATAGTTTATGAAAAATAACTTCAGGGAAAAATGTAGATTGTTTCTCAATTCGTAATTCCAGTAACACAACATTGCTTTTCATCACAGTACACTGGGGAACGGGCAGTAACGGCCATTGGATACTCCAAAACAGCCCATCACAAAACAAAGGGACACTTTCCTTAATAACCCTCCATCAGAAAGAAAAGAGAAGCTGCCTCAGCCCTACGCAGAACATCGTTACCACGCTCCCCTTATCCACTGAGAGCACACACACGTGCTAGTCAGTAATCAGCAGGTAACTCATACAAATAGTGCTAAAATAATGCAAACAGACATTTAACCACCTTTGCACTTTTCTGAAGGTTCATACAAGCCCACACTAGTTTGCCACTGTTCTCATGACTTGTGCCCTGTGATCATTTAAGCAAACGGAACTGAACTGATCCATTGTTTAAGAAAAGACCCAGCTGATCTCACAACAGCAGTATCTTGCTTTTCTTTCAGTAGAGCAGTAACTGTGAAAGCAACAGCGTAACAGCACCCTGGGCTGCTGCCAAAACCACCCTGCGTAGCTGTTAGGATACCAACAGAGGAGAATATGGAGTAAGAAGTTGGGAAACTTTGACTTCCTGACCTCTGTTTCTCTTACGGCTCTCAGTTTATTCCATCCATTTGGGACACCAAACTTCTCAGTACCCAAACTTCTCCACCCATAGAATGTGGACACTTCCTGATGTTCTTCTTTGAATCAATGTACATATTCTGAAATGAAAAGTAACATGCTGCTTGCTCCCAAGTCAAGTATGATAAGCATTCTTACCTTTAGATACAGCTGGATAATAACACATGATATGGAATAATATTTGTAAACGTGAACATAAATTTGAAGATGCAAGCTTTCCCTCTGTTTTTTTTTTTGTTGTTGTTGTTGTTGTTAAGACAGGATGTGTAAGAAATAGCTTTTCTCTTTTTGTTTTTCTAGTTCTCTCTGTATAATTTTTCTCATTAGAAGACAAGCTCCCTCCAAGCTCTTCTTCACACCTTGCATTAGCAGAAAAGCTGCTACTGAAACACAGGAAATGCATTCTCAAGGCTGATGTGCTAGGGCTTATCTTCACTCCAGCTACTCCTCCTTCACCAACTGGCTGCTAATTACCTCAGAATAAAGCTTTATAAAGGGCAGTTTGAATCACACCTAAAACTTCGGTGCAGACACTGATTTTTCTCTATTTTACTGATAGTCACAAAGGGTGCATTGAGAACAGGCGAACCCCAGCAGGTGCTCCCAGCCAGAACCAAGTGCTGGTGAGGGACCCCATGCTGTCAGAGCTGGGCTGTTCAGCGTTACCCCATATGTGCACACAATCCGTTCTGAAACCCAAAAAGGCAAGTTAGTATCTCCTAGTTGAGGACCAGACACTTCCTAAAATTTCCTTGCCTTTCCAGCATAACCACTGGATTGTTTACGCAGTTCAGTGCATTCTCTGTGCAGCCCAACGTCCTATAGAAAGGATAAGGTGACACTTCAAATTTGCATCGCTCATGGAAAATGAACAGTAAAACACATTTCCCTGACTTGCACTCATTTACCCTTGCTTATTATATCAAACTGATGCCAACAGAAGAAACAAGGACTTGGGTACACCTCCAGACCAGCTGTGCCATACAGAACAGGTACGCTGCCCAGCCAGCTTCAAGCTTTTCAGAAGCAATTTGGAAACACTATTAAGAACGAAAGGGAAACAATGCACCCAGTTCAACAAACAACTATGCTAAGATGTTCAAAAACAAAGCCGACGTGGGAGTTGGGGTGTTCTGAACAGCATGTGCAAGCTCCTAGCAAACCACATTTCACAGAGCTGCTGAGCTACCAAAGAGCCGTTCTGGAGCACAGCTACTTCACAGAGCCTGAAGCAACCCACATCTGGTTCGAGAGGAGTGCTTGCAGCAGCAATGCTCACCCTCAGGTGGAAGTACAAACCTCAGGCTGACATTGTGCCTCCAGCCAACCTGCAAGCCCCATTCTGAGCCCTGCACTCTGGTACATTGGTTTTATTCCATTTTGTTGAAATGTTTCGGCTTTTTCCATGTATTTTTCAATAAAGCTTGCTAAAGCGCAACAGCTAAAACACCATGGAGACGGAAGGCACTGACCAAAGCCATGGCAGATTATTACAAGACTAGAAAAAAACGTGCTTTGCCATAGATGTGCTCCTTTGAGGAAGCACGGTGCGGCTGATGCCTTCCAAGCAACAAGGCTGTGTGCATGGGAATAATCATGGGCCAAGCCTTGCTCATTTCCATCTAAGGTTTTGAGAACGCTATTAAGCAGTCACTAAGAAGACTGATGCTTAGCCCACCTCAAAACATATTACAGACTCAAAATCGTGGCTTTTAACACCTCATGGTCATTGCAGAGCATCTGGAAAAATAATCTGTTGAATGTGCACAATCCTGGGGGCGTTCCAAGAGCCAGAACCCATGGAGAAATAGAAATACACCGTATTTTTAAACTGTGACACGCAGTACTTTCTTGTCAAATAGCTGCCTCATTTAGTAAGGGCTTTGAATCTGCATTTATTCAACTGGCTTTTCTTTTTTCAAGAGCTCTAGGAATTAAAACATCACGCTTACCAAAAAAAGTAATTGCAAAGGCTGGCCAATGCGTGTAGGATTGCTTCACGAGCAGGAAAAAAATTCCACTGGATGGCCTCACAGACTCAGAAATGGCTGCAACAAACACTGCTTTTCTGTTCTAAAATATCTCCCTGTAGAGGATAATTTGAACTTTAAAGTCACATGGTAAAATCATAGGTTTGCTAAACATGCAACGTGTACGGTTTGAATGATGTAAACCCAGTTCCTGTTTCCCTTGCAGAACTGAATGTTTTTGTAGTCAGCAAGCACTGGAGTTTTCATCGCGATTTATAACAGCAAAAGAAGTTACTGTGATATACACACGCTGCTCTCTGCATAAATAGAAAGGGCTACATCCTCCAAACAGTAATTATAATTCATCTGACTACTCAAAGTGAAAGTCTCAGCTAATTGTATCTGTGGAGCATTTTCCTGGAAAGGTAAGTGCTTTATCTTACTTCGGATATGCAATGTTTTATTCATCACGAGAGGATCAAATCGTGAAGCTGTGGTTGTCTTTTATAAAGTTTTTAATGTTTGCTTCTTTAACAAGATTTGAACGAGACAAAATAAAATAGTGTCTCTGAGAAACATCCTCGTAAAGCTGAATAAAGCCGAGCATTAAACAGAGTGAATCTGACAACTGCTTTCTGCTAACTGCATTACTCCCACTGAACTGACATGGATAGCTGATGAAATCCCATTCAGTGGTGTGGACGAGGGACTCCAACAATTCCCTAAGAGCAGTCTGCTAAAGGATGGACATTTTTGGATAATCCTAACTGCGCTGTAAGGGTTCTACAGGCACGAAACACATCCGCAGTGCTGGTGTAGATTATGCTCAGTTATTGCTGATTCATATTCTGGGAAAGGCAAAAGAAAAGCTTTCAGTTTTTCAGAAGTTACAGTTAGGGTTTCTGAAGTCTTTAGCCTCAAATACTTTCCAAAGCGTAGGAATTTTGCTGTGGTGACACTACAAGAACAACGAAGGTGGTATTTCACTGCAATCATCCCCTCCCTCTTTATTTTTTTCCTACCATTTGGCAGACCTAGCCAGAACAGGAAGGACAAATTCACACATGTGTGAACCCCCCACCCCCAAAGCACCAGCATCATTTCTGCAGGGCGATGCAGCCCGTGCCCCGTCACACAAGGAGTGCTGTGTGCAATGCTGTATGATGGGGGGAAAGAATTTTCTCCTTCTCTGAGCTGCTGGCAGACCAGCTGCCCTGCCCAAGCTTTTTATAGAGGGAGAGCTCAGCTGCCAGCGAGAAACTCCCTGTTTTAGGAACTCTTCTTTCTAGACTTTAAATAAACAGAAGTTTCCTTGAGACCAAGCTCTCCATCTGCAGCAGTTAACCATCCAGTGCATGGGGGGGTAAGAAAGCAATGGAACCTTACAGACTGGGTCCTCTCAGTACTGAAAGCTGCTTTTCACAACTTGCTATTTTTCCAACTACTTCTGAACATGGTGCTCATTTCCTCAGCTCCACCTATTGGAAGTGAAGCAGAATGCATTAGCTGTGCCTCAGAAAGTGAAAATTAAATGTATTCACTTCAATCTCTGGCACAAAAGGCAGGGTGGACACGAGTGGGGAAACAGTGCCAGAGATAAACGCCAGAGAACAAAAATTGAAGCTATATGAAGGATTAACGGCATGCAAATGATCGTTAATTAAAACAAAGTGGGGGAGGAGCAGAGGTGAGGAAGAGGATGGGCTTTCAGAGAAAGGCAATGCAGGAAACCATGACGCAAACAGCTTGTTGTGACTTTCCCTCGTTAATTAACCTGAGGAAAAGGCCTGAGTTCTGCCACAGCTTCCACGTACGGGAGCTCTGATGGGATATTTTGATACTGGTCTCAGTCACCAATGCCTAAATAGAAATGATGAAGTCAGTTCTCCGCCTAATAAGCTGAGAGGAAGAACTCATTCACATCCTCAGGCATTTACAGGGCACAATGACAGCTCCAGGAAGCAGAAAAGGACCCGGCCCAGCAAGCACAGCACAAACATGACGAGCTGAGAGCAACCACATTTAGTTCAGTGCAAGGAATGAACTTAGAACATTGAAAATGTTTCAAAACTGTCAAGACTTAGAATTTCTAACAGTTGTTTCCTATGGTAGAGAAGTGCTGATGCTGAAGGGCTCCCTAAAGCTCTGATACAAACAGAAGCAGAAAGGTTACACCGTCTGTCCCAGTTTTATTCAGCCCCAGTTGCAGGATGTGAGGGATGGGGGGCCGGCTGGCAGGGCCTCAGCCAGAAGGGCCAACACAGCAACTGCAGGAGGCGACGAGCAGCACTCCTTGCTAAGAGCCATTTCCCCAAGAAGGCATAAGGAAACAAGACGTGGCAGAAAACAAGCAGCGTTAGCGGATGGTGTCATACAGCAGGAATATATATCTGTGTGAACGTGTCGCAGAGAAAAAGTATACCAGTATTAGCTTGCAGGAAGTATTAGGCATGTTTGTTTGCAAACACGGGCACACAAGTCTTTCCTAGCACATCCAGAATGCAAAACTGCCATTTGCTCTCTTTCAAATACTTAGTGAGACATCAGAATCAAATAAGAGAATAGTCTGACATTACCATTGTGACTTTCTAAAAGCAGAATAGAGACAGTGCTTGGAATAACTTAAGAAAGAGTAACAATCTGCACTATAAACTTTAATCTTATTTGACTAACCAGCAAAGATTTCAGAATATACTACAACTGCTAGCGATGATCAACAGAACATGAAGCTATTTTTCTTCTGCACGAACACTTGATCGACTTCCAGCAAGCATCCTGCACACACAGACTGAACACTGCAGAGCTGCCAACAGCTCGGTGCTTTGGCAAGATTTTGGTAATATGGATAATTTTCAGGAATTTCTCTTTAAGACAATACATTTAGAATTTTTTCTTTTGTCAAAACTTTAACTTCTATGGTTGCAGTGTTATTTTCCCCTGAAGTGAGGAGGAAATTAAAAAGAAATACCTTCAGAGATGAACCCAGTATCAGAACCAAGTCAGATCCTGAGCACATTTCAACAAGCTTTGACACCTTGTTTTTCCTGCAATCTGGTGGAAGGCCGTACGATTGCCTGTGAAACCTGGAGTTGCTTCCTTTGTTTCCTTGGCAATTCGGCTACTCTGAGATGCTGTGCAAGGCCAGAGAGTGCAGCCTGGGGTGGAAGCTGTCAGGAAGATGATGGAAACCTTCACAGAGCCAGAACTCCATGGAAATACTTGGTTCTGCATCAGGGCTAACAGACTGGAAAGGTGACCCCTGGAGACTCTGGCAGGAGAGCTGCTCAAAGCAGAAGTGTTTCTTAACCTCCTGAAAGTACTGTGTGGGATGCCGGCTTCCCTAAGAGCAGGAAGGTTTCTGGTGTTGCTCAGGTGGTTCACGTCCTCTGCAATACCGGCACCAGATCAGGCTATGTTTCACACCTCTCTTTTAATGGAAGGTCAGCATTTGACTTACACTGTTTGCTTCACTGAGGAGACTTCTCAGTATTTAAGAAGAGATGCATTGCAGAAGTCAGACATTGGTGGCCTTTAGATTTCCAGGCAATGAAGAGAAATCAAAACAGCAGATGGAAGCCAGGAGAAGGCCTGACAAGCTCCATGGCTGCAGTGACCCTGCAGCACAGTCAAACACTTTTATGCAGGTCATTAATGAGGAATTTACTGGTACTTAAAGCCCAGCACACTGGGCTTTATCCTCAAACACTTTGCATCTAAGTCTACATGGACCAAAGCCAACTGCTCCTTTGTGGCACAGAACTTCCCCATGCACGTCCTGCATTCCTGCCCTGGAACAGCACCTCCAGAAAGGGAAAACTGACTTTAAAGAGAGGGAAAGAACGCTGCTTAATCAAAACATAACTCTATGGTTTTATAGAAATGCAATTATAATTACATAAGATTATACATATACACTTAATCAGAGTCACTTCGATAAGTCAACTTTTCGAATTAAAGTATTAGAATTCCAATTTTGAAGAGAGATTAAAAATATCAGAAATGTGAAGTAGTGTCAGAGGTAACAACCACAAATGAACTGCGAAACAGCATTAAGACACTGACTTATCTATAATGAGCACTGCCTAAAAACATCCGTGTATCTTCATGAACTTTTACCAATTTAAAGTTACTTTCACTGTAAGAGTTAAAATCACCAGAATCACTTGGAGGAAAGATGCATTAAGTACAGCTGCAAGCGTAGCGCTCTTGTTATAAATTGTTACTGAGTCTGTTATTTTCTGAACCAACCTGCACAAGAAAGTGTCCCACTTATGCTTTTAGTGGTATATAAAACATATATACATGTATCTACTACGCTGGGTTTTTCTTGAGTACATACAAAGTTTCCCTACGAAGCCCATTGGCTTCTGAAGGATCCTCCAAACACTGAGCGGTACCAGAATTACTGTACCAATATATCCCAGGGTCACTAACAGCCAGCAGCCCATCTGTGTCACTGTTAAATTCCTCCAGTTCCAGGAGTTCAGAACTCAGCCGCAAAAACTGTTCTACGGCAGAACTTCATTGGGAGGCTTATGGTGCACTGCTAATCATTTTCTCATGCTTGAGCACGTGCAAAAAAATAACAATGTTCTGCAAAGTATGTAATGCACAAATGAAAAGACGTTGCCGAGTGTACTTTAACACCTGTTTCTCCTTCCTTTTCCATTTCAGTTTCTCACTTCCCCGGGCAGGAACAAGCAGGTTGTGCAGAAAGGATGAGTGCTCACAACATGACGTGGATCAGCTACCCAAGCAAGAGCCTGGCTTCCACCTCCCTGGAAGAAATCGAAGCATTCATAGCTTCACAAAACGTCATATCCAGACTTATGCACTGTTACATTGCCTTCTTTGTGCCAACGGGACTGATAGCTGGCGTGTGCATTTTGGTTATTTTCATAAAGAATTACGTGCAGAACAAAGCCATGGAACACTTAGACCCGCTTCTCCTACACTTCACCATCAGCAATATTACAATGATTCTGTTGTCATTTACAGTCATCAATAGACCTGACTACATAAGAGTGACCCAGCTGGCCTGCAGCGTTCTGTCATTTCTGTTCAACTTCAGCTATTTCAGCTCTCAGCACTCCTTGGTGCCGATGCTTCTCATATTGTTACTGAAGAGATTTCCACCAAGGACTGCTCTGAGCACAGTGACCCACCGTCCCATACTGTGTGTTGGATGTGTACTGCTATGTGCCTTCTGCTTGGCGCTGACGGAGGCAGTGCTGGTTGGCACAGATAACTACCACTTGGAAACAGACTGCCAGCTAGACCCACTGTTTGCATGGCCCGAATACGAGATCGTTAAATTCACCTTCGGATTTGGAATCCCATCATTTCTTCAGATACTCTCTTTTATCACCCTCCTTGCTAAAGAAGCCCCTGCTGAAGCTCCAGCCTTACAACAGCACATTCGTACTTACCTTGCTGTGTTCATTATAAGCATAACAACATTTATATGTCGTCTATTTTACAACATCATGATTCTCTTCAGGACAACGCTGAAATTACAGAAGAGCATTGGAACTCCAAAGAATGAGCTCGTGATGAATATTGCTGAAATAGTGCTGTTCTCTGAGAGCTGTGCTAGCCTGGTGCTCATACTCTGTTTGCACAAACCATGCAAGGACAGAATACTTCAAGTCATACGGAGCTGCCGAAGGGCACCCAGCACCACCAGCCACATTGACATCCCAGTAAGGCCCACAAGCCCTGAAACGATGGCTCAGTAATACTTGCTCTTCTAAGAACTCTCAGTCTACTTCTATGGTTATTCTTCTTTGTAAAGGACAATTGTTCTTTCTTTTGATCCCAAATTTGGACTATCACACGGCGAGCAGGACTGGGAGAAACATGTATTTAATCTGCTATCTGCAGTGACCCAACATGTAGAAACATGTAGGACTTGGGGGTCTGTTCTTATGTGCGTGTAAATATTTTTTCATCTCCTCCCTTTGCACGTTACTTCAAAAGCGAGCAGAAAGTATTGCAGCCATAGAAGTATGCTTCTGTAATAGAACCAATGCCTTAGTGAGGATGCACACCAAAACATACCCCAAAGCAACTTTGAACTAAGGTAAAAATCTGCAGCCAAAGCATTTTCTCAGGTTTGCTTCCTCTTTGGACTGGGATTTCTTGCCCTACAAGGCACTCATATTTTTGTAACATTGCTTAATTCCAGTAACAGCAGCAGTAAAGTAGGGGGTTAAGAGCCCATTACAATCCCAAAATAGTGATACTGCACATCTATTTCACAGCTTGCTTGTACCATATATACACACAACATGGGGTTTTCCTTCTTTTTTTTTCTGTTTTTCTCTTCTACATTTGCTGGAACCTCAAAGGTTTTTATCTGAATTCTTGCACGCACAGAAAAACAACAACAACAACCAAAAAAAAAAAAACAAAAAAAAAAAAAACATAAAAAAAAAAACCCACAAATTAATTGAAACGTTGGTCCATAAAGAACTTTGTGTCCTTTCTGAGGCACTGAACTGCAAAGATGGACAGGATGGATGGCTAATTAAAACTTTGTGCAAGAATGAAAGCTTTTTGTTAAAGTATGCTCAGCTTCAACTTTGCATTACGACTTCATGCAATTACTCATTCAAGCCATTCTTGATGAGTTCATTCAGAAGTATGAAGTTGCATGCCTTGAATAGCCACATTCCATTATACCTTAACTAAAAAAAATGAGAAAAACCAGGCCCAGAACAGTAGAACTACATTTAAAAAGGCAAAAAGAAGCAGAGTCCCAGATCCAGGCAGAAATCAAGGCTTTGCTGGAGATAGGAGAGGAACGTTACATATTTTAGATGAGAAATCACAGAGAAATAGTGCAAAATGGGGAAAGAAATCCAAATCTGAGCGTTCCACAGCAGCCACGGCACTGCAGCCCTATGGAAGCAGCCACTGGTGCAGGCAGAGCCTCAGGTGCAGGGCTGCAATGCTGGCTTTGAGAGCATCACTGCTGTAACACAGGTTGGCCCAGAGTCCTCTTACACATTTGGCTTCAGTTTCAGACTTCCTTTCAGGGAGGAGAGAACAGAAAAAACAAGGAAGGCACAAGGCTGTTCTGCATCTCGGATAAAGATGTAGAGTTGGACTACAAGTTAGAAAAAGAAATACAGTGAGGTGATAAGCAGGGCTCAAGTGACCTGAAAGGTTTTTAAGAAAAAACACTTTGATACTTAAACATGTTTGTGCAGCACCGAAGACAAAATTTACTTGATTAAACATGGCACCTGGATGCTAAAGGAACCAATTGATTTTATAGTAAAAATCTTGGAAAGTTATCTTGGTAAGGTCCAGATCTGTGTGCAGAGCCAGTGCAAATTGGAATGGGCTGCTGCCTGAAATACAGCAAAGTGGGCACTGATTTACCAACAGGAACATGTTCTGCAAGGATAGCCAAGTGGAAGACTAAAGGACATCTGCCCAAATGTACCGTGCATAGATCTAGAATGTACTTACATGGCTCTAGTCCTGAAATACAGTCAGAGTCCATGAATTTCGGGACTTCTATCACATGCAAAGAGAAGGCAATCGTCCCACCATGACCATAAGGACCAACTTTTCCACAAGATGTAAAAATCAACTGGTGAAATATCTGCGCTGCATTATGTCAGCTTGTTCTCCCACTCAGCTCTGTCCTGCTGCCAGCACCAGCAGATGGATAAACAGGGAACATCACACAGAAACAGGGCATTATTAGTTCCTGGTCAGAAAATATGTAGAGAAGAATCACCTCTTCAAATACAAGAATTAATTACATAGTTGTGAAAGGATTTCTCAGATGACATCTGAAGTTTTGCTTTGCATCTGAGGGAGTTTAAACAACAAGGTCTGAACACCAGCCCTGCAGAGAGGAGCTGTAAGAGCAGCACATCAGTAAAGGAAGCTGACAGACTGAGCGAAAGGATGTGTCAGAAGATATAAGCTGTTTATTTCAGTTCAGGCAGAGAACATCACACTTTCATGGCTAAGTATGTTATCTTCTAGAATGGGAATTATGCACAAAGGATTCTACTTTATTCACTGCTTCCATATATTCAAAGGATGAAAGAATAAATATTGTATTGTTTCTGAGTCCTGCGTTACCGTTCAAGGTGCCTGAAAGTAAACCCCACCAGCAAATACACAGGACCTGGTTAGAGAATGTTGGCTGGGTCCTGGGAACTGGTCTGATGAGCAAATCACACAGATAGTCCTGCAGGAGCCTGGAGGCTCAGCACAGGTAGCATGCATGACAGTACTGCAGCATTTGGGTCATGCAGAACCATACCAAAAAGCTCAGAAATAAAGCCTGTGGGAGCTACTGACAGAGCTAACACTTGGAAAAGAGCAAGAACAAACCACTGCTGCAAAGCTGTGAGTGCTGCTGGGTACAGCTTCTGCTGCTGCCTGTGAGATGTGAACCAGTGTGCTCTGGTCTCTTCCCTCTCCTCAGCTACTGCATGGGGACAAAAAGTATTTTCTGCATGGCTGGTTATATTGTCGTAACGTTTACATGCAGGAAAAAGACTAACTGAAAGGCAGAAAACAAAAGGAATCAGGAGAGAAGAGGTTGAAACGTGAAACAAAAATCATTAATATAATTTATAGCAATACAGAGTGTTTTGTTAAATGGTTCTTGATAAAGTTACACAGTATTGCCATTAAAATTCAGGACAATGAACATGTAGTCCTAGAGGAGATCTACTTTTGATTCAGCTAGAATATGAGGGTAGATACCTCTATCTGCAATGTGAAATGGACAGAATTAGTCCCAAAAAGCCATTATAAAACAGACAAATTTGAGGTAGAAGAGCAGCTTTGGCTTGGATTAACAGTGATTATTTTTAAATGATTAATAAATTGAAGTGCTTTTTTTTTTTTTTAAGAATAAATTTAAATCTGCCTACTCTGATTTTTTTCCATCCATGCCAGCAACAGCGTTGCTGCCCACTTTCTTCCAGGCTTCACCCAATTCTGAGCAGTATGTTCCAGAAGAAACAGCACAGATATTTTTGTAGTCATGCTGTCAAAAATAACTAATGCCATATATTGGAAATTTCAAAGAATGCTTTATTTCTGTTCTAATAACATACACATCTATAGACCAGCTTAGATGGAAAAAAAAAAAAAAAAAGCCTTCAATTCCAAAAACTAAGAGAAATGAGCAGGCTGCTGAAGTGTAAGCATGCATTTCTGAATGGGTAACATGCTGCGGAAATGAATATGTAGAGACTAAAGACTCATCTTTCCTGGACCAGCTGGCTCCAATCTGATCTGGTCCCATCGCAAAACAACATCTGAGCTAAAGAGACAGGATTTGCACAGCTGAATCATAACTTGAGCCCTATTTGTATCGCTAAGGCCAGCCTCAAAAGCAGTTGAATTTCAAACTTACAGACCCAGAAAAGGCTCCAGCATCATTTGTGTTGACTTTGAGGTAGCTGCAGGTCTCAGTAAGGTGAAAGCTCAAGCAATTTAGCCATAACAAGTATGCTATGTAACTTTTACACCATATACTTTGCACAGAGAGTTGATTCACTAAATGCCTGGTATGAAAGAATGCGTTTTGCTTCCATAGTACTGCAATCCTTATTCTCTCATTTAGGATCAATTAGTGACAACTATGAAATCCTTTCATTTGGACAACGGGAGAGGCGAAGTGCCCAGGAAGGACCGCTGGACTCAACTGCTGGAGTCAGAAAGGACTGCTGCTCTGTGAATTCTATTTTATCACATTTGGATGGAGACTGAAGTGCTGTGATGACATCCTCCACTTTTACATCATTTTGTGGTCCAATTACATAAAATTTGGATGTGTTTCTCCTCTCTTCGAAGTGTTTTGCAATATACAGAGCCAGAAAAACAAAAAAATTCTACCAAATAGTTTGAATGGGTACAGGTGCTGTCCCTGCAAAGGCTGAACTTTAAAAAAATATATTTTTAGTAAGAAAAATGCATTCTCAGAATAATCGGCAACTAAAAAGGCTAAACAAACAAACACACTCTAGGCAAGGTTTTCTGCAGGCACAGAACACAATCATTTGTTCCAACCCAAACTACGCTTGATTACGTGCAAGAAAAGCAGCGATCCTGTGACTGATCAGGATAAAATACAGAGGTACTCCAGAGGAGGGTAACAGCTCCAGGCAGGAGATGTCCCTCAGTAGATGGATAAGGTCACAGGTGCTGTTCATGCTAACAGAATGATGAGACAGTTCTGAAGGGGGAGTTCCATCTACACGCAGAACTTGAACTTTACAGCAGCATCTGTTCCTCCTCTACTCACCTCCCACTTTGTTCTCCCTCTACTATCACACTCCATTGGTAACACAGTAATCCTATGCTGACGCTTGCTAAATTACCTACAGCAGCCTTTATTGTCCTCCACTCCTCTCGGTACACCTCAGCACATCACTATCACACCAGTGCTCCTTCAACACACTGCAGTGCCAGATATGTTTACTGAGGTTTATACAGCGTTTAAGAAGTTGACTACTACAGATTTAAAAACAGCTGCCAGGAAAAACACTAAAGGCTGGATTACTGCAGTAGGACATGGCAGGAAGGCTAGCACACCAGTTGCTCCCATGCTTGTTCTCAGCAGCAGTTGCAATAAGGCACAACAGGCAGGGCTGTAATACTGTCACAATTCAGTTCAATACACAGATCATGGAGGCACTCGTGAAGTCCTATGGGATATCAGCAAATGATGGAGGAAAAGGGAACGAGGTATTCAGCAGCTGTTAAAATTTGTTTTAAGCACTTTGCGACTCTTTTCAATAGGGAAGTGCTGATTAAGATAGATTAATCAATAACAATAACCTGATTGCGTAAACAAGAGCCTGGAGATGCTGTCATTTGTTTTAGGAAACAAAATTCAGAGAATTCACATGACCACCTCATAAAATATTTACTGAAACACAGAAGTCACTAATTACAGTGTAATCATATTAGATGTGGCCTCTTCTTATGCTTCATAGCTCTCCTAGCAGGAGAAACAGCTACTTCAGGGCAGAAGTAGCAGAAGGACATTTCCTACCCACACTTGAAGCATGGCAGAAGGATATATTTCTTGTCATAAATTCAAACAAGAACATCAGCACTGATAACAGCATTATGCATTCTGATAGCAAATCAGCTGATGCTCGTGGCTAGATAACCAGGGCAGACAGAGCAGCTGATTGCTGGAGCAGGACCCCAACATAACAAACACGAACAGCCAGAAGCCACCTCTAGGCATAAGGGGAAACACAGATCCTGCTGGCCCTTGCGAGATCAGTGCAAGTTCTGAAGGACAGAACTAAGCAGAGCGAAACCACATGATCCACAAACAAGAAGAAAGACTCTTTATAATCCTGCTCTTAGAACAGAGGAAAAACAGCCCTTCAAAGCTGGTATCACAAGACTTTCTAACATGACAATTATTGCAGTCCTATAACCCAACCATAGCTGTGCACTTCTCAAAGCAAAGCACTCTAAGGCCCTCTGTGCCCATTACCCCACCAGGAAGACTCCAGAAATCCATCTGCGTGCACATTCTCTTCAGCTAAGCAGTAACGTGCTCCCAAACCATTCACAAACAGTCACTGTGCAGGAACAACCACACGCTAACTTCACTCCACACTTCTGAACCGATAACATTGATTTCTTGGAATCCTAATGCTGAGATCCAATTCATTTTTTTAATAGCAGTGGAACATCGCATTGAAGTACAGCCTGCCCATTAATGACACTTCGTGTTAAGTTAGCAGATCAATATCATCTTAAAAAGTTAATTATGCAAAGACAAAATCACTCTTTCAGGAGAAAAATACATTTTCTTTCAGCCTTCAGAACTGTAGCCGCCAGTAGGTGGTGTTTCTGAAATGTCAGAGCACCACTTCTCCCCTACAGATGAAAAGCAAAACTCCACCTGCACTATTGCTGCTTTTCATGCAGGACTCCACGCTCACTGCTGCTCCACGTTCACTGCAAAAGAAGCCCATTTCATCTGAGGGCCTTTGAGCACAACGGTTCTACCACACGTCAAGATGACAACACACACCTGAAAATGCAAATATACAGACAGCACAGGACTGACTTGCAGGTAGGAAAACGGAGATTTGTAACACCAGGTTAGCAAATGACCTTTCTTAGCTGCTATATCTCACCCCATCCAATATTCCCCTCTAAACTGTCCTGGGGGTTTAAGAATATCTTGTATAACAGAAATTGTTGCTTTATATGTGTGCAAAATCGGCTCAGTTGTGACTTGCAAATGAATCTCTTAATAATTGATCAGCTGAGCTCTAGGTTTGAATACACTGCCCTGCCTGCAAAAATGCTGAAGGCAAAAGGAGAGTAAAAGGAACGGTACGCAAAAGGAAAGTGACAAATAAGAGACAGCAGCTGCGTGAGTAGATCCAGCAAAAAAGAAACCAGCAGAAACAGGGTTAATTCCAGCCCTATGAGGCTGTTCAGCAGCACTTTGACTGAACACAAATTAGAACAACCCTGGGAATCTATAAAGCTTGTTTTATTGCCAAGGACGTGCAGCAAGATCTGCATTTTGCTGTCGTAAACTATCCTTTATTTAAGGCATTTTAAAACAGGACAGACTTTGAAATGATGTTTTCACTGCTGAATTGTCAACAGGTGACATTCCCTGCAGCTCTGCACACCTAACGGCAAGTTTATCCTGGCACGGCAGTGGAAGTTGACACATCCATTAAGTGCGTACCTGAGCAACAAGCAGCCTTCTGCTGTCTGCAGGGAAACCAGCTCTGGAAAAACGGAATTAAGGTAAAAATGAAGTGTTTCACAATCTGTGGTTACCTGTAACGTTTGCAGTAGCTTGTGTTTCGGTGGGCTCTCAGACTTCACTGAAGCCTGAGCACAGGGCTGCCATGTAGAATCAATTGCTTTGACTCACAACTTAACCTTCTTTTTATTTACAGCGTTTTACTGCCTTACTCAAAGATAAAAGGGTGTTACATGAAAGACTGTGGTTCGTGCCTCGCTGGTATCTGCTTGAAACAAACACCAAACCTTCTTCAAATCCATGTAATTTCACATGGATATTTTAGCATGCAGATTTACCTTATGAAAACGCTTCAAAGCACAGCAACAGTGACAGCGTACTTACAGCTCTCACTGGGAAGTAAAACCTTTTTTGATTCAAGTATCTGCTGGCTACTTCTAACAAAATGAATACATTTAAGCAAACTGAGACGTGCATTTCTGACTGCAAATACTGTAAGGCTCCTTCTCCATCCGTGGTTTGCTCCTTCTGTGCATCAGCGCTACTTGAAATCATTAAAACGTGGAACTGAGCACTAATTTTACCAGTTTTGCCAGTAGGATGAAGATTAAAGCAATTCAAAATATTTAACATTTAACACAAGCTACCCTGGGTTACCATTTCCATGCTATTTGTTTAGAATTTTATTTAAATAAACTTCCAGCAATGCTCCGAGTCCACAGCATTCAGTGTTCGTAAGGAAACAAATAGGATTACCAATGTTTTCATTCCCTTCCAGAAATCAATGTAGCATAATTAATTGCAAAGAAAAACAAACCGACGTTGGTGTAAATCCATGTGCTGCTTATACTACCTTCATTTCTAAAGTCTGCATTTCCTTCCCTCTGAAAGCAATAGGAACCAACTGCTGTTCATCTCCGCTGCTTTCTCAGCCACAGACTCTCCTACTTAATAATCTTATGAGCTGCTGATGAACTGAATGCACACACACACCGTACGCTTATGCAATATAAACTTTATATTTATAGACTCTCTTCATTAGGCCAAATTCTCCCATTTGATTTCTGTATTTCCACATATTCCAATACTGAATCGTTTAGGATTTATAATGTTCTAACAGACCTACCCTCACGGCACAATATCGTCTCAAACTAATTGTAATCCCTTTAACAGAACCGTTGTACATCCATCCCTACAGGACACCTCCTACAGCCTCAGCTGCACGTCTGAAGTTAGCAGCAGCGTATTGTGCGTGGCAGAACGCTGCAGTATTAGATTAACAGTTTTCCATTTGCAAATTGCAGGTCCAAGGATGTGCATTGAGCATTAACAGAAAACAAACGGAGCTAGGATCTGCCATCTTCCAACCTGCATGAAGGAGAACTGCTGATGAAAACCTTTCTTTGAAATGATCCAAGTACCGTTACGGTAAAAAGATCCCGACGTGATCTTACAGCATATAGGAACTGCAAGTGCTCTCATCTGCAATGCGTATAGTGTCTTGTAAGAAAACAAGAAAGAAAGAAATGTACTTCTTGTACTGCTATATTTCAGTTAATTTCAAGTCTAATTAATTTGGCTTCTAAAGAATTTGAATTTCCTATTTGTAAGTGCGGGCTTTCTTCCATTCTAATCAAAATGCTTCCAATTCGCTCCTTTGAAAACACCCCAAAACCTCATCTTTTTGGCATTACTCCCAAACTGTGAGTGCTGTTATCTTCCGTGCAGGTATTTTAACCATGGAAACCTACTCTGCCTCAGTACCACCTGTCATATGTAACAGCACAACCTTCAACCTCAATGGATCGCATCTGTGTAACGAGAGCCTGTCTTCTAGATTAGCAGATAAATCAGAACACCAACAATACGTCATTGGGCTTTTCTTATCGTGTCTTTACACAATATTCCTTTTTCCCATCGGTTTTGTAGGAAACATTCTGATTCTGGTTGTAAACATAAGCTTCCGTGAGAAGATGACTATCCCGGACCTTTACTTCATCAACCTCGCGGTGGCCGATCTCATTTTAGTTGCTGATTCTCTCATTGAGGTTTTTAATCTGGACGAAAAGTATTACGATATCACTATTATATGCACCTTTATGTCTCTGTTCCTTCAGATCAACATGTATAGCAGCATTTTCTTTCTGACGTGGATGAGTTTTGACAGATACATAGCACTGGCAAAAGTAATGAGGTCCAACCTATTTCGCACTATGCAACACGCCAGGTTGAGCTGCGGTCTCATATGGATGGCGTCTATTTCTGCAGCACTAGTGCCATTCACGGCTGTGCACTTACAACACACCGGAGAGGTCTACTTTTGTTTCGCAGATGTAAAAGAAATCCAGTGGCTAGAAATAACCCTGGGGTTTATCATCCCCTTTGTGATCATCGGCCTTTGTTACTCGTTAATCGTCCGAGTTCTTATAAAAGCACACAAGCACAGGAGCCTTCGCCTGCGCCGACAGAAGGCTCTTCGAATGATATTCGTTGTGGTCCTGGTTTTCTTTATCTGCTGGCTCCCTGAAAACGTCTTCATTAGCGTCCAGCTTCTACAAAAGAAAAGTGAGCCCGCCTCGTCAAGCCCATCTTTCAGACACGACTACCCTTTAACAGGACACATCGTGAACCTCGCAGCTTTCTCCAACAGCTGTTTGAACCCTTTAATTTACAGTTTCCTAGGGGAAACCTTCAGAGACAAACTGCGACTGTACATTGAGCAGAAAACCAAGATGTCCACGTTACATCGGTTCTGCCAGGCTGCCCTGACGTCTGTCATCCCCGACAGTAATGAGCAATCTGAGGTCTGATTTAGGGCTGTTGTGCAGAACGTCTGACTGTGAAGCTGTGCAAATAGTGAACAAAATGCTTACTACTAGCAGCAAAAAGCGTGCCCGCCCGTGTATATATTGCACTGCTGTACTGAGTATGGAAGGTTTATATTCAGAATGTTTTTATGACAACTTTAATGTAGAGGAACATGCTATAGTCAGATTTATATTTAATTAAGAGCAGGATTATTAAAAGCTGAGCACTGAAGGAGCTTTATTTTATATAATACATGCATGAATGATAATATAGAAGAAAATTTTATCAAGCTAGGAAGACTCCAGATTTAACTTGATTATCAGAGATGTTGTTTTGCTGGTGTATAGAAGGTACTTCCACTTAAACAACCAAACTGCAGTAAGAGTGGGTAAAAGTCATTACAACATATCGATGTGGAGATGCAGAAAACAGTGATTTTTACCCAAATGCGTTAAGTTAAATGACTTTGCTTTTGAGAACTATATAGTATTATCATCATTGTATTCCAGCATGTCTTCCACAATTAACTTTTTCTGATCTTAATATAATCTAGAATGGTGATGAGTTTTTGTCTCATAAATCTAATCTGCTGTTTACATCAGCACTTGATCAAACCTGTAATCATCTGTCACTATATGGTTCATCTCAAAGAACTTAACTGCAGCAAAATGTAATGCTCTGCCCTTCTGAGGATTCCCCAGGACAGCATTTCTCAGGATGGATATAATTGGGCTTTTTGTCAAAAATGCAAGCACATATATACGCGCATTCACATCTCCCTTCAGACTCAAACAGAAGTCATATAAGATCTGTCTCCACTTAGCAGACTCATTCAGATGGTAGGAACAACATACTGTGGCTTTAAAGAAGTCACATTCTGAAAAAGACTGCAAGAATTGCTTACAAAAATGAAAAAGCCTCTTTTCCTTTTCTTTTTTTT
>JAOWBP010004330.1:9068642-9078962 GCA_028571105.1 Tragopan temminckii
CCCTGGAGGCATTCAAGGCCAGGCTGGATGTGGCTCTGGGCAGCCTGGTCTGCTGGTTGGCAACCCTGCACATAGCAAAGGGGTTGAAATCTTTGAGGTCCTTTTAAACTCAAGCCATTCTATGATTCAGTGATTGATTAAGCAATCTTGCTAAGCAATTCCAAACCAAGAATACCAACCCTTACAGTGAGAGGGACTGGAAAAGCAGAGGTGATGGAAGAGGAAACCTGGCAGAGGCGACAGGAAGAGGGCTGGAGAAAGGAAGGAAACCAAAGTGACTGTTAGTACCAATGAGCCCAGTTCCTCCAGAAGTCAGAGGGCTGCTATCTCCTTCTGCCAGCACAGCAGCAAAGCAAGCAACATCAGAAGTTCAGGGGAATCAATTTTAGCATGCCTGACAGTGACAAATAAAGCTTAAAGAAGGCTTCACATTTGTGAACTCCAAAGAGAAAGAAGGTGGAGTGGGGATACAGCTCGCTCCACAGTAGCTGCACTGTGTTGCTCTGTTTGCTCATTAAGCCGATGTTATTTCATAACCTTTAATATAGAGCAATGTCAAAGGGGCTTTGTTTGCTGCCCAGGATGACCGGCCCCTCACACAACACGCTCTGCCTACCCACAGCCTCCTGCCCCACGTGCGCCCTGCCTATCATCTCAGCACACAGAACACTGTTTCTATCATACACAACGCACATATGGCCATCCCCCAGCTCCACTGCAAAAAGCAGAATCTATAACCACAGCTCAAAACCTACAAAGAAGAAAAGCCGGCAAATCCTTCGATGCAAGGTTCATAAAAGAAAGGCTGACAAATGATTTACTCTTTGAGGCTTGCCAAAGAGCCGCACCGCAACCGCAGCTATAGAACTGACACTAAATAGTTCACAGTCATATTGGATTTAAATAACTATGTTCTACCATTTAGCACCTTATGAAAATAAAGGGCATACAAAATTTCACTGCCACGCAGAAAGCAAGCTTTGATTCAAAGTAAATGGCTGTAGAGATACATTTCCTTATATCTCCTCTGTGGGACTTACAGAGGGAGATTTTTTTTAATTACATATTGTACAAAGAAATAATTAACATTTTTCATGAAAGCCGGCTGTTGTTGACATCTCAGCTCTTGGCACCAGAAACGCTGGGAATACATTACATTGAGTTGATTTGGAAAGGTTTGTATGGATGCAACCCAGGCAGAAAAGCCTGAAACAAGTTCTGCAGGAAGCCAGACTTAAATAAGAACAAGCTTTTTATCTTCCTGATCCAGGAAAGGGTTTTTTTTAGCAGTTGTGTCAATGTTAAGAGCAAAACAAACATGTCCTTACATACACAGGCACGGCAATCAGGGGGCACTGGAATTTGCAGCTGTCATTTGCAATGGGTGCACCTTGAGATCAGACAATGAGCAGCGATGCAATCTTTACGTGTTTCATAGACCTACACCCCATTCTAAAGAGCACATCAAGTGTAATCATTAGGAACTGCTGAATAAGAAGAAATCCAGCTATTTACTAACTTAAATGAAAGCATTTACAAGCACGCAGAGCAATAAGACTTACAAAAGGAGCTTGCTGCGTTCTACTTTATAGATTGTTTGCTTCTATAAAGTACATATAGTAACAGATGAAGCTCAAAAGCATAAATTAGGACCATATTCTATTTCTCATTTTTCTGCACCAGTATCAGAGTCCTAAATGCAACACAAATATTTAAGACAACGGCACGACTGCAGCTCAGGGAATGCAGTTTTGCTTCATTTGCAACTCCAGCACTGCCAGGAATGTTTGCATATTTGCAGAAGGATTTTGCTTACTAAGGGTAAGAGCCCTTAATTAAACCACATTCACCAATCGGGGGAAGAGAGAAATGAGAAAAAGGGGAAAACAAAAAGCAACCCTCAGGAAGCTTTTGTATCCACATCCCCGTGGCTCACCCGCAGCCCCCCATACCCAGCAGTGCATGGAAGGATTTTCACAAGCAGATGAGGCTGTCACAGCAGCCAGGCTGCCATCGCACCATCATCCCCCCGGGTGCTGACGGCCCCTCCCGGCTCTATCTGACTGTGGGCTCAGCGAAGGTAGAGGCAGAGAAGCTGTTTTGAAATCAGTGCTGGAGGGGAAAAAAAAAAAACACAAAAAACACACAACCAAAAAAACTCAACAAACCACGAGCTCCATCTCCTCCAATGAAAGAGGTACCACAGGGTGTAGGCAGGTTGCCAGGCGCGCTCGGCAGCGTGACCGCACTGCATTGAGTTTCTTTAATGAAAGCCAGGAAAGAACACATTACACAGTGTTTCTTCTGCGAGCTCGCTAGCCTCCAGTGATTGAAATCAATAAAAACAGTCGGCAAGGGGCCCAGTGGGGGAAGAGAGAAACCTCCACTACAGCATTCAGTTTGCTTTGCACTTTCTCCCTCCCCCTGAAGTTAAACTCGGATCACCATGACGAGCTGCTCGGCTCCCAGCGCTCGCACCGGGATTTGAGGGCAGGGAGCGCCTCGGCTCCTGCTGCCCTGCTCAGAGAACCACGGCGCTGTGTTCAGATCGAATCCCTCCTGGAAAAGTTCACCGGACAAGTGCACTGCCCTGCACCCAGAAGGGGAAAGCCCTGCAGGAAGATGGTAGAGGAGCACGGGGAAGAAGGAGCCATCTGAGCCAGCGGGAGCCCACGTCCTGGTGAGGATGCCAAGCCAGGGGACCTGCGGATCTGCTGGCAGCCAGCAGCCCAGCTCACAGCGACCTGCACCGTAGGGCAGCCCAGCACTCGCAGCACATCAGCACAGAGCCAGGTAAGCAGGAGCCACATTTAATCCTTCTCCGCTTTGCGCCCAGTGTCGGACCGGGACCTCCGCACCTCGCGTCCCTCCTGGTCCCCTCCCAGGTGTGCCAGCACTAAACTCGTCCTGCTGGAAAGTTGCGTGGGGCCGCTCATCCTCGCTGAGCTACAAAACGTGCACAAAAGCCCTTTGTTTGCTAGTTTTGGGTCGGATTTGCTCGCTGACAAGGTAGTGCGGGGCCATTGCGTAACCCCCGCGCTGGAGCACAGCCCTGGGCTGCTCACAGCGATGCGACGCAGCCGCGCTGAGGCTGCCAGTAATGAATTTCTAATGGGGTCCATACTTATCTTTGTTATTTATGTATTTTAATCACCATAGCAGCCACACACTCCGTATTTGCACCGAGCTCCATGTGCTGGTTTGTACCATGAACTACAGCAACTTGCATGCACATGGGTTTCTTGGGTTATTATATTGACAAGGAGTTTGTAACCATCTTTTAATACAGCCAAAGGGGCTTTGGGGCACATTGTCCAGGAATGACCAACATAGGTTTCCCCAACACTTGTATATCCTACCACGAATTCAGTGCACGCTGTTTTCCTATAGACTAGCCCTATAAAAATGGGAAAGACGCAGATCATGACTGCAGACCCCCCAGTCCTTCACAAGTTTTTGGTCAGCTTTAAATAACAAAATCTACCTAGACACCAGCGAGACATGGAGGGTGAAATTAAAGCTTGCCTTTTGCTGGGTCAGCAAAAATGATGGTGGCTCCAGCTCTTTCCCAGCGATGGCAGGAGCTCAGTGGGATGGCCAAGCAGCAGGAACCTGCAGAGCCTCCATCCCATGGGAGGCAGGCACAAGGTCTGACAGGCTGACAGCCCTTCCATGCCTCCCACTGCAGTGCCACAAGGCAGGGCGTAAGGCCGGAGCTCAGCAAGTGCATCTGTATGGGGGCAGGTGCAGCTCTGCTTCTTCCCTGCAAAACAGCCTTTTAGGGGTGACTGGATTTTACATGGAAATGTAAATGAGACCCACGCTTTAAAGTGATGTAGGGAACATCTTCCTGACTAGGACTTATTTCTGCACAGAGGTTTGTTGAAACTTTTTAAAGCATGAACATTGCGGAAGCAATCCTTAAAGACCAATTAGTTTTTCAACTGATTTTATCAGTCCAGTTTTGTACTCTTTGCAAAAAACAGTCATAAAATTACAGATCTAAGAAAACTAAGAACAAAAAAAAAAAAAACCCAAAGTAGCCATTCAGGAGAGAAAATGGTCCCTTCTGACTTTTGGGGCATACCCACAGGCCCACGATTTGCTGTACTGTCACAGCTTTTAGAATCTGATCTGTGCTCTGTCTGTCCCTGCAGAGATCCCTTGCAGAAATCCCACCACCCGTTGAAGGCTTCAGAGCAATCACATCCCCCCCAGCCTGCAGGACTGCTTTCCATTGCTCTCAGGGCTAAATTTATCCTTATGCAGAGGAACCCATTGAAGTCTTTTCTTAAAATCTCAAAAAAGAAAATTGGGTGGGACAGGCAATGCACATCATTCAAGTTCTAATGATATTCCTCCCCATCAGTCTCCCAGCAGAATACACAAACATAATCTTTACAGCAGAGCACGGGGTAATTTGTTCATAGCAGTATGTTTCAGAAGCAAAGTGGTCTGAGATTCCCTAATGCTGTTAACAGAACATGTTCTTTTCAAACACACAACAGAGAAAAAAAGCATCATGCATTTTCTTAGAAGCAGCTTTAAGCAAACACAGATACTGTAGCTGCCATACCACAGAGCAAGATTTGTCCACATTTTTCAGTTGTGCCAATGGTATTTAAGCAGATTCACTGGGCAGTGACCCAGTCTTTCAAACCCTTCCTTTAGACTATGGAGATTGGGAAGAACCCCGTGTTGCTTCCTGAGCTGGATGCAACAAAATAGGACCAATAGGTGTCTTTCCCACACTTCTACTAGAATCATAGAATTAGAGCTAGCATTGATAGCTTCTTATCATTAGAAGTACTTCACCCTCAGCTGTCTCCAATATGGTCAAGAGTTCCTAATAACACATGCCAATTGTCCATACAACAAAACACACTGGTAAAAGAGCTTTTTGAAAACAGCATATAAGATTATGCAACCATCACCAAAGTAGGTGAAATACTTTCATAGGCACAAGGACAAACACTTCGTTTTTATCTCTCCTATCCACATCTTAATGAAAGGAAAGGTCTGGAATTCTACGAAACGATTTGAATGACTCTTCCAAAGAGGCTGAAATTCAACAATGATGACAATAACAAAGTGCAACTCTTGGGATGTGCTGGGCTCCAGGGTAAGCAGTCCTGGGCGAAACATAATACTTGTGTCTGCACTGGGAAAAAGAGAGTTTCCATCCCTTTTGAATGAGCATGATCTGATACTTCTTGAATACTGTAAAGCTTTGAGATATCTCCTTTCTTAATTACACCAGTTGACAGTGCTGGAGTCATTCAGTCGAGTGCATTTAGTCTGCTCCATTTCAAGTGACAGCTTCCCTGTGATGTACCTATCCTGACAAAAAAAAATGGAACGTAACTAAATATACAGTTGAAAAGGTGCATTTTCTCCCTAATCTATAGGAGAGACTAGTGAAACTGAAGATTAATTCTTAAATGAAAAGCAAATGTGTACTGATCCCTAAGGAAGGCAGTTTACCTTATAATCCCAATAGGTTTGACTAAGGAAGAAATTTTTTGTTATAGACAAAACATTTGCATCATCAACAGTTTCACTTCCCAATTCCTGTGAAATGGTTATTCCTGTAAAATATGTATAACTTCCATGAATAGACCATCGAACACCTGTGTGAGCCTGTTTTAAGAAAGAAATGCTATAAAGCTGCACTTGTATCTCCTGCACAGTTCAGTTCCCATTGAACATCCCATTCTACGTTTGGTCTCAAAGAGAAAGGGAAAGGAAGGATGTTTTCAAGAGATAGCACACATTGCAGCACCTTGCCTTCCCCCTGGCCTGCCTGCTGCCCTCCCACTCACAATCACAGAACGGTTTGCTCGCCTAGCTCCATCACCCTGCCCTTGGTGCAGCCCAGGATACAGTTGGCCTTCTGGGCTGTGAGCACACGTTGCTGGCTCACGTTGAGTCCTTCATCAGCCCTAGCTGTACTGGCTGACCAAACACAGCTGGTATGAAGAAAGAACTAGAATGCATTACTTGCCAGCTTGCCGTGGTCTCCTCAGAGTTCCTTAAGAAAACTCCATCCACAGCTTCCTCATTCTTAAAGTCTCTGACATTAAAGTGCCATCTCTTCCTGAATCCTATTTAGCAACATTCCCCTTAATTCTGTTGTGAGTTTTTATAGCATCACGTGTGCCTTCATTATGGAGAAGGAGAGAAAATTGAAAAACAATTATAATTTAAGACCCTACATTAAAACCTGCTGACTGTTTAGTAGAAAAAACCCCACAAAAGCTGTTTGTGTTTCCACACTCCATACTAAGGAGTGAACGCAGCATAAAACAAGTTGTGGTTGGCGTTTGTTTTGAAATTAAGACAGCTAGCAAGTTATCCTCCAATAAAATTTTATTCATCTACATTTCAGTAACAACCAGCTTTCACATATTTATAAGGTTAACGCTATGATTTATGTGAACTGAATTTATAGCTCACTTTGGTTTTACACTGCTGTACTTTCCTACTGAAAATTAAGCTAAATATCAAGATGTTCCCTAAAACGCCTTAATAAAATTGCAATCTCTAAATTGAAAGAAAATCTGCTTAGGCAAAGAGGTTCTCCCTTTTTCCCTTTTATTTTTTAAGCCATCTTTAGAAATCAGTATTTTCTCTTGGAATACTGGGAGCTAAAACCATACTGGAAGGTTGCAAGGTAGAACTGGAGAGTATCGGCTTCCTCTCAACAAACCGAGACAAAAACATTTCACTTCTTTACAAATCCCCTGCATGAACTCTGCATTTACTTAATGCTTCCACAAAATCTGCCATTGACTTCTGTTAATTGACTCACAAAATTCCAGGCCAGCCTGGGAGTGCCGACCTCCCTTCCACCCTCCATGAGCACGACGTGCAAATCCATGATCAGTTCCAGCTTTCAAGTCATGAACAGCACCACGATTCATGCTTTTCCTGCCTTGGAAAGTGTTTACAACATCATTATATTTTTTGTACCTATACACTCAGATCTTACTTTAGTTAGCTTTGGGATACAACTGGGAACAAAAGATAATATTCTGATTCATCAAACGCTCCCGACAGCTTTCACGGCAGGAAGCGTGGTTCACGTTGGCAAGGCAAACTCCACAACTTGCCCAAAGTAACAAATACAAAGCAGAGGTGGAACTCCTCAGCTTTAAGTTTCCTAACTTTCAGGCATATGTCCACCCAGAAAAATGTATTACAGAATGACATTCTCTCCTTCCATACAGTGCATCTTTAGACACAAAAAAATCAAAAATTCCCAAACAATTTTGCTTTGTATACCTTTTTGCAAGGCAGCTCTGCTGCAGGTTACTGCAGCTGCCCCAGCTGGCTGCGCTCACACAGCCCCAGTGCACCTCCACCCAGCAAACCCTGCATCAGAGAAAGCCTAAATAACAGCACGAAGCCACTCAGACAACACTCTTCTACATCTGCAACGGAATTTTGTAATTACTCTGAAGGTTCCTCCTGCTCCAAAGGAGGCCGTAGGGCTGCAGGGATGGCCGTATTCTATCCAAAGCAGCACGGCGATACAAACTGGAGAACACAAACGTCACACAAAATGAAGAGAAAAATATGAACTGTGTACATGAGGCCCTCACTGACAGAACATATAGAATGTTCCTCAGCTGACAGCTTTATAACTCTAACTGGTTCTGCAAATGAAATCCAAACAAAAGAGCGGAGATGTTCTCTAAATCACTCAGCAATTGCTGTTTAGCAAAACCAGCAACCACGAACTCCAGCAAACAAAAAGAGGTACTTTAAGTGACCTTAATGAATGGGAAAAAAATGCCAGGATTCTTTCTTTCAGCTCTATTTTTCTATATTCTTGAACCTACGCACAAATATTGTATAACCAGCAATCAATCACATCGACTTTTTATATGTTGAGAGAAGTCAGATTCGGAGTGATAAAACGAGTTCAGGCAGAGGGCACATGTTAAGCAGCTGCGAGTCCATTGAAGCTGGCTGTACACCCAAGCACTTAATGTCATTACCCTGAGCTCCCATTTCTTCCTTTCCCGCCTTACACTGCAATATCCATATTATATTCTAATAGAAATCATTAACTTACTGGAGGAAATACAGTCACGCAGTGACAGCAGCAGCCCAAACAATATGCTTGTAAATTAGATGTGGTGTATTTTGCTTACAGTAAAAGATTGTACAGCCACCTGCTCTGTTCCGGCTCTAAACGGAGCTTTTTGGTGAACAACAGAATCTCAGGCAATAGTTTCAGCAATGATTTAAGCCACCATAAGGTGGTCCTGCTGTCAAAAGACATGCTCTGTGCTCTCCTGCCTCTCCCCCTAGTTGGCCCCAGTGTTGGTACAGCCTGTAAACTCTCCTGGGTTCAAACAATCTCCCCATTCCATGACCAAACCATGACCAAACCATGACACCCACCAAAAGCTGCTTCAAACCCCAATCTGGGAATGGCTGTGGCAGCAAAGGAGGTGATATAAAGGGGGGAACCTGTGGCAGGACAGCTCATGGGATCACTTCTGCACCCTCTGCTTAACACACCATTCCTTGAGAGAAGTGTAAAATATTTAATGTTGCCATGTGTATTCTTCCTTTTAAGTACAAGGAGGTGATGACTTTTTGCTTGCCAACCCAAATGATCACAGATCTTTTGGCATTCAAATTCAGAACAAGAATCGGTCTATCACAAACCCAATTCCATCTCTTTTCTTCTTACCCTTGCAATTGCATTTCAGTGGGTGAACATTTGCAACAGGAATGGATCAACAAGGATGGAACAAGGATCAAATACTTTTGCTACAACTACATTTTGAAAAAGCTATTTTTCTAGTAGACACAAGCAAGTAAATCCAAACATTAACAACAGATAACCAATATAGCTATCTATAGGTTTTTAGGCATAAGGATTTTCCCTTCCCACAACACTGAAATTATTCCCACACAAGGTGAGTCCCTCTCCTCTCTCAGCCCTCCTGGATGAGCTGCTTGCTCCGTTCTTCCCTCTGTTCAGATGTGCTCAGGCTGTTAGAGCCATTAGTCCCCAGCTCGGCACACACCACAACTTCCTGCCATCCAGAGCTCCAAACCACATCCAGGAAACAAACAGCAACGGAAGCAGACAGACTCCGATGGGAGCTGTCAGGTTTTTAGCCACTTGAATTTATAGCAGACACTGGTTAGCTTCTGCACTGTATGCTGCATGAAAAAAATGCCTCACGTTACCAGTGTTAAAGAGCCTTCCCAAGTGAAACTACTAAAATTCAAACATACCTCTGCACTATTTCAATGTGCGTGCAGCCAGTAAGTGATAAGATTCATCTCAGTTGCAAAAGCATTTTGTTTTCATCAGAGGGCTCTTTCATTTTGACCTAAGTACTGAGGGTCATTGCTATAGGACCAATGACACAGAAAAGCATTCAGGTACAAAATGTTTAATTCTTTGAACATCAGGTTAATTTGTTTTATAAACTTAAACCAATATTTGAAAGGTTGAACAAATATTTGAAATGCTTTGGGCTAGTTACCTATTTAGGAAGAGAACACATTGTTTCAAAAGGACTTTTTGCCCCTCAGGCAACACAGAGCCAAATTCAGACTGAGCTCATCACACCCTAAAGACGTTCAGCTGGTCCGAGCCAGACCCTTCCAACAGGTTGTTGTGAAGATGCCTGATAGGGTGAAATGAAATGCTTTAGGAACAGAAGTGCTCTAACAGGGAAGAACGGGTACGCCAAAATATGTAAAATATTAAATAAAAAAGTGAAACACATCATGGAGGTGAAAGGAATACACACCAGTAGCAATACTCGTGTTAGAATCTGTGCAAAATTTATAATCCAAAAAGAAAGCACAATGGCAAAAACCACTGCCTGCCTTCTAAATAAAATAACTGCTTTCAATCCCACACTGAGGGCTGTCGGAAACATCACCTATTTCAAAGTGCATATGGGACTCTAAAAGCTTCTGAAATTCATCCCCCATAGTGAAAGCCTTACTATTTCCTGGTTTCATTTTAGATTTTTTAGAATGAGGTTGTATTTGGATGACAGTCAAAGCAGGCTGAATAGTTCTTGTGCTGCAACAGGGTCAGATAGAAGCCATGTCCACATCCCTGCCAAAGCACGGTATGCAGTCTGTGTCCCTCACCAACTTCAGCAGTTAAAGCAGGACACAAGCTGTAGGGTTTCAGATCTATCATAGAATCATAGAATGGCCTGGGTTGAAAAGGACCACAATGCTTATCTAGTTCCAACCCCCTGCTACGTGCAGGGACGCCAACCAGCAGACCAGGCTGCCCAGAGCCACATCCAGCCTGGCCTTGAATGCCTC
>JAOWBP010004330.1:9079062-9109618 GCA_028571105.1 Tragopan temminckii
GACACAGGGGTGTGACACTGTGGTGTGACACTCGGGTGTGACACAGGCTGATGCCAAGAGCCAGGCATGGGTCAGTTATCAGGAAATTGCTAAGTGGCTTGGAAAGTGGGCTCATTCCACATTGCACTGGATGTTTTATACTGAAGAGCCTATTTATGAGGGGGCCAGTCTCGCAGCTTTCACACTAAGGAAGGCATTTCTCCCGCTCCCTTGCCTCTCCTTGCTCTGACTCATGTCCAGCCACACTCTAGACCAGCTCTGACCCTACACTGGCAGAAAATAAGCAGCCACAGAAAGTGAATGGTTTCTGAACCAGCATACGTGATGCTGCATACAAGCCTGAGGCAGTGCTGTGGTCACCTGCATGGGAACCAATGTTACAAACCCAGAGCTGAAAATGCTCACACTGCCAGCAAAGACCCTGCAGTGCTGACAAAGTCCATAGGATTTTTCCCATACCCACTGAAAACTGTAAAACTGGAAAGAGAGGTGGGCTAGAGCTTACTACCCAGCCGTTACTGTGCCATGAGCTTGGTGCATGGGGTCTGTGCACAGAGCTGCTGTCAGCACAGAAGGAAGGCTTCCTAAGGCGGCTGCTTGGTTAGAACAGTTAATGATTATCTTCTGGAGCAGCCATTATGTGTAGGAACAAGGAGCTGTGCTGCAGAGGGAAGGTGTGAAACCTGAATGATGGTGCGGGTAAGAGAGGAGGCTTCGTCTGTTAACACAGGCAGGAAACCAGATGTGGGTTAGAGAGTGGTGAGTCACTGAAGATGCTTTGTGTTGCTTTGGAAGCAAGAAAGGCAAGTCAGGATGGAAAGAAAAAAGGGAGAAACTGACAGTTACAGAGATTGAGGGGGTGGCTGGGGCAAGTCCAGCACAAAATGTTACTGTCATCTAAACCGATGTGTGCTTCAAGTGGAAGGAAAGAAAGGGGCAAGAGAATATGAAGAGATGACAAAGTAGTCACCCTTTGTTCAGCCGAGGCTCTGACTTTTCACAGCTTTAGTTCACAACTAAGGGCAGCACTCTGATAGCTGCACTGTGCTTTGTCCCAGTATTGCATTCGTACATTCTCTGTGCTTGTACTGGGGCTGCACTTTCACTTGTGCTGTGCCTTGGGGCCAGCCCCAGCTTCCGATCCAGCTCAAGGAATCTGCTGAACAAGCTGTGTAACAAGAATGCCTTTGCTGCTACGCTTGCTTACATTCATTTTGCTGCTGCTTTGTTTGCAGTCTAACTACTGCAGGTCTGACCTTAGCTCCTACTTAACAAATAAATATTTTGCTCTGTTGCTGTTTATCTATCTGGCATTGCAGGATAACGTAGATTTAGGGTCAAACTGATAAAGCTGGGCTGCACCTCCTTTTGTACGCCCACACGGAGTGCAGGGATCCCTGGCAACACGCGGCCAGAACATGTTGAACAATGCAAAGTGTGAGCAATGCCCAGAGCCACGAACAGCTCCAAGGAAACCAGGCCGTTTCTAGAAAGTCGCAAGCAAAAAGGCTTCTTCACTGCTTTGATAATTGTCCCTTCAAAAGTATCTCTTTTCCTAAGCATCTGCGCAGTCCACAACTTGATACCATTTATAAGAAGGGAAGAATTTTCAGAGCTGATTATCTGGTGAATTGGAGTCCTCCCGGACCTACAAGATGCTGAAGATGCCATGCCAGGCTATTTCTTGCATTGGTCCCAAGGAGACAGACAAGCAGTTGAGGTGGTTTTGAGTTCTGGCTATCATATTTCTAAAAGGATTTACTGACTTGCGGAGAATTTGGGATAGGAGGAAGGGAAAGCAGTGATGGAGAAGGAAAATCCTTCACATAGACACTGGCATGGAAGATGCTTCTGTGTGCCTTAACGAGGAGATGGAGAAGGAAGGAAGGAAGGGCAGGGCCACACAGTGTCTCAGAGATGATTGGAGTCATCTGCTGCCATCAACCTTTCCTCACTGCAGAGGGAAAATGGAAAACTGAAGTGAATGGCAACACATTTAAACTAATAAAGGAAACAGATTTCTCCTGCCCGTTAAAAACTCTAACACTGGAGAAAGGATACAGCTCCGTGTTCTTCAAGGTAAAAGCCAGGTCAGGAAGAAATATGAATGCATCGCCTTGCAGTGCTCACCTGGAGCCCGCGCGGTGCTGCTGCCTGGCAGGGCTCTGTGCTGGGTGCCGGGCAGGGCAGCACGTAGCAGCGTGGCTCCGGAGCAGAACACGTACCAGACGGGTTACCGAGACAGGAATTTCTTGTCATCACAACAGCTTGACTTACCTTTGTCATCTTAATGCATTGCACTCAGAGGTTGGTAGGTTTAAAAAAACCCAACGTGCTTCCCCCCTCCTCCCGGCCTTTCAGACATAATTTAAATCTCTCTCTGAAAGGCTTTTTTATTATTTTGGCAGCTCCCAGGGCAGGGATGACATACCAGGAGCACGGCAGTGGCACGTAGCTCTCCGGTCAGACCAAGCCCTGCAGGAGCACACACAGAGCACAGTGCTGTGCCCCCGCTCTGCACCCTGTGCCACCCCGGCCCCGCTCTCCTGCTTCGCACCCCTACTGCTCTGTGCTGGCTGCAGCAGGGCTGAGTCACACAAGGCATGCTCTAGAGAAAACCGTCGCCTCCAGCCCATTTCTTGGAAACTAATAAAAAAATCCCAGAAATGTTGCAACACATTCACTGCTTCTGCCACACTGCCACATCTCTGCAGCACGTGTGCACCAGAGCTGCTCCAGGACCATGCTACGTCCCTGCACACCAGGCCTGCTGCCTTCACCACCCT
Organism: Tragopan temminckii; assembly: GCA_028571105.1. Classification (NCBI taxonomy): domain Eukaryota; kingdom Metazoa; phylum Chordata; class Aves; order Galliformes; family Phasianidae; genus Tragopan; species Tragopan temminckii. Next base: position 9,081,849 of record JAOWBP010004330.1, read on the forward strand.
CTTTGCTCTCACAATGCTGAGGACACAATGCTGAGGACACACTGCCAAATAACATCCCCTGCACAATCAAAGCTTTGGATGAAAGGAGCTTTGTGCTTTCTGATTGCATCACGACAGACCTTTCTTTCCTGAGCAAATGCATTCCATGGACGGTTTATTCCCAGCATCCCTCTGACAGCCACGGCTCAGCCTGACAGACCTCAGTCCCTTCTGCAGGGGATGGGAACCTTCGGGAGGAATGCATGCTCCGGGTGTTTCATACCTTTGACTCACAATAGTTCCATTCTCCATCATGCTCAGGTTCTGCAGCCCTCCTGCTCAGCTAGCTTCATTAACTTCATTAATTTCTCCCCTCCGTCTCTTAGAAGCTGCTCTTTCCAAATGAGGAATCCCCCCAGCAACTTCAGATCCAATTTTGCCCTCCCATTTAATTTACACACAATCCACTCATGATCACTTGACCTGTGCTAATTTTCCATGGCCAGCTCCTACATGTCCTGCACCTCAGAAGTCAACAATCCCATCCCCTCCGGGCACTCCGCAGCCACTCTTTGAGCTTTATGGGCTACAGCACCCCAGGATACACGGCCGTTACCATCATTAACAACCTTTGATCTCCACTTGACACAGACAAAGTCAAAGCCTCCCCTAACCACTTCTCTCTTCAGCAGCCCAAAGCCCCAAGCCCCATCCAAACCCAAAGCTGGGAGTTTCCTATAGTGCTCAGAGGAACCTTTCCATTCCCCAGTCAGCAGCATTCGGAGGGTCACAGCACTGCCAGTGAGGGACCTGGAGGTCTCGGGCGGAGGAGGCAATAGAGGAATGCCAAGCACCTTTTCCCATGTATATGTTCTTGCACACACATGCATGGGTTTGTAATTTGAAACTCTCTTTACTTCTGGACAGGCTTTGCAAACTGCTTAGACCACATTCTCTGAGGTGTTTAAAGAGGGTGGAGTATGCAGTATTTATTTAGGTACTCTACAAACCTTAATAAGAATCGAGTGCTTGTAGCGATCGCAGAGAACAAACAGAGAGCCAGCTGGCAGGAGCTGAGCGCTGCCGCTGCGCTTTGATTGCTTCTAACACCAAAAACCAGAATAGTACTTTTAAAAAAATGGCTTTCTTAATTTCTTTTATCTCCGATCCTGTATTAATGGGTCTGCTATGTGCGGCAGTGCTGTTAGCTGTACTCTATTTTTCAACCGGCTCTAAAAATGCAGCGTTTAAATTGCCTCCTGGTCCAACTCCTCTTCCGATCATTGGTAACCTGCATTTGGTGGACATCAGAAGGCAAGATAAGTCACTAATGAAGGTAGGACAAAAAACCCAAACCTGGATCCTTGTGCATTTTAAAGCTGCCTGGGCTATATCAGCGCTAATTTTTTGTCTTTTTAAATTTGAACTAAATAGTAAAGGTGTGGAAACTGCTTTATAATATTTTCTTTCTGGTCTTCTTCAAGCCAATGTCTGTGTTGGTGCAGTGTCATTTATGAGCAATCAACCGTTAAGAAAAACACCTCTGGGTAATATGAAATATCTTCATGTAATTGCTATGATGTACATGAAGTCTGCAGCACTTGTGGGACTTTAAATATTAATTTGACAGCTCTGACACCCAGAAAATGTGGACAGCGTTAGGAAAGAACTAGCGTGAATGGAAACCACTTCCCTCCCTGCATCCTAGAGAAGCAGTGGGGGAATGTCGTGATGCAGTGACCCCAAATCCAGATGTCCCATTGCAAAACCTATTTCCCTCTGAATGAAAGGGATTTGCATTAAAATCTGGACAGCAGCAGAAGGGTTGGATGGAAAGACTGAGCTGAGGAACCAGAAGGAGAAGCCTGGAAGCTCTTCCATTGGCTTGCAATCAGAACAGCTTACCCCGCTCATGCTGGAGCTGTGTGTTGGTGCCAGGCACAACTGGCACAGCCAGCACTGCGGATCGCTCCCTCCTTGGGTGAGGGCTCCATCACTCCAGTGCTGGGTGAATGCAGGCGGCTGTCGGTGTGCAACGCTGGGCTGAGGCTGCATTGCTGCTTTGCCTTACGGGCAGTGCAGAGCTGGGGCAGCTCACCCAGCGTGCTGGGCAGAGGTTTGCCTTCAGGCTGAGTTTCTGAATGACCTCTGCATGCTCTCACTGCCTGCTCCGTTGTATTTGCAGTCACCTATATTTGACTTTAATTTGGAATTAATCCAGAGAGGTTATCCCTGTTCCTCACCCCACAGATTAACACCAAAGCAGTGTCTGCACTGTGCTATGGCTCTGACTGGGCACACTGGTGGGGTGCTGCTGTGCAGGTGGGGATGCACTCTTTCCTCTGCATGAGCTGTGGCTGCACCGTGTGGGCTGAGGCTGTGTGCATGCAGCTGGGCAGCACCTGGGGCCGCCACTGTCCTCCTTCAGCCATTGCAGACCCTTCCCCATTGCCCCGCACTGTTCTGCAACTGTTGTTGCTCCAATCCCTTGACCTAGCAGCAGCAGGAGCATGGGAGAGGAGCAAGGGCTGTCCTGTATAACAGCGTCGCTATTTGCACTATTCTGGTCTTTCCTGCACTGCCATCCGAAGTCCAATGTAACTCCATGTGTTGTACTTACGTTTTTTCACTTTCTCCTTAACAAAGAGATCAGATTAGCAATGCACTGACAGGGGGTGGGCAATAAACCCGAGCACCCCTCCGCTCACCTGTGCAGAGCATCCCATGCTCAACCACGGGGAGTGCTGACTGAGAGACTTTCCCCCATTGCTGACCATCACAGCTTGCCTCTCTTTCAGCTTGCGGAAGAATACGGCCCGGTCTTCACCCTCCATTTTGGCTTCCAGAAAGTTGTGGTCCTGACTGGGTACGAAGTTGTGCGGGAGGCGCTTGTGAACTACACAGAGGAGTTTGTAGACAGACCATCCATCCCAATATTTGACCAAATTCAGAATGGAAACGGTACTAGAGCAATGAGGGGGGGGTGGGAGGGATGGTGCCGCTCAGTGCCAGTCTGGCGTTGCTCCCTGCAGCCCGGCCTTGAAAAGCTCCTTGGACCCTTCCTACACCGATGGCATTCCCTCATTTTCATGCAATGCATTTCCACTGTCATTATTTTTTGGTAGTATACTTGCAGTCAACCCTTATCCTCTCATTGGAGGGTGAGGAGTGGGGTTTTTAAAAGCACAGGTTTGCCCTTTCATCCCGGTGCCTGGCATCCATTTTGGATACAGTCAGTCCCCAGCATCTTGTCTCCCTCCACCAAAGCTCTCAGGTGGGACGTGCATTCTGTTCAGCAATGGGCTGAGGCTGGAAATTCTTTCCCCAGACATCCCCATGGTTTTCCCAAGGACATCAGAGGACATCCTGCCTTGTTCCTCCAGCCACTGCTCCAGCCAGGCTCTGGTGTGAGCAGCCAGAAGGCAGCTCTGTATGCTGGTCACAGGCCAGAGTTGGGATTACAATTAGAAATTAAATTACCCAGCCATAATATCAAGAGATGAATTTATCGCTACATAAGGAAAAGGAATTGATGGGGGGAAAAGCATCATTCAGAGCTAATTTACACATAAAATATCCCTGTGGGAGGCTGCCAGTATTGCTCTATCAGTCCTTTTTCCGTTATCTTCTCAACCCAAGTCAAAGCTGCTCAGAGGTGACTCAAAGCCATAAATTCACAAGGGCTGCAGGTAGCAAGGGTCACAGATTTTCTGAAGAATCACTTTTTCTCTCCACCCCAAAGTGGGGGTGTTTTTAGTGTTACTGGGAATCTCAAAAACCAGTAGAGCACTAACTGGGATTGAGGAGAGTGAATCATCCCATTCCACAAAGATAAAAGATCTTTATGATTGGAATAGAACAAAGGGGTAAGCTTCAAAGAGACAAGGCTGTTGCTTGAGGCCCCACCTTGCAACCAAACAGGGTCAGAGAGTTTGCACGGCTGACTCAGACCAGCTCCCCCCCAGCCCCACAGTGTGGGTCTGACAGCCCTCCCCCCACCCTGCAGCCAGCAGGCTCAATGTGACCAGGAAAGCTGAGCTGAGAGGGTGCAGGGCTGGGGCACAGAGAAATGGGGGACCCCAGTTCCCCAAAGCCACGGGAACTGGGCAGCAGAAGCTTGGGGAGCTCTCTCCTCGCCCAGCCCCATAACTCACTTGGTGTGGTGTGGCTGCCCCAGGTGTGTTCTTCTCCATCGGTGATCTGTGGAGAACAACGCGCAGGTTCACCGTCTCCAGCATGCGCAACCTCGGCATGGGGAAGCAGATGATGGAGGGGAAAGTTTGTGAGGAGCTTCACTTCCTCATTGAGAAGATCAAATCCTTCAAAGGTGAGCCGGAGCCCACCGCGATGCTCTGCAGCATCCACGTCACTCTGACACTGCTCTCCTCCTCCCATTGCAGGGGAACCTTTCAGCCTGAGGTCCTTCAGCATTGCTCCAATCAATATCACCTTCCTCATGCTCTTTGGGGACAGGTTTGACTATAAGGACCCAACATTTCTCACTCTCCTAAGACTCATAGATGAGGTTATGGTTCTTCTGGGATCTCCATACTTGAATGTAAGTAACCTGTCCCAACAGTTGGCATTTTTTCCTGATCAGTCTGTTACTCGTGGAGGAGCAGTTTCCACTGAACAGTAAAAAAGCTTAAAATTGAGTTGTACTGCATAAAGGCTGATAGGTTGCAAAGCCCATCCGTGTGAAAATGAGCCTGAGCCCTCCAGAACTCCCCGGGATACACAGATAGTACTAAAGACAAAACTCACCCCATCTGTCATGCCTTAGGAAGAAGCTATTTCAGCATGTTGGTTCTCCTGCACACCTAACGCTTCTCTTTTTTTTTCAATTCCTTATTAGTATTTCAATTTCTACCCATTCCTTGGATTTCTTTTCAAAACTCACAAGATTTTGCTTAAGAAAATAGAAGACGTGCGCGTTATTATAAGGCAATACATGAAGGCGAGCAGGGAAGATATCAATGAGAACAGTGTGAGGAGCTACACTGATGCACTGGTATTCAAGCAGCACGAGGTATGGGACTGCTTGGGCTCTGCTGGCTGTTTGTGATGTCTCCTTTGGCTTTTCTGTCTAAAAGAGTTGTGGACCTGGATTTCAGTCCTATCACGCAACCCTATGAAATTAATGCTATTGTTCTAGTGGCACTAGTCTTGTACGTTTGGTGTACTTTACTGTAGGGATTTTTCTATTGAAACTGAGATGTGAAAGCCATTCTCTCAATCCATTCCCCAAATAGCAGTGCTAATAATGTGACATGAAGTCCTTGTTTGTAGAAGAAAATGCATGAACTCACATGTAAGCTGACTGTGCTTTTCTTTTTATGACAACAAATCAATTAATCATTGATACTGTTGCTCCAAGATGAATGATACACTTAAAGTACTGGAATGATAAATGGTCAGTGCATTTGCGAGCCTAGCCCTGCATCTTACTTTAGTAGAGACTGCAATTTCACACATCAGTTGATTTCGTTCCACACAAAGTATTTATGCTCTGCATCTTTTCTTCTTTCCTACTGGATCTGGGCCAACGTGAGGCATTAGTCTTCTTCCCACCACTGTGGAGGAAGGTTCAGTGCAGACCCCTAAGGCCCAGGAGAAGCAACATCAGGCCATTTACCACACCGTTCTCAAACACACGATCATACCCAACAGTCTTCTGGGTTATAGAGTATTTCCCATACTAACACTATTCTAAGAGCTTTCTCACGCTTGTCCTTTTCAAGGAGAAAAACAAGAAAGACAGCCTCTTCCATGATGACAACTTAATTGCATCCATACTTGACCTGGTCATGGCGGGCACAGAGACCACGGCCACCACGCTGCAGTGGGCCATCCTACTGATGATGAAATACCCAGAGATCCAAAGTGAGCTCCTGGTGTTTTATGACTCCTCTTCCTCCAGACCCTGGAAAAACACATTTTTTTTTTTTTTTTTTACCAAAATCAAATCTGCAGGGGGAGTTGGTTTCCTCGCTGGGTCACATCCCCATTCTTTGTTCCTTCCAGAAAAGGTGCAGGAGGAGATTGGAAGAACTGTCAAAGCTGGAAGCTGGGCTACGTACGAGGACCGCAAGAACATGCCATTCACAAACGCGGTGATCCACGAAGTGCAGAGGTTCATCACCCTCCTGCCCCACGTTCCCCGCTGCACTGCTGTGGACACCCACTTCAGGGGATACTTCCTTCCCAAGGTGGGTACGGCCCAGCCCAGGGGCACACCACGCTCCTCTTGTTTCCAGTGGCACTACAGACCAGCTTTTTTAGAGGAACAGAAGCACAAAATAAATGTCCAGAATTACCCCAGAAGAGTTCCAGTGACTGTGCTGAGCCCAGAGAGACCAGTACTGTGGAACTTGATTCAGGCCCTCATGCTCAGCACTTCCACACTACAAGAGCGACCCTGGTTTACCTCTGATGCCATCTGCCCAGTGAAGTATTTGCCTGGGAATGCTCAGGATCTGACCCTCTGCCTGAGGTCCTCACAGTGCCACGTGGCATTTGGCTTCAGTCCTTGGCACAGCTGGGAAAATCTCCCTGTTGGTGGAAGGGATAAAATCCTCAGGGTCTTTCCCTGCCTCACTCAAAGCAAACTTCCCACAATAACAAATCCATGTCACAAAATAAAGCAACACAGAGCAACAAATCCTACCTTTCAGCCCAGCCAAGAATCTTACTGGCAAAGCAACATTTAGAGTTAGAGTGAGATGTTTTGGTAAACCCACCGTGAACAGGACTTCTCCATGGAGCTACTCCTCATCCCCAGCCCCTTCCCCACACCCCTCACCCAGGACCCTTGGTGCTGCACCACAGGTGTCCCTGGGCCGTGCTATTTCTTGTGTCTTCTCCCAGGGTATAATTGTCATCCCATCGCTCACCTCAGTGCTGCTGGATAAGACGCAGTGGGAGACGCCATACCAGTTCAACCCCAACCACTTCCTTGATGCTGAAGGGAATTTTGTCAAGAGGGAGGCTTTCCTGCCCTTCTCCACAGGTACCCAAAGGCCTCGGCCACACCGAGGAGTCCTCATGGCTAATTACTGCCTCTCATTTGGATAATGAGCTCAAGGGCTGGCTCCCAAAGATCCAGCTGGGGAAAGGACCTTTCTAGGAAGAAGGACAGCCCTGTGGTCGGGGGGTGGTGGTGGTAGGACACTGGCAAAGCAACATTTAGAGTTGGAATGAGACATTTCGGTAAACCCACTGTGGACAGGACTTCTCCAGCTTGATACTTCCATCAAGTAAGCACACTGCTTTCATCCGCAGGGCGAAGGAACTGCATCGGAGAAAGCCTCGCCAAGATGGAGCTGTTTGTCTTCTTCGTAGGGCTGCTGCAGACATTCACTTTCCAACCTCAGCCGGGAGTTTCAGAGGCTGACCTGGACCTGACTGTCCCCGAAACGACTTTTACATTAAGGCCTCGGCCTCAGGCGACCTGTGCCATCCTGCGTGAATAGCCAGGGCCTGCTGTGAGGCGGCCAGGCAGGGATACCGCCAAGGCCCATCTTAGCTATGCTAGGGCTCATCACCCCATCCCAACGTGCCACACTCTGTCATTTCCCTCCCACTGTCTCTGTCCACTCCCACCCCTACATCTCTCCATAGGTCACTGACCTGCTCTTTGCTCCCTTGCTGTGGGGAATGCAGGCAATCAATGAGAAAGCACAGTCCTGGTGACCCTCCCAGAGAGGGACACTGCGCAGCTGGAGGACCAGGGGGTGTGTGTCCATGAGATGTAGGTGTGACATCCACACTTCAATACCAAAGAAGTGAGGCTCACAACACTACAGAAATCTGCCCAAAATTCCCAGTCAAGACACACCAACGTTCACTGGGAGCTGCAGAAATACGCTGTAGGTGCTTCTTGAGCCAAGCTCTCTAATTAGCCAGAGCTTCCAGCAAAATCCCACTGGGGCAGGCAGCCAAGTCAAGCACTGGGAGTGCAAAACAACCCATCCACGGGCTGTGGGGATGAAGTTCTTCCTTCTTGAAACAGTCTTGAAAGACACCTTAATGTCTGCAAACCTGTCTAGATAGCCAAGAGTTGCTGCCACCACGTTCAACGCTGCTCCACAGTCTGAATGGAAGAGGATCTACATTTGTAAGTTTGCAGTTAACAGTAACACCAGCAAGTGACCATAAAAGGCTAATAATACAGGAAAATAAACCAGACTCATTTCTAGTTTTATGAATGTCTGTCTTTTCTGGCCTGGTTAAAATAGGAGCAAATGCATTCCCTCTCTCAGGAACTCCTGGGCAATCAGTGCAGTTTGGAACAGCCCGGCCATTGGAACCAACCATGCAATTTCTTTGCAAGTGGAGCCTTGCATGCATGCAAACACGCATGCAAGGAGAATTGGGATCAGACCTGGTTGTCATTATTTTCTTTTGCTCTGCCTGCTGCCCCAGTCCGTAGCACTCTTATCAGCCATCATATTCTGCAATCTCAATCCAGTTGATGTACAGCTCAGGATATTTTCCATCCAAATAGCTGCCTGTGAATTGCTATTTTCCATATGCATTATCTTATCGTGTACTTTATCACACTGTTTATATCTTTCCCTTCACGGGAACCCAATGAAGTTTTAGTTCTCCCACATTTTCATTACATCAGATGTTTCTGCCACCAAACTTTGTATTTCACAGAAAAGCAAATGCCATGGAGTTGAATCTGAGCCCAGAGTGACAATAACACAATTAGTTCAATTCGTACCCCATTGCTGAGAGGTTCTGCATGCCCTGATCCTATGGACAAATGGCTCAGCCAAAGAGCCTCCATATCAGCAGAGTGGTTTCCCTGGGGCTCTGCTGTCCAAGGGACGATGGCCAGCTGCCAGAACAGCAGCAACTTGTGCAATGAGCACTGCCCCTCTATTTGCAGCTCCTTTGCACACTGGCCAGAGCAACAACCATCATGCAGATGATCTCTATTTCCCTTTTGCCACGAGATGGCACCAAGATCCCTCCAAGTCACTGCCAGCCCTGCAGTCCTCACTGGGCCAGAATGCCCTGCCGGCCACAAACAGGGCTCCGTACAGGGAGCACCTCGCAGCTTTATGAACCTCCAGTCCAACTGCACTCACCTGGGAGGAAAGAGATGTGCACTATTTATTTACCATTAACCTGGGAGAATCAGGTGGTATGCAGGGAATGGGAGCTGCCTTCCTCCCATCCTACAGCAGACAGCCCCTTTCCATGGGGTTCACCTGTGCAAACTCTTTGTAGGGCATTGCCTCAGCCCACCCCCCATTGCAGACCTGTCAAATCCTTTCAGCCCTCTGCATTTCAGACCAAGGGAAAAGTGAGCTGCTGGAAACGAGAGTCCTGTTGTCATCAGTGGTGAAGGGGTGTGATGAGATCCTTCAGAGCACAGGGAACCTAAAAAGTCATGGTTTGGTATTGGGGTTGAAAATCAGAAGACTGGAAAGCATAGGAAGGGCATCCACTGGACATGTGTCATGGTTTTGTGATTTTTGGTTTTCGGTATTCCACATCATAACATCATGTAGTGCACTGGGAGTTAAATTGTTAATGCTCAAGTTCTGGGTACCTGCCCGGAAGAGAAGAAGAACTACATTCCCCAGGGGACTTTGTGGTCACAGAGAGGAGATAGAACTCCTGGCAAGGTCACCTGATGCGCCTTTTCTTCGTCTCCCTGCTGCTCAACCGGGCTGCACATCTCACTTCAGCATTATGGTAAGGCCTTTCTACCTTTCGGACATTCTCTCTCTCATTATATTTGATTTATTAGCTTCAATTCTAATTCTGCTGTATTATAGTGTGTTATCTTGCATTCCGATACCATATTTAGTAAATTCGTTTGTTTCTCCTCAGATCGTTGCCTCTGTTTTTAATTATTTTGGGGTCCCCCGTTCCCTTTTCCGGAGGCACGAATTTTGCGAAATCCCTCCGCCCCGCTAGTCACGGAACCGGGCTGGACCACTGACAACCTGGTGCAGGTATCTGGGAGTGGTTCATCACAACAGGTACCGTAAGGAATGGGAGAAGAGCAGGGATGTGAGAATGAGACAATCTGTATCTGATGTCGCTCTCCAAATGAAGAAACAACCCGCCGACGAGAAACATTCTCTCAGAAGCCGAGAACTAGGAACATTTCCTCACAGTGTGCATTTAATGTGTGAAGTAGTGATGGTTCTGTCACTCCGTCATGTGTTGGGTGCTATCCCCAGCTCACCTCAGCCCCAGCTCTCCTCTGCTTCATACAAAACCATTTGCTCAACATATATTTTAAGCACAGCGCCAGTACTTGGAAGGCTTTGAGTAAGAAGGCATTACTGCTAAATACTGCATAGTGAGATCTGGTTTCTGCTGTGTGCATCTGCTGGGCTCCGCAGCGACCAGCTACATGGGTTGTTGTGCACTGTGAGGCTGGGGCCCACGGCGCAGCACAGCACAGGCACACTGCGGGGACGGCCGCATGGTGAACCCGGCCTCTGCTGCCGTGTTCAGCTCTGATTCCTTCACCCCGGGTGGAGGCTTAAAGGTGAACTTCTGCATCAAGCCCGTGAAGAAGATGAAGAGCTCCACAGTGGCAAGGCTTTCTCCAATGCAGTTTCTCCGCCCTGCGATGCCAAGAGCACAGCGGTTTGTGGGGTGGCAGTTTCCTTGAGAACTCTTCCCTACCACTCAGTGGCAACAGTGTGAGGGACAGAACAGGCTGCAGAACTGCAGACATAGTGGGGTGATGATCAGCAGCCATTGCCACTGGTCTCCTATACGTATCTGAGCAGGGCTGCTTCACTCCAAGCCTGCAAGGCATTGGTTTGGGACAACCTCGAAACCATTCTTCCTAAGGGAGAGGGAAGGCAGAACTCCTGCTTGAGTTTTCTACGTCCCAGAAGTGTCTTTAAACCCCGGGACCCGGTGTGCCCTCACTGAGGACTGAATTTTGCAATTCACTGAAACCCAGAGTGAGTGTTGCTACAGCATCCCCACTGCTGACCTGTGCTGCTCCAGCCAGAGCTCACAGCCCAACACCAGGCTGCACACTCATCCCTGTGCCAGGCCAAACCCTTCTGTTACCTGTGGAGAAGGGCAGGAACGCTTTCTTCTTTACAAAGTTCCCATCTGCATCAAGGAAGTGGTTGGGGTTGAATTCATCCGGCGTCTCCCACTGTGTTTTATCCAGCAGCACCGAGGAGAGCAGAGGAATCACTGTTGTTCCCTACAACACAGCTGTGTTCAGCTTAAGGCCATCCAGGCATACAAGCCCTTTGGGCCTTCAAGCAAACTTCCAGAGAACCAATTTCTAGGTTTGTTATTACATACTCCATTTGCTGGAATTATTGACTAACCTACGACGAAGTCACTTTGTGCTGTTACTGAGTTCTGAGCAGAAGCCCATGCTCCAAATCTGCCCGTGGCATTTTGCCCCGTGTGCCACCGCCCGCCCTTGGGCTGCAGAGCAGCACGTACCTTGGGTATGAAATAGCCTTTAAAATGGGTGTCAGCAGAGGTGCAGCGCGGAACGTGTGGCAGAAGGGTGACAAATCTCTGCACCTCGTGGATGACTGCATTGGTGAAGGGCATGTTTTTCCGGTCCTCAAAGGTAGGCAGGCAGTCAGGGCCAAGAACGTGCTCAATCTCTGCATGCACCTTTTCTGTGGTCAAAGGGAAGGCATCGAGTGAGTTTCCCTCCACAGTAAAGCATCTCCAAACCCTGACCCATGGTGACTGCTGGCTGAACCACCCCAGGGTGCAGCCCCTGGCAGTAGGCGTGAGAGCAAGCCTTCAGATCCCTCAGTCCTGAAGGGCAGCATACAAAGCTTGGACAGAGATGGACACGTTGCAGGCACTCAGATTTTGGATGCCCTGGAAAGAAGCTATGGAGCTCTTATAGGTGAGCAGCAGTTATGAAGTCACTGCAGAGTGCTTTAATTCCCCGTGTAAGAGAAGTGAGCCCACAAAGGTGTCTTACTTTGAATCTCGGGGTACTTCATCATCAGCAGGACGGCCCACTGCAGGGTGGTGGATGTTGTTTCAGTGCCAGCCATGAGCAAGTCAAGAGCAGAGGCCAACACGTTTGCATCATGAAAAAGGGTATTGCTTTTATTATCCTCCTGTAGGGAAATAAACAGAAAAAGGCAGTGCTGTCAGCATGGGAAGACAGAACATGCAGCAGGGTGGAGTGGCTCTGCACAAGATGCCACATCAATGATCACTGTAGTGCTGAAATACCTCTTGTTTGAAGACCAGTGCATCAATGTAGCTCATCAGGCTGCTTCCATTAATATTTGCTTTGCTTTCCTGGATATGTTTCCTTAGGATCACACACACCTCTTCTACTTTTTTCAGTATCATCTTGTGAGGTTTGAGAAGAAATCCAAGAAATGGGTAGAAATTAAATAGCTAAAAAAAAGAGGAAAAATAATGTGGAAAAAAAAAAAAAAGTTCCATAAAAGACTGCAAAACTTAAGGATCATAAACGAGAAATCAGTTGGGTGAGAAACCAAATGACACGGTATGAGAGTCTCTCTTTCTGGCTAACTAAAGAAATGTAGTGTATAAAAATGTCTCCTACTAAAAATTCTTTACAGAAATGAATGGGAGCTATCAGACTTGTCTAGACACAGCCTATAAACATGAATTAAAAGAACACAATTAAGGGAAAGTGATAGTGAACTCATGAAACAATGAAATTACATTTTTAAAGAGGTAATAAAGCAAAAAGATAAAGCATGAAGCTTTAGCAAAGAAAACTCCAAATGTTTAGCAAGTCAAATACGTATCTTTTGAAGCTGTTAGGGCATCATTTTTAACTTAATAAATCAATTACACTCAGCATGGGGGGTGACTTACGTGCAGGAACGGGGAGCCAAGAAGGAGCATAACTTCATCAATGAGTCGTAGCAGAGTGACAAACGTTGGGTCTCCGTAGTCAAACCTTCTCCCAAATAGTATAGCAAAGGTGATGTTAGTGGGGGCCGCATTCAAAAGCCGAAGTCGGAATGGCCCACCTGGAAATGGCCCAAATCACCTGTATTCGTCTTCCAGAGCAACCCTGAGGTCTTTGCAGTGGCTCTGCAAAGTAATATAAAACACCCCAGCTCACCTTGGAAGGATTTGATCAGCTCAATGAGAAACTGCAGCTCCTCGAGCATCCTTTCTTCTGCAAGCCGCTTCCCCATACCCAGATCCCGCATAGCTGCCAAGGTGAATCTCCGTGTTGTCTTCCAGAGCTCTTGGGAAGAGAAAAACACACCTACGGAGGGATGGCATGGCGTGGCTGCACAGCTGCTATGGGGTTTACTTGGTACATTGGGGCTCTGTGACATGCAGGGCTGGGTGCTGGGGGAGGGCTGCCCCGGGAGAGCCCAGCCCCAGGCAGGTTCCACAGGGCAGGAGGCAATCAAATGTTCACACCTCTGGGTTTTGTCTATTTATAGCTTTGTCCCTTCGCAGCCACACACAGCAAAAACTCTATATGTGGTATTTGACTCAGGCTAACTTGTTTTCCTCCAGGAAAACAATGCAGCTGTTTCAGAGAGCAAGGCTCAGAGCAGACGACACTGCTCTGTCCGTGTCATGAACAGGACAAACAATTTCCCTGTTGCGTTTTAGAGGATGAACTTTCTTCTGTGCAAGGGGACAAGGAGGGGTGTCAGGGAGGTACCACAGCTTACAGCTGGGAAATCTCCCCAGCTGGCCCTTAGGTGATGCCAAAAGCTCTCCTGTTTGGCAGAGACCAGCACAGCAGGCAGCCCTAGTGCTACAGCGGTGCTCCCTGCCCAGCTGGCTCCAGGGCTGAGCACAGTCTACATCTTCACACAGTGTACCCCTCCTCACCCTGGGCCTCACTTTTGAAAATAAGATAAAAACACCCCACACGCTGTATGCATTATATACGTATTAGGTCATCAAATCTTTTCCTTTCAGCCCTGGATTATTCCCTTCACTGTTTTTCAATGTCTCGTCTTGGGCAACGTATTACTTCTTAGCATGCAATGCAGAAATATGCCAAAAATCTGTTTACAGAAGTAATTGTTTGAGGTACAAACAGCTCGTGCTATTGCGCTCCTGCCAGTTCTTGCAGTCTTTATCATGAGTCATGCATGATCCAGGCTCTGTCTGAACTGCCAGTAACTGCAGAAGAGAGATTGCATAAGGACCTCAGCCTTCATGTGAAAACTGATTTCCTTCCTTCTGCACTGCAGCAGAACCCTGGAAATGTGACCTAAGTGCTGCAAAAAGCAAAAAAAAAGAATGTATAAGGCAAAGAGGAAGGTGCCCTCAGCTGCTCTTCTGTAGAAAGCAAACTGCCCCAATCCCTCCCAGTGTAGCCACCAATGGGCTCAAGACTCCTAAATGTGGTTGAAATTGAAAGAACACGTCTGGAAAACAGCAGAGTGAGTGTGCCCTGTTCTCTGCAAGGCACCAGTACCATTTCCATGCTGGATGTGATGGAAGATGGGGATAGCAGGTCTGTCTGCAAACTCATCCGCTGTGTTCAGAAGTGCATCCTTCACTGCCTCGTAGCCGCTCAGCACCACCGCCCGCTGCATCCCCAGGTGGACAGTGAACACTGGCCCATATTTCTCTGAAATCTGCAAGGAGAGGAAAAATCAGTGGTCAGCGGTAGCACTACGTCCTGCTCTGCTGGTTAGGTCTTGAAAAAGAAAAAAAAAAGAAAAAAAGAAAAGATGTAGGGGTAATAGTTTAAAACCATGAGTGGCTTGGACTTGGTAAAACATAGGTAGGGGAGGGTAGGGTGTCTTGACTTGGAGAAGACCTCTAAGATCACCAAGCACAACCCCAACCCATCCCCACCACGACACCAAAACACATCCTTCAGTGCCACATCTCTGTGTTCTGGAACACTTCCATGCTGGTGGCCCCACCATTCCCTGCGCAGCAGTGCCAGTGCTGCACCATTCCTTTTGGAGAAATTTTTCCTCCTATCCAACCTGTCCCTCCCCTGGTGCAGCTTGAGGCCATGTGGAGCCAGGAGTTGGACTTGGAGATCCTTGTGGGTCTCCTCCAACTCAGGACACCCTACCCTCCCCTACCCTACCTATGTTTTACCAAGTCCAAGCCACTCATGGTTTTAAACTATTACCCCTACATCTTTTCTTCAGGCTTTGCTACACTAACTCTTATCTAGAAAACCAGCATAATGAGCAAGACATACGAGCTATTTTGACAGCTACAACTAAGCATCCGCCTTTCAATTTGGCCATGTGGACACTCAAATATTTTAGAGTATTTCACAACATAAAGATGCCAAAGTTTAGGTTCATCCACCCAAACTGACGCAGATACTCATAGCCTTCAGTGAGTGGGCAGCTCTCACATACTGACAGCCCACCAAGCTCTGCAGAGTTGGGATTGAACAGTTTCCTTCATCATCCAGAAAGCTTTACATTTAGTTAATTAAATCACATTTAAAAACCCCAGCATTTGGCACCGAGCAGTTATCTCAGAACTGCCATTGGAGGGAGAACTGCAGCCATTCCTTCCCCAGGGCCCCAGGCAGCACGGGTGCTTGCTCCTACCTTCATCAGAGACCTGTCCTGCCTCCTGATGTCCAGCAGGTGCAGGTTGCCGATGATGGGGAGAGGAAATGGACCGGGAGGCAAATTTAAAGCTGATCGTTTAAAACCTTTTACAACACAGAGGAGTGCAGCGATGAAAAGCGCAGCGCAGAGCCCACAGGCGAGCAGGGGCACCAGGGCAGCCATGCTGGTGGAGCCTGCCTTTCTGCACTCTGCTGAATTGTTGATTAGGACACTCACACCGTATTTATTGAGAGTATTTGATACAAGGGCTGCAGCTGGGCTTTGCACAATCCTCCCCTCCACGCCCATACCTGACAAAATTGGGAATTTTTGTCTGCAAAAGGCAAAGTCCGAACACAGCTCGGGGAGGTGTGGGTTCCCACGCCATGGAGCTGACTGGGTTCACTGCAATACTTCTGCCTGCAATAATCTGTCCAGAACCTGAGAGACATACACCTGTTTCACAATTAGGCAGCAATCATGAAATCTTTCTTAATATTCCCTCTCTCCATCTCTTCCATCTTCTCATCCAACCTCATCTCTGGACACCAGCAACTCTTCACCATCCACTTTCAATAGCTTACAAATGCCAATCCCAAATAATCCTTCACAGCCAGCACCCACAGCCAGCACCCACAGCACAGCACAGCACAGCACAGCACAGCACAGCACAGCACAGCACAGCAGGTCCTGCAGTGCACTGATCTGCTCCAGGGGATGCATGAAGCTGCATACAGCCCCTTCCAGCTGCTTCCCCCTCCTGCTATCCTTGCAGCAAAGCATTTTCTCCCAGTGAAGAAAAACAGAGCCAGGCAATCTGCAAAAGATTCAGGATGCACTTGTTACCTCCCTCTGCAGATTTGGAGCTCTGTTGCTTATCTCTTCCCATTCACTGAATCTGGGCTGTCCTAAATCTCTACCTATAGACACCTCCTTCCCTTGGCAGCCCTGCAGCACACCTTGTGCCGTCACACCATAGCCACAGCTATGGGTGCACACAGCCCTCATGCAGCTCCTCTGCTCTGCTTTGGGCTTGCAGTCCCTTTCCCAGCCTCACTCAGGGAGTTTAGGACTGGGGGCTGCCCAGCACCGCTGGGTCCATCCCTGTGCAGGGACCCCCCAGTTGCAAGGGATTGCAGAGACAGACAGCATTCCTTGCTGCTGGAGCAGACTCTGGTGAAAAACGAATTCAGCACTGCAAACCACAGAGCCGTGGTTCAATTCCATGCGTCCTGCTTTTATGAGTGGGGTGCACTTCTTCCTGCGGCTGTGTAGTGGCACCTGGTGCCACTTCCCCTCTTCACACACCAAAGGGGACACAAGACCCGTGTGTCTTGCAGAGCTGCTGCGTAGCTGTGTGCCAGGCCTGTTGCTCCCACTGACTGCAGTGAGAGCTGCCAGACAGAGGAGACCAAGCACGGCTCCCACCCTGCAGTGCTCCATCCCAAACCCGCCCTCATTACACACAACAGCGTTTTCCTGCGGTGAGAGCAGGAGACCGGGAGTCTGGAGAAGTGCTGTGTGTCCTCTCGGGGACAACGGCCGTCTGTGCAGCTCTGGGCAGAGCACTGGGAGCAGAGGGCTGTGCTGTGAGGCAGCCCTTGTGCTGCAGCTCCCCTGGGGCTGACCCAGCATTGCTACCATCGTTGCTGGAAGGTTTTGGGGGCTCTGTGTAAAGGCAGCGGTGCAGGAACTGCACCTCCTCACACTGTGGCACAGAACCACGTGGAGCCCAGCACTGGTCCCAGCCCAGCAGAGGAAGGGGGTTACTCATTACCTCCTCGGTGAAGCAAGCCGTGGAGGGGGCAAAGCTGGGCACAGATAACAGCATCTTGGGTGGAATGCAAAAACACATTCCCATGAGATTTAGGTTAAAAATTAAAATGAAAATTAATCTTTATCTAGGAGTAAACAAACCTTCTGAAAAGTCAAACCTCCCCGGGTCAAGCAGGGTCATGCAGCACAGGAGAATCACAGGAAGAGAAGCCCTTACCCGGAGTGCCAACCACCCACGGGTCTGGAACTGGGAAAGGAAGTCATTACCCTGGTGTTTGCAAAGCATTTGGAGGCTGAGCCCTTCCCAATTAGTTGCTGTCTGACACACAGGACCAGAGCCAGCAGCCAAGCTCTCCTGCCTCAGCCCTGGGGCCAGTGAGGGGCAGTGGGGCACAACGGCTCCATTTTGGGGTGTCACACTGTAACTGCATAGCAAGGGGCAGGGGAACAGCTCACTGCTTGAGCCCCGAGCAGCAACAATAACGCAGAGCCTCTCAGGGCACCCATGCCACTGCCTCACTGCCTGTATCACAGAAAACTTTTTCCTCATATCCAATCTAAATCTGCCTTCTTTCAGTTTGAAACCGTTTCCCCTTTGTCCTACGGCACAGAACCACTACAGAGCACATCCCCTTCCCTCCTGCAGTCCTTTCTGCACCGTACACAAACATGAGATACAACGACACGTGGCAATGACACCAGCAGAACGCATGCCCTGCGAGCATGGAGGCAACCAGCTGCCCTTCCTTTACAAGGAGACTGCCCCCAAACTGGCACGAGATCATCGATGGCACTGCCAGCCCCTCGGCCCCGTTCTGCTGCACATCTCACTGGTGTCTGACTCACCACCACCCACAAATGCAATACCTACTAGTTAAAATGCCAGCCTGCTCCCAAGCTGCCAACCCCGAGCCTGTGGCATGCTGTGAGAGGCAACATTTTGGGGAACACAAAGGCCTATTGATGGCTATCACCACCGCATCCCTTCGGATTTCCTTAAACACAGCAATGGCAGCTCTCCGAGCAGCAGCCTGCCCTTCTGAACGCTGCTGTGTCAGCACGGACACGAGGGCCTGCACTGCTGGGTGCTGTGTGTCACCTCACTGCAAGCAGCCCCGACTCAAAGGGACAACCTGTGAGCAGGGCAGGTTTGAAAAAGGAAACGTTTCTCTATATTTGCATTTGCATTACCAATGCAGTCTGGCGGCCAGGTTCAGGGAGCGGAGACCAGGAGTGTGGTTTCTATTCCCAGCCCAGCCGCTGACTGCTTGCTGCTGCTGGCAAATCTTTTAATCTCCTTCCCTCTGCTTTTCCATCCCACAGTAAGGGCTGGGTGGCCCCCAGGGAGCCCCCAACAGAAAATGGCAAGGACGGTGTGCCAGCATCACTCTACGAAGCAAAGCCAGGCGCTCCCATACAGTTCCACTGCTCAGTGATCCCTTCCACAGAACCACAGAATGGCCCAAGTTGGAAGGGACCTCAAGGATCACGAATCTCCAACCCCCCTGCCACAGGCACGTGCCCTGACACCACCAGCACTGATGTATCCACACATCACAGCAAACCAGGCCCTCGGGGCACAGAGACAACCGCATCCACAGCATCACCTCCTGGCACCCACTCTGCACCCCTGGGCAGACGTGCCACTTCTCTCCAGCACAAGTGCCCTCCAGCACCACAGGATGATCCCAGCCCGCTGTCCCAGCACCAGAGCTCCCTCTGCTCCTCTGGTTGGCACGAGCAGCCACACTGGGAGGTTTTGGGGAGGGGGTGGGGATCCTGGTGCTGAGCAGGTGCAACACAACGGCTACAGGTGGGCACACGCATCCTCCTGCCCATCCCTTCCAATGTTAAAATGATTGCTTAAACACTCCGTGCTGTGTCATATTGTGTGACATCCCAGCTGCTCACTCCTTGCACAGCCTCTGGGACTCCACCAAAATAACACACATATGCTTTTGGGGCAGAGGCCAGCATTTATCTTAAGAGGTGGTTTAGGATCAAAACAATCACCACTAATTCTTCCCGTTCACTACTCGGGATTACTGGACCACAAGTGACCTTTCAGATTCTTAAGATGTGGATTACGAGGGGCTTTATGGACTAATCCTAATGACTTGAGCTACGGCCTGAGCACCCCGACAACCTCGGAGCAGACCTGCAGGCACAGTGCTTCCCTCTGCCCACAGAGCAGCTCGGGGCAGATTTGGAACCCATTTCAAGAGAATGTCACATTGGTGCCCTCTGTAACGATCCAGTTGAGTTGCAAGGAAGATAAGGTGACCTGGGTAAAGGTCATTGCTGAGTGAATGGCAGGATTGCTGGGACGAGCCAGCTGAGACATCTGCTTGCCTTCTGCTGAGACCACTGCTTTATCACTTTCAAATACTACCAAAAGACCCTGAAATGTTACAGCACGTTTTAACCCACAGGGCTCCAGAAGTACAATGCAGTCTTTGATATTTTCAGATTTCTACAGCAAAATGTTCCGCAGTACTGACAACAGCTTTCCCATCACTGGCTGAACTGGGAACACCTTTCAGCTCTAAAAAACATCCTGAAACCAAACTCAAGCACTGGCAATGCATAGGGCTGCCGACACCAGGGCATGCACGTTGCAGCTCCCATCCCCCAGCGCTGCAGCCCCATCTCCCGTGCCCTCCGATGCCTGCCCACAGGCAATGCTGAGCAGCAGCTGCACAGCAGGCAGAGGCGACTAACAGACTTCTATGAGATGTGAGGACCCCCACCCCGCAGTGATGCACGCAGGGTCAGCTGGGAGCCGCCTCCTGTTGGCAGGAGGGGAGCACCAGGAGCAGCCAAAGGGACTGCGTCTGTCACAGCCCCTTCATTTCTCTCTCAGAGAAGTGACCATCCACGGCACTTGCGATGGGGACAGCATCAACCCACACTCACCTGCTGCGTTTTCATCTTCTGCTGGCACTGAAAATACCACCCAAAAAGGACTGAGACCGCCAGTCTGCTCCTCATTAACTGCGTAATTCAACACAAGTCCATATTTTCTTATTAAACGTCAAAGATGTACTCACGATCTCTCTGTGGTTAATTTTCTTTCCCTTTCCTTTGTCTAAAGACAGCTGAAATAATATAAAAAGGGATTCAGAAAACAAAAGGGAAACCCTTGGGTTTTTTTAAATATTTTCTAAGCCTGAACCAATTTCTGGAAGCAATTGGCAAGCTGGCTGCTGCTTTCCTTCCAAGGACGGCATCCTGCAGCCTGGGCTACGCAAAAGAAGATATGATACAACAACCACTGGTGTGCAGCCGCACAGAGCTGTCAGACCATGCTGGCCATGCTCACACTCCGGGGTGTGAGCTCCAGTGACACCATCAGCACAGATCTGTGAAATCCATGAGGTCTATTGGCACGTACCTATGCTAGCGGTACCTATGCGACCATGGCTGCAGCTCAAGTTTTCAGCACACCCCAAGAGCTTGTAAACCTGTTGTTTGGTCAAGTTAAGCTCACAGAAAGCAGACAAATAAGATGGCTGTGAGTCTCAACAGACCGGAACTGGGCAGCAAGGCAAGGCAGGCGCCAGGCTGTGTGCCCACACACTGCAGCTTCACACCACAAAGCAGATATGTGCTGCCCTTTGCTTGGCTGCATCAGATTTGGGCGATTTCATGGGGCTTAGGGATGCCTGTCTGGTACAAAGGATGCTGCCAAAGGCTGCCGTACCTCAAGAAGAGCACAGGGAAACGTGGCCTTTCAACAGTCTTCTCTGGGGCCAATGGAGCTCCACAGCCAGTGAGGAATTTGGCTGGGCTGCAGCCAGTCTGGCTATTTATAAGCAAATGACAGGGACAGATTCTGTGTCCCAAGGCTTACAGTTCTCTAAAATACAATGAGACCATAAAGAAAACAGATGTCAGTTGTGAAAGCAAAAGACTGTGTACTATTTCAATTATCAAGAAACCTTAAAAACAATCAAAATAACTAAAACTAAAAGGAAATTGCTGTGCACGGGGGCGTGAAGGGGAACAACCTTCAACTGAGTGCTCACATATCTGGCGGGTTTTGTGTGTTTGTTTCTAACACAACTCCCCTTAATTCAGCCTCCAGGTTGGAGGCACAGAGAGGTAGGACCAGAATTCTTCCGGCCATGTATATACATGTGGCATTTCCTGACCTTTCAGTATTTGATTCTGAAACCTATTTACATTTTTGACGTAGGTGTGTTTGTGGGTTTTATTGGGGAATGCCAACAATTTTCTGCATGTAGGAAAAAAGAGAAATCATTAAGAGTGACTGCATGAGTGCTCTGTGTTTATCCCAAGGTCCCTCCCTCCATGTCCCAGCCAAACTTTCCTCACAGCACAAGCTTCTTATTCAGCTTTGTTTGGACAAAGAAAGATAAACCACTGTTTTGCATTGCCCTCCCCCCGTCATTTATACATCAGCTGTATTTAGTATGGTATTCTCCACTCCTTGTAGGAAGAAGAGAAAACATAATTTGAGAAATAATTATTTTTGACCACGCTGAGTTGTTGACTATGTAAGTTGTTATGAAGAAGTTAAAATAGAACGTAATTATAAATCATTGCTAAGCATCCTGCAAAGGCAAGGACATTTAATTGTGTCCTTGTATGACTGCAGTCGCTGTACACAACTAATGCTCCTATTTGCAGGCACAGAAATAACTGGCTCACTCAGCCATACAGAAAGGAAGACATAAAAGGAAACCAAAGCCCCAACGAGAATAAACCACTGGAAAGTTTTATGTCAACAAAGCTGAGTTTAAATTAAGTAACATCAATTCAGTATTTTGACTGTAAATGAATCAGAACATTAAAGCATGTTTCGAAGGGAATGCTTGTGATGAAACTTCTGTGACTGGATCCTGCACTAACTGAAACTAACAGGAAAGTTTCTACTGGTTTCTTCTGCGTAGCATCAAACCCACACGGCAGAGTTACTTTTCCAGCATTAATGCTCATTCTGAAAATGAGAACGGCAGCGGAATTGGTAGGAAAACACCAAATAAATGACTTACCAGTTACAACACAGTGGCAAATTCAGCACCGATCCATCATGTTGCATATGAGTGATGGATAAAATTAAAATTCTATAAAGATTTTCCATTCTTATGTTTACTAACTTTCCGAGTGCTGCCTTTGCAACTGAAGTCCCTTTTAGTATTGCTTTTTCTGCTCTGACTCAGTGGCAAAAGTCAAAAACAAAACAAGCAGAGGAAATCCAACCAACCAAAGCCCACCAAACCCAAATTGAAGTGCATTTCTGTACTGCCTGAAGGGGTAAGAGATAAGTCAAGAGTCACCTTGCTTTAAATGAACCAAAACACAGCAGAACTATTCTCCAGTAGGAGGAAATAAGGAAATAAATGACATGCTCAAACAGCCACAATATATCCCTTCCGAATAAGAAGAGAGAGTTAATTTACTCAGTAATTTTACAGTGATAACAAATTAAAACTGTGGGCAGACAGTGGAGAGCCAAGAAGATATACAACCCACAGCCAGGATCAGTCAAATTAAAGGGAACTTTTCACGTCGTCAGATACTGAGTAATTAGTGCTGTCATTAGAGGCACAATTCCAGCTTTAAGCAATTTTGAGTAATTAATGTTCCTTTATTTTGCCTAGAAGCCCTGACTTCAGCATTCTCTTCAGACAGGATCCTTATAGCTGGAGCTCCACAATGCAGATTAGCCCAACAAGAAGACAATTAGAGCAGGCAGATGAAGATGCAATTTGTCAGTCTGTCCATGCACACTGTTACTTCTTGCCGTGGACTCAATTTTTATTAACACAGCAGCCATGGCATGGAAACCCAGACATGATTTTGCCCTGTCTGCAGCCTACAAACAACATTAACATCTGAAAACAATACGTGACCAAAGGATGGAACAAAGTGAACGAAGTGATGGGTTGTGTCTGCCTGCACAGCTCCGAGCAGCTGCAGGAATTCCATAGCTGCAATTACCCACCTCATCATTTAAAATACATCATGGAGGAAATCCTGATAAATATAATCATCAAGCAATGTAGATTAAAATCCTAAGATGAGCAGGAAGCAGAAGCGAGAACAACTCTTCTCTGACACCTAAAATGCAATTATAAAATCCCAACAAGACACTTAGAAAACTTCACCCCTTAGAAATTCATCTTCCCTTCATTGCTTTCTGCTTGGGCTAACAACAGGTCTTCTTTGGTTGAAAACCTCATCTTCAAGAAGCCCAAATCTTAAGTTATTTGTTACTAGGAATATATTTCATACTTCTAAAGACTTGTAATAACCTGTGACTGTGAAGGCTGTCAAATCCACTCAAATGCTTCTTACTGAAAAATTAGGCCAGCATATCCATAGATTCTCCCCTCCTTCATCCATCCACATTAAAGCAGTAATTCCCAAAGACAGCCACTCTTCTTAAATACACATTTGATAAAGTTGTTGGTAATACAGCATGAACAATATCTGCAGAAAGATTAAAGAATCAGGTCAAGAACACAGAATTGAATGTAAGTGTTAGTAAATCATAAGCCAATACTGCAACATTTGAGTGATTGATGTCTTTGGTTTTCACTTGAAAGCCTCATTTTTAGCACATTCATAGGAGATAAATGCCCCACGTCAACGCAAATGAATGCAAATTTACTCTTTTGGACACCAATTACAGAGAAAAATGAAAACACAATATTGGCAGGCGGCACTCAAAGTGTTGCTGTACAGCACTTCTCATCACAGGCTGAGTTTGGGTACAATCAGATGATTTCACTACACGTGGTGAAAAGATCTGAGCTGTTCCCATCTGCACATTATCTGAGTATCTAAACAATTCCTGCAAAGCATTGAAAACCTTTGAAATATATAAGGAAAACTAACAAAGCTGATGGTATCTCCAGACTACTGCGTGAAGTACTAATAAGCAACCGTGTTATACAACCCGTGCTCAACAGACTGAAAATGATCTTTCCCAAATCCAAATGACACACTTCTGAAGCTGAAAGTGATAGACTACAGCTGGCTGAGCAAGCACTGCACTGTATGCTAATGCTGCAAGCTGCCATTGTAAAGGAGCCTCCAGGCTTTCTGTTGGCTGCTCTGCTCTTCTTGTTAAGAACTGCATAGCTCCTCTTACTTAACAGTAATTAGACAGAGAGTTGGAGAAAAACTAACAAGAAAGAGAGGTGTATTTTTCCAAAGATATGCAGTGAGATTACTTTAATCAATGTAGCATGTCTATGGACCATATACGGTGTTCTGTTTTGACTTCATCACCTCAAAACATGATAAATATTTGTAGCTGAAAACACGAGTACAAATTCAGAAAATGCAGTACTCAGATTCATTATTAAAATATGTCTTTACAACAAATTTGAAGTATGTGCACGTGATATTCAATGTCTCTCTCCGCCAGACAAGCACCAAGACACAGAACCACTCTCAAGACAGCAGCTGCAGAACTTGGCGTATGCGCTCACACTTCTCCATCACGGCTGGGTCTTCTGCATCCGATCCATCCAACTCCTGCATAAGAGCTTCAGCTTTCTGCACAGTTGTGTCTCGTGCACTGCCCTTAAGGCCCTGCAGATAGTCCAGTAAAATGGTGAAATGCTCATCTGGAACCTGTAAAAAAAAAACAACACAAGGAATTGAAAAATACCTGCCTTTTTTTCTTCTCTTTCAATGCTCATCGGCAATCATGCCAAAGCATTACCTGAAAGGTAGTGAGGTGAATTGCACAGCCTTTTGCATTTGCTGATGCCCACCTTCAAATGGAAGAGTTTCTTGCCAATGCTCAAACTGCTGGGAAGGATTGATTGCAGTGAGAGAACTGTTGTGGGCTCAGATGGGCAAAGCATCTGAGGGGAAATGCTGAGCAGATGTGGAATTGATGATCAGCAAACGCAAACACTGCCTGAGAGAGAGACCCAGCTTGTGAGGGCTGCTGGAAGGGAAAAAATACACTAGCCAGATCCTAGTTTTGGAAACATGTATGCAAACCTTACCAAATTCAGGAGAACGGCACAAATGTGCCCAAAGAAAGAATTTTGCTGGAAGTATCCTCACCCCTACCCAAAACCATTTGTTTGCTACGACGAGATACCACCCAGCAGCACACAACAGATTCTGACTTTGACAGAATGCTTATACAAAGCAATTGAATTTAATTTGAAAAAATTCAGACATATGGAAATCATTTTTAAATCACGCTGACTAAAACTGATGCACTCCTTTAACACATCAGACATCAAAAGCAGTTTAGTTATCTGCTGTCGCCTTACCCCCATTTTACTTCCTTTCTAATTAACCAGTAAAAAATTAAATTTTAGCTTGTCTGGTACAACGTACAACTCCATTAAGAAATCCTGGCAATAACCTCACAAAGACTTCTGATGATTCTGCAGTATTTTGAACCAACTTACTGTCAACAGCGTTCGGTGAACAGATCTATCTGAGGCATAACTTCACCTTGTGCATCGTGGAACTGGTTGGAGCCAATAAGAGAATATTTTTACTGTGAATCAGGAGATGTGACAATGACCTCACCCTGCAAATATGTTTCTTTGTTTGACTTTACACATACAGCATTGCAAGGCGTACTCAGCGTGAGCAAAGCTAAACACATACGTAAGTATTTAAAGGCCTGGAGTCACTGCACGAGGGCTGCTCCAATCCTGTGGAATATCGAGGCTGCAGAGAAGACAGAGCTTCAACAGACGCTTAATTTACAGCTTATTTCTGCAGCGACATTTGGCAGCACAACTGTGATCACTAAAACTTCTATCGCTCTCAAAGAAGAGGAATAAAAATACTCCAGTGCTGCCTTAATCAATAGGGGATATTACAGAGCAGTAAATCAAAGGTGCAGCCTGCGCTCTGCTTTGTAACTCACACCCTATGGAAATCTTTATGGACTTCACGCAAACACTCCTGTGCTAAAGAAACAGTACAGATAAAAAAAAATATTAATTTTATAATGACTAACACTGAAATTGATGATACATGAAGTGTGCCTGTAATATAAAACCAACACACTGAAAAATAATGAAAAAAAAACCCAACACTTATAGAACTGTTTTTACTCAGGGTAAACACATGCTACTAACAGAGAAAAATGCTGAGATGCAAGCAGTGTCAGCACGATGGTCCTTCAGCACAGGTTTCAGTACTGGGCGTTTAAAGCTCAGCCACATTTCTGTGTTCCACCTTAGCTAAATTAACTGCATAATTTGTGCCCCCTGTGCTCAGACCTCGTGGCGTAGTCACAGCTCACTGCGTGCAATCACAGTTAGTTGGATTGGTTTTGGGGGTTGCAATGTCAGGGCCTCTAGGTGAGGTTTTAGGAGCACTGCCTGTCTTTAAGCTCCCAACAGAGAGGGCTGAAATCGGGTACTGAGATGGCCCACCGAAGTGCTGGCAAGTGAAGTGATGCCTACAGGATCTCACTATTGTCACTGTGGTTGTTTTAACCCATTTTCCTTTTTTCTTGTTTCTTCTCTCTTGCACACCTGCCTTGCCTCTGCCGTGACTAACTAACATGCATTGGAGCAGACTAACATGAAAACAGCCAAACGTGACCCAACAACCATCAGCTCCTGAGTGCTCAGGAACTACGTGACACCATGAAAATGGGGAAATGCTAACAAATAACAGCAGGGAAAGAGCAGGTATCACTTTTAAATTACCCTGGCTTTTCTCGTCGCCCTCTGCAGGAGCTCCACAACCCCAGAGATGTGCAGCCCAGAGGCTGAGGACAATCGATGCAGCTACTTTCTGACAATGCTGTGCCAAAGGACAACCATCAACAGATGATGCAGCGTTCATTCAGTACAGGATCACAAAGAAGTGCACACACTGTAGGTATACAGACCTGAGCTCTGAAGCCTTCAGCCTACAGCAGATGGATTTTAAAGGCACTTAAAAAAATCGCTTTGTAAATGACTAGAAAACCTCTCTTTATTTCTTACAGAAAGAAGAATATCAGTACAGGAAACTTAATTTAGCTCTTGGCATGGCTTTTCAGTAAGAATACAAGTGACACCAAGAGATCAAAGACGTGGCTTAGGAAGGAAGTCTCCTTTTGTATTTTAGCCATGCTCAGATATCCAACGGATTTTATTCTATAATGGACAGGAAATCAGATTTGGGTATAAAAACACAGGCAAAAGCAGCCCTGCCTTGTCCTGACGATGAAAAAGACTTCATACATGCTTGATCATGAGCACTTGAGTGGCTCTGCTCACTGTACTGAATCTGAATGCAGATGTTAATCATTATCTGTAGCTCATATACAATGCATCTTTGATTATTAAACAGTACAAAATATGTGAATTTAAATAAATCATTATGCTTTCATCACGTGAAAAAAACCCACAACAAAACTAGAAAGGAGGTTTTCATTTCAGTGTCACAGAATATGGAATGAAGCTGTGTTTTGATCTGTAACACAAGCACTACTTACGGTTAATTATTTCCCAGTATATTGCAACACAAAAC
>JAOWBP010004330.1:9109718-9121354 GCA_028571105.1 Tragopan temminckii
CGGCGCTGCGCCGCAGCGGGGCGGAGGGGACACGGCGCGATGGCACCGCGGTCCGACAGCGGCACTGCGGGCGACCGCGACGCAGCCGAGACCCTCACCCGGCGCCGGCGGGGGCTCGGGGTAGGGACGAGGGGCCGAGGAGGAGCGGGTGCCGCAGCCCCCGCCCGCGCTTACCCGGAGCAGCGCAGTCGGCGCACGCCGCGTTGCCCGGCCGCTGGAGCAGCTCGATCAGCGCCTTCCTGCTCCTCTCCTTCGCCATGGGGGCTGCGGGCGGGTCCGCCGCGGTTAGCGGAGCCTCATCGCGGGGCGCGGCGCGTTGGGCGGCGCCGGGGCTGCTCCATCGGCCCCTCGCCCCTCGCAAGGTGAACGGCGGGAGGGGGAGCGCCGGGGCGGTTTCTGCCGCGGCCGCCTCCTCGCCCCGCAGCCTCTCTCCTTCTCTCCCTCCCTCCCGGCCGGGCACGGCGCCGGTTCCGCCTTCCGCCGGGCCCCGGGGGCCGGCAGCTCCCCGTGCCGCTCGCCCGCGACCTCCAGCGGCCGCTCTCCGCCGGAGCCCCGCAGTCCCCGGTGCCCCCCGTGCGCCCCGCTGAGCTCTGCCCTTGGGGTGCTCTCGCTAGCCGGGGCCACTTCTTTCCGGTAACGCCTTCTGGAGGACTCCCTGACCCACCCGCTCCGCACACCAGCTCTCCTTCACCGCCGTCCTCACGTGCACATCACCGCCTTCTCCCCTCCGTGCCCCCCGGTAGGTCTGCCCTCCAGGTACCCATCGCCCCTCCAGGCGCTGGGGACGCGGCGCACCGCTGGCACCGGCTGATGTGAGGGTCCCCGGGGCATCGCGGCTGCGTTGCTGGGGCCAAGGGCTGCAGCCGCCCTCGCACCTCATGTGGCCAAGGGGCAAAGGCCGTATAACAGCTCAGGGCGGTGATGTGGGAAACCCTCTGAGAGGAGGGGTTCGGATCTGCGGCTTTGAGGCTGCCGTCCTCACCCCTGCAGAATCCCTCCTCTCAAACACAGGCTGCGGGCATCGATGACACTGCTCTGAGCGCGTGTGGTCCATACTGACTTGTCTGCTCCCTTGAGCCCCACTGTGCTGCTGTGGGGCCAGAGGCAGCAGCACCTGGAGGCTGCACGCAGCTCTGGGAAGCCTTCCAGCAACGCAGCACTGCCTCGATCCCACCAGCCTACACGGATGTGAGTAGAGCCACAGGTTCCGGGGAGCGTTTTGTGCAAAGAAAACCGCATACAGCCTTAAGTAGGAGCAAAATCATGGCCTGATAGGTTTACAATGCTCCCCTTGTCTGGAATACATTTTCCCGAATGACCTTTGCATTTGTGCTGTCAGGCGAGCGACTGTAACCGAGTCAATTTCTGATTGTTCCCAACTGACGTCAGGCTGCTCCTTGCTGACTCTGTGCAGCACTGCGCCGAGGGTTGCTGCTTGTACACGTGTAGGCTGATGACATCTGCAAACCCGTTCCCATGCTAACCGAAGGCATAATCCCAAACAGAGCCCTTTTGTTGAGGTTTGCAGCCGCAGCCTCCAGCTGGTGTGTGCCTGCAGGCGACCTTGCTTGTTCGGTCCCTCACATTAACCTGGAGCAGAGCACCAACATCCACCAGGGGCTTAAACCCGTGCCAGGGAGTTAAGCTGGCTCCAGCACAGCATCATAGCCCCTGTCCTCCCAAACCCTGCCAGATCGAGCTTGTGGGACTGCTCCTCGGTGTAAACGCTTACAGGAGCAGAGCTCTAAGCCCAAACCATAAGGCAAGCTTATCACCTGCACCTCAGCCCCAGCACTGTCCCCTCCCTCCAGCTTTCCCAGCGCAGGCACTTGCTGAATGCCTCGTGCAACAGCCAGGATGCTGCAAGTCATTGGGAACTGATCGGGGGCAGGGGCTGAGGGAAGGGGGGGTAAAGTCTCTGTTTAGCTTTCCATTAAGTCTTATTGATTCCCTTAATTTTTGTTCTCCTGGTTGCTAGGCAATCCCTCTCTGCGTGCTGGAAACCAGGGCTGCAGACAGAAATTTATATCTTGTAATAAAATCAAATATAACAGAGCCTGTTGTCAGTGATGAGAGGGGAGCGGCTGGCAGAGGAGGTGCCGAACGGAGCCAGCCAGGATCAACCCGCAGCCATCGCAGCGCTCAGCTCCCACCCCGCCCACCGAGCTCCCCACGACACAAATGCAACGGTGCGAATCCTGCTCCCAGCATCCAACTGGGAAACAGCACAGGTGGATGGGCGGAGGGGGAATAGAGGGAAGTTGGAACAGGACCAAACCATCCAGAACTGACGATAATCTTCTGTTCAGAGGGAATGCAAGGCTCAGCCCCAGCCTGTCCCCAGCAAGGGCATCTCCATAGGCTCACTCCTGGTCCTTGAGGATCCTAGGGGCTGGTGGCAGCTCAGGTTCACCCGCATCACACTGCTCCTCTTAGGATCCAACCCCTCACCTGAGCTTCTCCCCACGCTTTCCCTGTGGATGTGACCTGTCAAGGAGAGTTTAATGAACTTGCTCCCACTTCTCAGGAAGACTCCAGCTGTAGCCTCTGGGGATCAGCTGTACCAGTGTGCCATCCTCATTCAGATGGCATCTGACGCTTCACTGCTGAGTGACTCTTACTGTCTGATATAATTTTGTACAGATATGTACTTAGATACACACGTATTTATGTGTACAATGAGCTTGTTTATAAACACCCACACTTTGAGCTCAGTCTTTTCTACATCACAAGGTTGTTGTCTTAGAAACGGACAATATCAATACGATCTCCCAAGGTGCTATGCACAGGGCAGCCTGGAAATGCTGGAGTGTGAGGGCAGGGGGAAGGATGCTCTGAAATCCCTGCATACCTCTTCATCATCTTCATGGTGACACACTGAGGACGTCCCAGCTCTCCCCAAAATGTGTTCTCCTTGCCCCTCCGTAGCTTTCACCCTGAGACTGCTTTTATGTTTTTGCTGTACCCACACTGCTATTCAGTTACTTTTGCAGCCCCAGCCCTGAAATGGCTGCATCAACGTCACAGTCACTCAAACACACAGGTATTAAACTCAGCCCCTTATGTGACCTGGGAACACATTCACAGTGCAACACAGGAAAACATTAAAATTTCCTGTGCGAACAGCAGACCCTAACAGAAATATCAATAATTCATGTCACTGCAACCGCAGTCAAGCACAACCCTCTGGAGCAGTGAATACAGCAGCCTGGGTCCCTTCTGCTTCCTCAGCACTACAGCAGAGGCAGCTCTTGCAGCTCAGGGTTTGTGTGCACAAGCCGTAGCACTGACCGCTCCCATGCTAAAGCAACTCATTTCAGTTGCAGTATGGTTTCCTGTTCAAATGAAGAAAAGAAAAGGAACAAAAAAGGCAAGCCCTCCAAAAAAACCTCCATCTGTCTGTATTAAAATGTGTGTGTGTGTGTGTGCGTGTGTGTGTGTGTGTGTGTATTATTTATTGGGTTATTGAGTTAAATCAAGACTGTCAATGACTGGGAGGGAGAGGAATGCCATGAAGCAGAGAGCTCAGACCAGGGCAATTTCAAACCTTCAAACTGAAAATCTGATACCAGCACCAACTTTCCTTGATTTTGAGCAAATTGCTGCATGGATTCCTGCAAGGTTTTCTCCTTCTGTGGGACAGGAAAAGAGCGCTCCGTCCATACTTGGTTGGGATCTGTTGACAGAGTTGAAGATGACAACGCAAAGGAAAATGATGTGAGCCTGCCCAATGCCTAGCAGACCTAATGCCTATATCTGCTGCAGCCCCCAGTGATAAAAAGGTGTCACACAGCTCTTGAAGAGAGTTGGGGAGTGATTTGCAACTCAAAGTTTCACCACATTTGCACAGTGGCCAACTCTGCTGCAAAGTTCAGAGCAACCAGTGTGAAAAAGCAGCCTGTTCCTCCCATCGCTTACCAGCTGTGTGGGTAACAACGTGCACCAATCCAGTGAGTTCCTACTCATGAAAGAAAAAAACAGGGAGAATGAGAACACGAAGAGGTTGCATAGCAAAATTTCTCTGCTGATTTACCTAGACACTATTTTTCAGGTTTCTGTGACTCTCACCGATTGCAAGTTTTCTTCCATGGCTGCACCCTGGAGCTCAGAGCTGCTCTCCTGCAACCACACTGCCACAGAAAAGGAAAGTAGCCTCAACCACTGCTCTCAGCCCACCAATCACTTGCTCAGGTCTGTGCTGTTTCTTCCCTCAGCATGACTGCTCTTCTTTTCCCCTGGGCTTGCTGCAGAAATGGGCTGGTTTGGGAATCAATATAGAGAGGGGCAAGATCCTCACTGAGGTCTCAGGGGCTGCTCTGTCACACTGCTGGGTGGCTGGGGGCCCAGACATGTCCTGGAGAGCAGCATGAGGGTGTTGGGTGTTTGCATCTGTCAGCTACACCAAGGAAATTTTCAAAACAAGAAAAAAAATCACTGCAAAACTCCTGCCATGCACCTGACTGGAGTTGTGCTGCCTAATGACACTCTCACAGAAGATTAAATCAGACCAATGTAGTCAGTAATTCACCTACAACCATGTTACACCACTGCTTAGCATTATTTCTGATACATAGGAATTAGAAGACTTAGGTCTGAGGAAGTCCTGTATGGAGAAAGCCAACATATATGTGAAGAGATCAATGCGTCAGGGTCCCAGCTCCTCCAAGAAAAGCCAGCACAGTTATTCAGAGCTTGCCATCATCAGTTCAGCCTAAATCAGGGACAGGTTTGACGTGCAAACTGCAGGGCAAACACTCATCCTAGAAATTGCTTTTGCTCAGTTCCAATAATTTAATCTCCTCCTGGCTCAAATGGCTCATCCTTCCAGGAACAGCTTGGAGACACTCAAGTGGGAGACTGCACTGCATGATGTCCCATTGCAGGGTGCAGAACGGAGCAGATGAGGCAGCTGCTGTGCCTCAAATGGAGACTCAGATGGAGAAACTGTTGGTAGAACTACTGGACAGCAAGAAAGGAGCAGAAGTCTAGCACATCACTTCTGGTCTGGAATTCCCCGCAGCAGAGCCAGGGTCCTCAGAAAGAAGACCAGCCATTTCAGATGGGCACACAGGAAAAGAGAAGCTGTGTGCAGCTACAGCACCTGGAATGGGCTGCTGCTCTCAGGTGCCTGTCTAACTCAGGTGTTTGAGACCACATCACTTTTTTTAAGATTACTCAGCTGTGATTTGAATAAAGCATTACGTGGAAACAAAGCTGTGTTTTTTCTCTAGAAAATGATTAGAAATGACAGCCTGGAGGAAACTGCTGAACAGCTCGAAATGGTATTTGAGCCTCCCCCAACTCAACTTAGTCCACAGGATGTCAAGGACTACATCCTACCCTTCCTCTGGCTGCTGATGCGATTGTTTGGATGTCACTGCACACCCTGTAACAGCCCCCACAGCATCAGGATACAGAGCGTGCTGTTCACTTGTTTATTTCAGTATGCTTTGCCAAAGAAAAATCAGCAAAGAATTAATTAACAGCAATTATTTCTAGCAACAACAGAGCAGCCCTGCTCCAGAAGCCATGAAAACGGCATCATGAGACCCCTGTGGCTGAAAAGCCTTTATAAGCAGGTGCAAAAATAAACAACTTTATGGCAGGCTATAAAACAAGCCCAAGCCAGGTTGGGGAATGGCAGGGGAGAGAGTGACAGAACAGCCATTTCAGTGCTGAGTTGAAGCAGCTGCCCAGGTGACTTCTGTGAAAGAGCTTTAATAACCAAACCAGCCCTGAGCAGTGGCACCAACCTGAATCAAAGAACCAGAGGACCAGCTTAGTGCTGCTGTAGCAGGTTTGCTGTACCAGCCACTCTGTGTTATTAGTGCCGCTAATGTGATTTAGTCTCAGCCAGTCCAACCTATTAGAGCTGTGATCTGAAGTACTAGGCAGCATCAGTTTCAGCGATAAACATCCCTCCTCCCCCTTACTATTTGCTAAAATAAGCCAAAATAAAGCTATCAATCCAGACATCTCTCTGCTTCAACAAGCCCTTCTAGCTGGCACTACCACACCTGCACGTCTCCTGGTGTGAGCCTTGAAAGGGTGGAATGAGATGTTCTGAAGTTGCTCTCATTTTTCACCCACCTGCTTCTTTTTCAGCAGTCTGTGAGCTCAGCATTTGAATCTTTGACCAGAAATTGCTCACCCTGCATCACAAAACAGTGTGATACCTGACTGTGGTTGCCTTTGTCCTGCAAAGGGATGGCCCTGCTGACTATATCCCCAAACAAGGAAGCCAAATGCACCTCCTGCCAGAACTGCTTTTTGGGAATTAAATCCTGGCTCTTCAACAGATTTATGAGAGCAGGATCTCACCCACAAACCAGCAGCTCCACCACCTCTGCCAGAGAAGCAAAAGAATTTGAGTAGAACCTGTACAAGAGCAGATGATCCATACAGGGGCACTGATGCTAGTGAGGTCTCCATAAATCCTGCTCCTCTCAAGAAAGTCAGGATTTGACATTAGATTCAGCTGAGCAGCCCACAGCATCACATCAGATCTTCAGGGCAGCTCCAGCATCCCAGATTCTGCAGCACTATGATCTCCTGCCTTGTCCTGAAGAGAGATGCAGCACCTCTTAAGCTTGCTGAAACTCAGAACAGTTTGGTAACGGAGAAATGCAAATTGAACAACCCCAAGCTGGGCCTGACTGCTTTCCAGAGCACTTCCTCCGTGCGACTGCCTTCCCATATGCCCTCCTCCATTAGCAGCTTTGCAAGCGAGATTAAAACCAGGCGCGTTAACAATTTCTTGCTGAAACAGGGCTTGCTGGCATTGAGGACACCAGAAATCCTGCAGAAATTGGAGCTGTCAGCTCCTAGAAAGTTACTGAAATAGTCGAAGAGCTCAGTTGCCCAAAGGAACTGGCTGCAGAAGCAGCCACCACTGCCTACTTTTTAAAATCATCAAGATAAAGTTAGAAGCCTGAGTCATTCTGGATACTCTCCTTTACTTCACTACCCCACTTTCTTTTCGTGAGGCTACTTTACATCGCTGCTGCTATCAGTTTGTCATAATTCATATGACCTGAATAGAAGAGCACCTGCAGCACCAGGTGTGTAAGGCACTGCTCATTATCAGCCAGCAGGATGCAGCACACGGACCACAGTGTTCCTCCCACGTCAGTAGAAACTGCCTTACTCTGTGTGGAAGCTGGGAAAGGTTGTTCATACAGACAGGTACACATTCCACCAGAGCTGGAACAGCACAGACTGGATTCAGCCCACCGGAGCTGTTCTACAATTGCAGAGCTAACTGGCTTTTGCTAGGCTATGTGATGAATGCCACACTTGTCTGGGGTGTCTTTCATTCCCAGCAGGAATCAGCAAATATGAAATTGATGTACCTGCTGATCCAAGTCCCAAGATCTCTTGGAATACAGGGAATAAACAATCCAGTGGTGAAACAGTCTGTGCAATGCTAGGGAGAGAACATGAGCATCAGTCTCTATGAGAAGTCAGAAAAAACCTCTCCCTCCGTCACTGTCAGTCCCAGGAAATAAAAAGATGCACCAAGGTTTATCAAGTCCTCCGTACACACACATTAACTTCTAGGTGACTTTCTATGAAGATCTTATTTCTAGCAGTGATCACTTTTGCATTTCAAGCCATATGGCACCAGACGGAAAGCATTTTGTCTTGAAATCTGCTAGCGAGAAAACTGCTGCATCCTGACGGAAATGCAGCATTACCAGCTATTCAGAGAAGCAGTCATTAAAAGAAAAAAAAGAACTGGGAAAAGATTAATCAGACATCCAATTTCCATTGAAACATCCAGGAAAGGAAAAATAACTCTTGCAGGTACCTTCCTCAAGTCTTTTGTTTGCTTAATCTGAGTCAGTCTGAGCAGGTAGAACAAACCAGGAAGAACTTGGGAGAGGATTCAAGAACTGCAAGGTCAGCTGGCTGCACCCACTGCCTGTCCATAATTGCACTGACTGCACAGCCCCTCTGCTACACCTGCTATCTCTCTTCCAAGGGGAACAACCCTTTCTTACCACAGAGGCACAAGCTCACTCTGCTTACGTACAAGACTTGGGACCATGGCCCACCTTCCAGCACAACCATAGGAGGCTCTCTTTGCACAGCCTTTTGTGCTTTTTTTATTTTATTTTTTTAATCAAAAGAACTCTTAGAGCCTTCGAATTGCTTATTAAACTCTTTCTTCCTTGTTCTGCAGCTCATTGCTATTGTTTGGAGATACACCTAGAGCTCAAAGTCTTCCAGGAAAACATAATGAGGGTTGGCTTGCAGCAACGTTCTCTTTCTGTAAATAACTGCAGTGACCAAGGTTAAACTCTGTGGTTGAACTGATTCTAACCGAACAAAGAAAGGGGGTTATGTGTGTGCAAGGCTTTCCTAAGTGCCAGCACACACAGCACTGCTGACCTGGAACCCTCTGGGGACTCCCCAGACAGGATCCCAAGCAACAGAGCACCTAGGGTTATTTTATAATAGAGGTTTGGCTGGAAAAAAAACCCTCTAGGAAAAACTATCACAGCCCCCCTTACTGTTTTCTATTACTGTTTAACAGCTTACATAGATCTTCATTCCAACACAGTCAGCATTTCCTCTTGCTTTAGGCTATGCCTTCCACACCTGTACCATTACATCTCAACAGGCATTCTGAACATTAATCCAAGCTGAACATCATTTTGCAACTGCTTGCATTTCTCCAAGTCCCAGGGACTGTCAGCAGGTGGTGCTTCATGGCAGTCTTTGGAAGGCAGCACCAGTGCAAACAGGCACATTCACCAGCTTCTCACATGAAGATTAATGCACTTGTGTGGGACTCGCCTTCCTCCTGCAGCCACACACAGCAGAGCAGCTCATCAGCTCTGAACAACTACATAAAGAAATCAACATCCCTGACAAAACTGCCTCCCCCCGTACCACACATACTGAGCCTCAGCTCAGCACTTCCAGAATAAACTTACCCAACCTGGTGTCAGCTTCTGGAGAGCTTCCCTCTCGGTACAGGAACAGGAAAGATTAGCTACAAACTTATGACTTTTGTTTGGCTTAATGTACTGCTGTCATTGTAAAGGAGCACAAAACTTGATCCCACAAGCAAAGCTAAAATAAACAAGTTTTAGAGAAAGGTTTTAATTAATGGTCTGCGTGCTGGCAGGAATGAATTGAATTCCGAGAACTTCCCCCACGTGGCTGTGGTGTTGCAATGACTTGTCGCCAGAGCAAGTCAGGATTGTTTGACTCCAGGCTCAGCACTGATTAATGATTTTTCCACCACTTCTCAGTTACATTAGATCTCAGTTGAAAAAATTGATAGCCCTCACCAATTTTGAACTCACCTCACAATTCCACAGAACATGTTATCTTCTCCAGCTAACGCCTCACAGCCAGGAAATAGATGCTCCTGTCAATTTCCTGAGTTTTCATCTATCCACTCACAGTCCCTGGTCTTGTCCTGGCACGAAAGGAACAGCGCTGTGAAGCTGACTCACCACGCTGGAAGGCAGGATGAGATGTTCTCATGGATCCAGATGATGTTATCTTCTACAGGCTGGTGAGAGGTGCAGAATTCCCACGCCAGCAGTCCCTGCTGGGATGGCAATTACCACTTCTGCAGTTACTGCGTGAAGGATGATTTGGCAGCCCAGCAGCACAGTCAGCCCATTGCACACAGGGTCCTGCTGGCCACACCACCGAGGTGCTATGGTAGAACTGCAGGCAGACAAGTAGCACACAGCACTGTTTTCTTTGGCATGGTGTGTAGTTCTTAGAAATTACTTTTGCTCCCAAAATCCCTCCTACAACAGGTCCAGAGCCAGGGCCTCTGCCATTCTGAGAAGAGTCCCAGTGGCTCCTCCCTCAGTGTGTAACCTCAGCTGATGTTTAAGTTCACTGTCCGTCACTTCAGCTCTGCAGGCTACATTCATTCACGGGAGATTTCTGAAACATCACCCCTTCTACTCTACAGTATCAACTGTCTCAAGAAAAACATGAAGCAACTGCTCAGATTTCCGTGCAGAGTAATGTACGAAAGAAGTAACAACCTCTGATTATTTCCCACTACTGGTGGTTTTCTGAATCCCTCCTAGGTGTGTCACTTTACAATAATCATGGAGCAGGGAAGCATGAAATTTGATTTCTTTCATCCAAAGATGTTGGCAATTATTTTAATTTTTTATTCAGCATCACTAAAAGAAGGCTTTTGTTCATCAGCTTAATATGAAGTCTTTTAACATCTGTTTCAGCAATAGAATCTCTGCTTTTTTATAATCTCATCAAAAGACAGAATTTAAGCAGTGGAATGAAGCAGACTAAAAACACGCAGCAGAAAGCAAACAGAATGCACTTTTCAAACAGAGATCTGCTCTGAATTATCTGCATTCTGCTCAGATCAGACCTGAGCCACAATTTAAATCTCATTTCCTCCACCAACATGAAGGGCAGAGAGTATTATTTTACTCTTTCCTGGATCTCTCTGAAAACAGAAACAGGAATGGCTGGATGTACCAGAGGACACTAAATAAAGAAGGAAGCGTAGGAGAACCAGCTCAGTGTGTGCATCCCTAAAAACATGCTTTTAAAAGAAAAGCCAGACGTGTTTATATAAATAATTCACATTTACTTCAAAGACAAATAAATACCATTACCATCTTCCCTCTGATTTCAGGATGTGAAAAATAACATGGCAGTACTAAGTGGAGAAACGAAGACAACTGTAATGAAAGATTTCTGGTTAAATGATGAAATAAAGGTCAAACATTGGCATGGTAAATAAAAACAGAATAACTACTGGTGATGCTGGAACTGCAGCCTGGTAAGCAGGAGACCACCCCAAAGAAGGAAATTAAATAGAAATTTGGAATTACCACAACAGCTTTATTTCCACCCGAAAAGCGCCTGCTGCAAGCAGATTAGTAATGCCCACATAGCAATAACCTGCTGTTGAGGTGGAGGGTTGTGCTGTTGTTTTTTTAAAGCAAGAGTTTACTGTCCTTGCAGACACAGAGAACACTTCAGGCAACCACTGTTTTCTGCTACATGAAGTGCTGCAGTGACCTTTAAGAGCAGGCTGGAGAATTTAAAAGAAAGAAGCTGGGAAACACTTCAGGAAAGTAAACAAAGGCAGCACTTCGGCTCACCTCAACAATCTTATTTTAGGAAAGAATATTTTGGAAGAAAACGATCCTTCCCAAAGCACTTCCTATTGCAATACAGGTCCAACACGTGCTGCTCAGGAGTTCCACCTCCCGTATGGGGGGTAAGGCTGTGAGGGGTAAGGCTGTGAGGGGTAAGGCTGTGAGGGGTAAGGCTGTGAGGGGTAAGGCTGTGAGGGGTAAGGCTGTCTGTCTTCATCACAGCTTCCCAGGTTCTGCTTCCGACTTCTCATCCAGCAGATCTTTAAATCCCAGCTTTTCCAGCGGTTCGTTAGCCATGAGCTGCCTAGTTGGAAACAACAGCAACAACAACTTTGCAGGACACGCCGCGTAACAGAGAGAACAGCAGCATTTTCTGCTTCGCATCCTACTACTCGCTGCAGAGAAACCCAAGGCACGCAGAGCGGCTGGCAAAGCCTCACGAACGTCACAGAATCACAGAATTGTAGGGGTTGGAAGGGACCTCAGAGATCATCGAGTCCAAACCCCCTGCCAAAGCAGGTT
>JAOWBP010004330.1:9121844-9140261 GCA_028571105.1 Tragopan temminckii
CGGGCGGCACGGATCGGGGCCCGGCCTGCGCGCTGCGGCGCTGCCCGGGGCTCGGCCGCGGTTCCTCCGAGCTCCGCCGCCTGCGGTGACTCCGCGGCGTCCCGTGCCCGTGCCACTGGTCCGGCGGCGCTGTGAGGGCCGCGGGACGCGTCTCCCACGTCGGCCTCCCCGACTCTCGCTCGGAGGTTCCCGACCGTTTCGTCGCCGCTGCCCGGCTCCGTGCAGGCCGGGCCTTCCCCAGCGCAGAGGCCCCCCCACCTCCCTCCTGCAGAGCCTGCGGGGCTCCCGAGACAAACCACCGCGTCTCGCTGCAGTCCGGGATATCCCGGCCCGAGACTGGGCTGAAAGTTCTGCTTCCCCGTGCCTGCTTCCCGTGCCCCGTGCGTTATGGGGAGGCACTGAGGCTGTGCCCCTGTGGAAGCGGCTCGCTGCCTGGCACCCCTTCGCCCTGCTCTTCAGGTGCCGTCCCGCTGAGCCCTGTGCCTCTTGCTGGCTCTGGGCAGCCTCTGCTGGCTCTGCCTTCACCATTCCCCTTCCCTGGCGGCTTTAGGGTAGCAACTTAGAGGCAGAAATGTTCTTCCTTTCTTGTGTATGTGGCAGTGATTAAGTAGAGGAAACCTGGATGCTCAGTCAGATGTATTACTATGGCCTCTTGCAGTGTTTCTTTTCATTGCTCACGTCCACGGCGACTTGCTGTTGTCACCTCTTTTCTCATTCAATTCAATAGGTAGACCGTTCTGTGTTCCCTTCAGGAGTGCTGAATCGGGTACCCCTTGTGGGAGCTTCACTGGTTGGCCCTGGCTTTGTTCACTCGTGGTAATGCCAGGATTGGGATGTTGCCCTCAGCAGCCTCGTTGTGCCATATGTCCCCAGAGCTGAATGGGATCAGCATGTGGGAACCCTCAGCACGCAGCAGCCAGGAGCGTGGGGTGCGGGGCATAATGTCCTCAGTGCATTCCTCCCATTGCTGCCCTCCCTGCTGCGTACTGAGCACCATCGCACAGCAGGTCTGCTGGGATCAGTGAGGGCAACATCAAAGTTTTAAGACTTAAGTTATTATTATTTGAGGAAAACCGTAAATCTAAGACATAGTGCAGCCTATTTTATAGGAAGGATTACGTAAGGTGGTGGCTGCAGTGGTGGAAAATGACTTTGTTCAGCAGTTGTTTCTCATCGCATGTTTTATACGCGTTAGCTCACATGCTTTGCTTAAGCCTCACTGTATTAATTTGGAGTGAGAGTTCCTGCCTTTTCCCTTTCAAATGCAAGAGAAGGAAGGTGCTCAGTTAAAGGGAAAGGTGATATTTGCGTAGCTATGGAGGGGATTTCCTTCCAGGCAAAAAGATAGAATGAGGCAGAGAAGATTTGTTTGGAAAGTCGCTGAGAGTGGGAAGGAGTCCCAGACAGTCTTGTCTGTCCTCTGTAAAATGTTTGTTGAATGTAAACAGTCTTCCAGAGAGACATCAACACAGAGTGAGGTGATCTCAGCTGCGGAATTGTAATTGGGATGCAGCGTTGATTCACTTTGATCAAAGCCAGCCTGTAAATGCTAGTCCATTCCATCATCCAGTGCGAGTCAAACCTGAAATCCTGACTCAGAGCTTCAGAAGTCAGAAGCCAAGGTATGCTTGAGGTTGGAGGAGGGTGGGGAGGAAGGATTATCACAAACCTGCCTCCTGCAGTGCTTGTCCCTCGCTGTGCTCCACGTGGCAGGAGGAATGTGCTGCTGCTGTCCAAGCAGCATTGGCAGTGCAGGCTGGGTGGAGCCGGTCACTGTGAGTGCTTTGGCAGTTAAATCAAAGGTTCAGCGTGACTGCCTCTGTGGTGACATTGACTTCTGTTATCCTTATGCTTGTAGGTCTGTATGATATGGATCATCTGTCACAGGATTTCAGTTCTGAAAATGTTACTGTTTGGTTCTAAGTGCCATTTAGATTCACAGAGTGAATATTTCTAATTTTTTTTTTTTTTTTTTTTTTGTAATATCTTTCAAAAAACGGTTCTTAAGATGTATTTTATGTTGTAAAGCAGTTTTCATTAGTATCACCTGTAGCCATTCCCAGAGTAGGAGTCTCCTGGAAACGGCTCAGTGGGAGGGGGATCCGTGAGGAGGTTTGGAGCCAGAAGCCTTGAGACACACCTGGGTATGAGGCCAGCTGCAAAATGCTGCAGGTGCCGAGCTGCTCAGCTGATGCACGAGGCATTTACTGTGGCTCTGAGCTGCTGAGGGCACTTACTCAGAGAAAGTCCTGCTATCCTTAACTGCTCTTGGTGGAAGTGCTGTATTTCTAACCTGGAGATGTGATGGTCCAAGAGCTGCAGTTGCCTGTTGTGGTGATGTGCAGGAGGCTGCGATCACCGTGCCGTGGTAGGAGATAGTTCTTGGGGTCACTGTTGGGAACCAGTTCTGTTCTCTTTCATTTTTTGGTTTACTCCTAAGCGAGGAAGGGAGGAGCTGCAGCAGGTGTGTGAGAGAACGCTGTGATGTGGGGTGTGGCAGAGCCTGCAGGCTGCCTGCCATCACACAGACAGGCTGCTTGGTTTCAGTGTGGGTGGCTGATGGCCCTTGCTGGTAGCAGAATCAAATAATTGAATCCTTTCTATTAATTGATGCATATGCAACTTGCTTTGTAGTAACTTTTATCAAGGCTTTGCTGTTGTTTCCAGGTATATGTCCCAAGGAAAATATGTGGAAGCGAGAGAGTTAATGTACTCAGGGGCTCTGCTGTTCTTCAGTCATAACCAGGTACGCTGATGTTTTTGTGTGGTTTGGGGGGTTGTTATGGGGTGAATAGTGAATTCCCAATGGCAAATGTTGGGGTGATGGCTTCGTAATCTTTTGCTTTATCTCTTCGTTGAGTTTCTCTCCGCAAGGAAAGATGATTCCAAACTGGAACTGTGAATGTCCAAACATAATCTGAACCACATTTGTTTTGCTTTCCTGGAGACTTCTCGCTGTTGCCATCAAATTAATGTTAATTTTTGTAAGAGGGAATTGAAATTTCCTGTTGTTCCTTGCCTGTAACTGCTGATAAAAGTATTAATGTGCCTCTGACAAAATTCTGCATAAGAAACTCTTTCATGATGTTTCCTTTGATCCAGTACTATGTTCATCACTACCAGTATGTGTCTGTCTTTTAGCAAAACAGTGCTGCTGATCTGTCCATGTTGGTTTTGGAGTCTTTGGAGAAGTCAGATGCAAAAGTAACAGATGACCTTTTAGGTACGGTGACCTTTGCACTCAGTTTGTTTAGATGTTCTCACTTCTCACTGAGCATTAAGTCCTGGAACCTGAAATCCTTGTTGTATGTCATCCCGCGTGGCCAGGGAGTGGAAATGGATGGGAGGAAAACTTCGTTAGAGAAGAATGGGTCCCTGACAGTGCTGTGAGCAAAGGGATATACTTTGAATTAACGTGCCATCTTGTGGCATCCTCCTTTCCTCACTGCAGGAGGAATATGTTGTCTACACAGTGACTTGCAGCTCCAGGGCTTTGCTGGATGGCAGTGTCTGTCTTAGCAGCGTGGTGGTGCACGCAGTACTTGTCAGTCAGCCTCTCACTTTCTTCTCCAGTTGCGATTTAGTGAGCAGACCATTCGGGAAGACCTTAAGAGCTGCCTTGGCAGGCTGCAGTGTGGGT
Organism: Tragopan temminckii; assembly: GCA_028571105.1. Lineage (NCBI taxonomy): Eukaryota > Metazoa > Chordata > Aves > Galliformes > Phasianidae > Tragopan > Tragopan temminckii. The sequence continues at coordinate 9,125,485 of JAOWBP010004330.1, forward strand.
GGGGGCAGAAGGTGCAGAGGGCTGGGACAGACCCTTCCTTATTGCCTTAGGTCAGCTCTGACTTTCTGTATCCCACCGATGACTTCTGGTGGTCCTTTTTGGAACTGCAGGCTTCTGTCTGCTGCCCTGTTGATGGCAAGCACTCCTGAGGCCAAAAGCCTTCCCTTCTCTGTGGGGTTGTTTGAAGCTCTGGGATTCCCTGTCCCAAACCGTGACAGGATTGATGTGATGTTTGTGCTGTATTTCTGCAATTCAAAGTCACTGTTTTTAAGATGTCTTATAAAGACTGAGAACAGAGATTATCTTATTAGGAGTTGTATCTTGAGAAGCAGCAGGTCTTTCTATTTCTGTTAACATTATGTATTTGTGAATGTTATTCCTTGTAGAAAACTTGGCTAAATTGTTTAGTTTAATGGATCCAAATTCTCCTGAAAGAGTGGCTTTTGTATCCAGAGCACTGAAGTGGTCTAGCGGGGGATCAGGAAAACTTGGCCATCCAAAATTACACCAGTTACTAGCCATTACCCTGTGGAAAGGTAAGGAAAATCAACTGACTTTCCTGTGTTTGGTTTTGAAAATGTTGAAAATATGTAAGAGATGTATTTTGGAAATAACCTAGAGAAGCTGAGATGGAAATGATTTCTGGTGTTGCCTGCTGTTTGTGATCATTTCAAGGTTTTGTCACTAACAAAAAAAAATAGGCTCATAAATGTATTTGTGCAAACGCAAAAACACAGCTGCTGCAAAGCTCTTTGGTAAAAGGAGGGATGGTCCTTTAGCCACTGAGGTAGTTTGGCTAAGAGTCATTAGGAGGAAGCTTGCTGGGGAGCAGGGCTGTTCTGTTGGCTTGTTATTGCATCCTGGATAAACCTAAGACAGATTGATACACATCACAGCATCCAACTACCGGGTACCCGTGGGATGTTGAAGAGCAGGCTTATTTCAGGCATTTCCCAGGCATGTCAGACCAAAATGCTCAAGATAATTGTGTTTCATACTCACAACACTACTTGTATTTCATACAAAGTCTTGTGTTCAAAACAGAGAGGTGGATGAGAACAGCCAAATAATTAATGCTCTCCTCTGGTTTCTCATCAATTAAAAGCTGTACAAGCTGATTGCTCGTTTGCTTAACGTCTTTCAGGAGCTATGATTGGTGGTCATGGCTTTGTGTGACAGCATTCAGCATGGCAGCTCGTTGCCTGTGTGCCATGCACAGACCCAGGGCTGTTCTCAGGGATTGGTGGTGGTTTTTTGATGGCTGCTGCCACCTCCAAGGGAAGACTTTCCTCAGTGTTAAAGTGAGAAGCTGTGGTGTGATTAGCATAGAAAGCATTGCATTCTGAAAGTAAGAATCCCCATCCTGTAGCCTTCTGCCTGCCCTTCTTTTGCAGATCAGAATGTGTGTGTTTCCTTAGTAGCTGCTGGGAGTCGTCAGAAATGGCTGTGATTTTTCTAACAAAGCTTTTAAATTCCAAAAAAGAGCAGGTTTCCAGTTATGATTTGCCACTACCATGCTTTTGCATGATATTTGGCTTCAAGCTCTAACAAAACATTTTCATTTCTTGCACCTTTTTTTTCCTGCATAATTGCTGTTCTGTTCAGAACATGAAGGCAATTTTAATTTTGATAGCAGGAGTAGGCTATGCTAAAAATAGGGAATGCCTTCTTTCTGTGCACGTAGAAGGAAGGCTGCTGAAGGTGTTGTTGGGCTTCATCAATTGTCTATAATTTACAGGGGGAAAAAGTGCCTCTCCTTTTTGCTACTTGTCCTGTTTGTTACTGAGTGCAGCTCTTTCTGCCTGCAGAGTACCAGCTTAGTAAATGTGTTTTTATGCTCAGCTATGATGAACTGATTTCTTAAATGCCATTTTCTTTTTCCTTTTATAGAGCAAAACTATAGTGAATCTCGGTATCACTTCTTGCACTCCACAGATGGTGAAGGCTGTGCGAACATGCTCGTGGAATACTCCTCATCCAGAGGCTATCGCAGTGAGGTGGACATGTTTGTAGCACAGGCAGTCCTACAGTAGGTGTTTGCATAGTTTTTTGAACTGTTGTGCTGAAGTGATGCTGTGTGTGAGGCCAGTCTGATTTGATGGAGATAACTATGGGTTAACTGAATGTCCTTTCAAAGAAGCTGTGAAAGTGACCAGAGGTTCCAAAACTCACTGCGTGTGGTAGCATTAGAAACTCATCTCAAAACTTGTGTGGAGTGGGGAAAAAATGTGTTAAGGTCAAAACCTAACATTGCATTAATTGCCTGAAGAATTAACGTAATCTATTTGACCCTCAGAGCACAATTCTTACTTTTTGTTAATGCTACTTTGTGCCTGGTTAGTTAGGAATTAACTGGATGTGCTTACCAAGCCTGGGACTAAGTGGGCACAAGACTTGCTCTCAGACTCATTGTCCTAAGAGATTATTAACGTTGGGTCACCCTGGTGTATGAGCAGCACAGACCAATGGTTTCTCAGAACTGCTGGTGGCTCTCGTTTTCTTTAAGCATTTATTTGGAAGGACGTGGGAGTGCAGGCTTGTGTGTACGTGAGCTTTGCAAATGCACAATTGAGGCTGACAAAGCCAATTTTACTGAGTTTAATCAGCGGATGGCTTCCTGCAGGCAGGGAAAGCAGCTCAGGGGGAGGCTGAGCAGGAGGTGCAGCCAGGACTGCAGCACGGACAGGAGGTGCTGTGAGAGGGAGTGGGCGAGAGCAAGGCTGTCTCTTGGCAGCCTCCAGCTGTCGTGTCGGATGTGTCCTGCTTTCCTTAGTTGGTTGCTAGAGATTGTAGTGATGGTAAGTGGTAGAAAATCCCTTCTATAGGTCTGCTGTATGTAGGACTCTTAAACAATGCTATGAGTATTTGTTTCTATGAGCATCGGTTACAAATAAGGGATTCTTTTTCTCAGCATTTAGACAGAGGCACTTCTTATGTCCTTTAATGGCCTCAGAATTTATCTCAGATACCGTGCCAGATTCTCTTACATAGCAGTTCATACTCTTCTCTGTTTTTTTAACTTCCCCTGTTCTCTTTTCTTTTGCAGATTTCTCTGCTTAAAAAATAAGACCAGCGCCTCAGTTGTTTTTACAACGTATACACAGAAACATCCTTCAATAGAAAAGGGTCCACCCTTTGTGCAACCACTGCTAAACTTCATCTGGTTTCTGTTATTGGCTGTTGATGGGTACGGTGTGTTTTTTCTCACTCTGGTCTTAGTTACCTTTTCAGTTGCTTTTGAGATTACATTTTTGGTTGTTTCCTTTCTAGGGGAAAACTAACAGTATTTACAGTATTGTGTGAACAGTATCAACCGTCCCTGAAAAGAGATCCCATGTATAATGAGGTGAGTTACTGGGAACTGCAAGCAGGATGCAACCCACAGAATTAGTTAAATAATGGCTGATCATTCTGAATGCAAACCACGTGGGTCACACTGTATGTAATGTGGCTGAAACAGCCGCTGGGTGCTGGCTTTAAGTGTTTCCTCTGGGTAGTGAGATGCTGATAGATGCTTTAGACAGTGGGTGGCTTTTATTTGGAAGAGTGTGTTTTATTAGTGGGAATGGAAATTGATAAATCTATCAGGCATGGCATTTCAGTTGTTCTTGATGGCATGTTGAGAAGAAGGATGTTTGAATACAGCTTGTAGACAGGAGTTGGTGATCTCATTTGTGGTATTTCCACCTGTAAACGAAGCAGCTGATGTTGTTCTCCATCTTGTGTCATTCCAGTACCTAGATAGAATAGGACAGCTTTTCTTTGGTGTTCCACCCAAGCAGACATCGTCCTATGGAGGATTACTAGGTAAGGTTTATGCCAGCAGCTCTGGTTATTGAAATCAACCCTACCAGGATGGTGAGAGAGCAGATAAAAAGTTTTTAATGAGAATATGGAACCGGTAAGTTAAGTTTGACTGTCGTGTACTTGGTTCTAGGAAATCTTTTAAACAGTCTGATGGGAACTGGAGAAGATGATGACACAGAAGATGGTCAGGAAGACAGCAGTCCTATTGAACTGGACTGAGTATTTTTGCCATAGGGTGCCCTGTACACTGATGATTCGATGACTCCAAAGACAGTTTTGGAATTTGAATCCTGCAGTTGTTTCTTGGCGCCTAAAAGGGCTCCTCCAGTCTTTTAGAAATGGTTGCTGAAATGTTTATAATGTTCGGTCTATATTATTTATGTAAACAAAAGAAAGAAACCAACAAAAAGTAGCCAAAAGAACCAATGGCAGCGATTGTTAGCAGGTTTCCGATGCAGCGGCTGGTGACTTTGATTAAAATATAGTCGTCTACGGTTTCTGATGCAGTATTCCCTTTTGCACAATAACTCAGTAAATATGGGTCTGCTCCACGACCTACCCACTACCATCTTTGTTACAAGAAGGCCTCCCTGACCTCTGCCATCTGCAAGGAACATCCTGAAAGCAGGGTGAGTCACTGCGTAAGTGAGGGGTGAGGCTGGTGCCAATAGTCCTGCGATGCGAGGAGCCCAGAGCACAGGGAGCTGCACGGCCAGGACTCACTGACACCGGGAGCTCCCTCTGCTGCAGTGAGAACAGCACTGCCTGTGTCTGTGGTGAGCTGGCTCTGGCTGAGCCCGTGTGTGTGTTTAGCTGATACTTCTGAAAAGCACAAGATTGAATTGCTCTTGAGTAAAAGCCGATCAGTGGAACGCAGGTAATTGGCTCCACACAGATCTCTCTTGCCTAGGCTTAAAAATTTGGCATCTAAAATACCTCCTCTGGCTTGTGGCTCTGCTCCTTTGGAACATTTTCTCATTCTGAGTTCACAACCATATGTGACATTGAACTGCCACGAGCAATGCCTGCATTTGAAATGCAGCTATATGTAAAGAAAAGGGATACTGCAGAACTTTCGGTTCTTTATGATATATTTATTTTTCTCGGGTGATTGATTCATTTAACACTTGGTGTAAAAAGGATAAATCAATAAATAATGGAGTAATTTCAACCCCAGTGGTAGGCATAGCAATTCCACATCTCCTCTTTAATGCAGACCGCCGAGTGGCGGTGGTGCAGCAAACAAATGAAAGGGGGAAACGCTTTATTTTTTCACGATGAAAATACGAAGGCTTAGATTAATAAACAGCAATCATGCATGGGGGAGGGAGGGGTTCATCAGACTTTACTGACTGTATGAAAAAGAAAAGAAGGCGATGAAAGGCAGATTTTGTGTTAATTGTGACGTCTCAAATAAACACTTTATACCAGGATCTACGATACAGCTGCTTTCTGAGGGTCTGTGATGGGTGCAAATCGCTTCAGTGTGCAGCCTCAGCTCCTGCTCAGCGTTGGCTGAATGCTGCACACATCATTACCGGATGGTGGTATGGAGCAGCCATGGCCCCGTCCAGGGAGGATTCATTATCACAGGTATAACGTATACCCGCAGTATAGACAGTCTTTTTCTACTTAATACCTTGTAAGCTCTAATAGTTATTATACAGGTCCTAATTTTGCACACGCACACAGTCTGTCTCCCTCTGTCTGAAGCCACAGCCACTGTTTGTGACAGGGCTGACTTAAGTGAGAGCAAAAAAAAATACACTACTATTTTGTAAATTATATGTATACATAGGCAGACAAACAGAGAGAGCAAGCTACACACGTGTATATGTGTGCATATACACGTGTATCTGCATCACATACTTAGCTTAAATTACAGACAATACGTAAACGTTATTAATTATAAAAAATGCATCCCAAAATTAATATAATTTTTTATCCCAAAATTAATTTAGTTACTAAAAAGCCAGTAATGCTGGCTGTAGATGAAGAAGCACCGTGTGTGCGTTCAAGAAATACATTTACCTTCTACGTTTGTCGATTATTCCTATAAATGCCTATCTCTGTACTCACCTCTGTGTGTTTGTGATCCTGTAACACAATAGGTGCTCTGTTGGTGCAGTGGGGTGAGTGCTGCGGAATACCATTTGTGAATGTGTGCATACACATCCATAGCCACACGCATACATAGAAGCAGGTGTTGCTAACACGCAGAATCACACCCCACACAGCACAGCTCTATGCACACACACATCCAGTACATGAAAGAAGGTATTCCCACCCCCCTCCTTTCTGCTTCCCTGCACCCGCAGACCCACACAACACCAGCACCCGTCCGACATCAGCGTTTATTGGTGCGAATGACATGTAGTACCACAGTTCTTACCAGTGACATTACAGACAGACACAGCCCACGAGAGGGGTTCGGTTACAAACACCGACAGCAGGGCCTGAGCCCCAACCCCGCCCCAGCAGTTACAGTGCTCAACACAGCGCTGAAATGTCACTTCAAGCAGCTTTTGTATTCTTTGCAGGAAAAAAAAATAACAAAAAACATGAAAAAAAAAAAATTAAGGGAATTATTGGAAAACAAAGTGCACCAACCGGATTGCAGAGGACTGTGCCAAGGGCAGCAGGGACACAGGTGGGCACAGCCCAGCCTGCTGCTCAGCCCCGGCCCCACAGCCACCCATGGTACCCAGCAGTGGGCACTGCCGGGCTGTGCACTTTGGTAAGCAGCTAACGAGGCCAACGACACAGACATCTGAATTTCTACACCCTGTTCGGAATCAGCCTAGAGACAGCATTGCCACCACCTGGGAGGTGTGATGCTCACCCACACCGACGTCATCTATTTATAATTTAGCTCTACGACACGGGGAGGATCGGTCATTCAGCAACACGTACGCAGCAGGAGACCACAGCTGCATCCTGCTCACTGCCCTGCAGGCACCAGCAGCCCCAGCACAGCCCTCACAGCCGGCTCCATCCACCTGCATGACACCATGAGAGCAGTGGGCCCGAGGACAGAGGCCTCAGCCGGGCTGAGTGTCACTCCCTGCTCCCCTCTGGGAAGGCAGAAGCAGGCATGGTGTGGGCACCCATGGGATGGAGGGCTGGGAACGGCCAGGGCACTGCACAGGAACCACTGTCCGTGGGCAGTAACACGGTGATGGGCTTCCTACCAGGAGCTGTTTTAAGCTGCTCTCAGCGCTTCTTTTCCTTTGAGTTTTAGGGAGTGCAGAGGACACAAGCAAGGACACATTTCGGTCATCTCCAAACTCCCCCACCAGTTCAGCTGCAGATTCCTACATTTAAAGACAATGGTTTCTCTCCTCTTGTTTTTAGGTGTCAGCATCTCAGGGGCTCGCTCTCCCCTGGAAACAGCCGGCAGGCAGCAGGGGCAGCAGGCAGTGTCCCCCGAGCAGCAGGGCCACAGGCTGAGCCCAGTGGGGTGAGGTGGGGGGGATCTTTGTCACCAGAGCACAGAAGGCTTCGGGCCCAGTCCGTATCCCCTGTAAGCTGAGGCAGCAACGAGCGATGGAGGAGGAAAAGCAGCTTAGCACCAGCCCCAGCAGCCAGCTGCTGCAGCATCGCGGGCAGGGCGCTGGGATGGGCCGCAGCCTCACATCCCCCACAGCAGCCATCACTTTCCACAAGGAACTCGTGTGGGTTTTGCACCACAGACCACACTGTCCAAACAGGGTCCCGTCCCCAAGAGATTCGTCCCCGAGACTCTTCAGCACAGGACAGGGGACCCTTCCAGCAGCACGGTGCCCTACCTGCAGGAGACACGTGGCACGAGGTGCAGGAGGAGCAGAAATGAGTTCTGGGTTGGATCAGTGTCTTCTCCCATGTTTTGCTGCTGCCCTTCTTGGCCTCCGACATGATCAAGTGAACGATGAGGGGAAAGGGAAGTATTATTATTATTATTACTGTTATTATTATTAATAATTATTTTTTTTTTTACATTTCAAATAAAACCATGTTGTGTTGTAAACAGAAGCTCATTCCTCAGGTTTGCCCAGCCAGTCCCATCTAAGGTTTATGCTTGAAATGGGCTTCCACTGAAACGAAAGAACAAAAAATAAAAGTTAAAGCCATGAGCACAACCCCAGCAAGGACAGCCCGGCCCTACAGGTCTGGTTGTCCTCAGTGCTGGGTGACCGAACAGGCTCTCAGGTCCCTTCCAACCCAACCATTCTATGGTCCTACAACACCGCTGCCCCTCCACCAAGCACAAGCCTTGCAGAGGAGGGCTGTCCCACTCACACCACACAATGGAGCAGCTGCAGTCACCTCATCCTCACCCACAGAATCACACAATGGCCCGGGTTGGAAGGGACCTCAAGGATGATCAATCTCCAACCCCCCTGCCACATGCAGGGCCACCAACCTCCACATTTAGTACTAGAGCAGGCTGCCCAGGCCCCATCCAACCTGGCCTTGAACACCTCCAGGGACGGGGCACCCATCCCCTACTCCAACCAATGGGAAATCAACTGTCCAAGGCTGTTCTCCAGACCTCGTGAGCACACACCTGCGTATTCCTGAGGCAGCATCGGCCTGCTGATAACTTTCTGGAAAGTGGTAATCCACTCCAGCTGGTCGTCCTCCGTCTCACAGGCAAAGAGGAATTTCCTGTCTGGGGTGACGATGGTGATGCCGTGCTGCCAGTGATTTCCCTGCGTGGATGGCGGGAGCCCTTCCAGGACTTTGTAGCTGTTTTCCTTGCTCCCAATGAACACTTCCCCTCTTGCAAAGGCATCCTAGAAGACAGTAGCCAGGAGTACAGAGTGCAGCAGCTGAGACCAAAAGCACCACAGCCCCGTGGAGCCCTCCACCAGCAGCAGCCCAGACCCAGCAACACAGAATCCCGATGTGTTCTGCTGAGCATCAGCCTGGGCTTTACTGCAGACCATGCCCTACACAGCCCAGACCCCTTTGTCTTACCAGGGGGTCCTTGAAATACATGAGCCTTCGGTCATCCATGGTGAACCATCGCTTCTTGAATCCTTCTGTTTGCTGCAGAGTCAGAAAGTGCTGAATTACACACCGAAGTATGAAGTGCTTTGCTCATCAAATGCAACCTGGCAGTATCAGGGCCCAGGGGCAGTTTCGGGTGGCTTGGAGGACCCTGCTGGGCAAGGGGTGGCTGGGAAAGGCAGCTGGGGCCAGGTGGGCCTGTAGCAATGGCCAGAGAGCAGGGGAATGGGCTGGGTTCATCTGTGAGATGTTCCTGGATTTTTTTATCCTTTGGTTCCAAACCCAAACTTCAGGCAGAAAATGTGTATTAATGTGCTTACAGTGTTAAGGCTCCACCTCTGTAGGGCGGACAAGATTGTCCCACCAGCAGACCCTTCACCATCCCATACAGAGCAAGCCTCAGTTTTGGGGGTGTTGCAGAAACATTTATAGCCTACCTTGGGCCCTGTTTTCTCCATGTACCCCTCCTTCAGGTAGTTTCTAGAGAGCTTTGGCACCAGCTGGAGCAACCAAGCAGGAGAGAAATGAGAGCACAGCATCAGCTGGACGTGGCTGGGGAGAACCTGCCCGAATCCACTGACCCCTTTGCCACCAGACCCAACCAAGCGGTTGGCAATTCCATGCAGGTGAGCCAACCACACATCCCACAGTGGGCTGATGAGGTGTTCCCTTCGGTTTTTAACATTTGGCCCATTTATCTCTTAAGCTGAAAGTGGTCTGAAGGCCCTCGCATAGCAGTAATTTTGGCACGGTAATTGCACAGCACACACTGAAGGACAGAACACTCCCCAGAGCTTTCCTGCTTGATAACGTGATGCTAAAAAGAAGGAAAAAAACAATCTGGAAAACTTACATCAGCATCGCTGGCTCCAGGGAATGCCACTTGTAAGTAATGAAAGCGTGCAGCACGAATGGCATTGAACCAATCCACTATTTCCTAATAAGAGGAACAAAAAGCAGTGAGTACCACAGCCTGCACGTAACAAAGCACCGCCATCCCGCTGCACTGCAGCTCTCCCATCCCTTTGTCCCAGTGACATGAGTGCAGTTTAGTGCTAACCCTCAAAAACCAAAAAAACCAACCATGAAGAAGGTCTGGTAACACTTCTCATCCCCGCTCCCCATCTGCTCGTGTTTAAGTCGGGTGTGGGAGGAGGAAGGTCAGCAGAGGGAAATCCAGCTGGTGGCTTTGAAAAGAGACTTCAGGAGATCCCGGAGCCATCGCTCAGGATTAGCAGAGCCTGAAGGGCTGGGGAGCAGCAGGATGCACAGCACCACGAGCAGGGTGCTTGGCAAAGAGCTGGTGAGACGCAGCGTGGAGATGGCAAGCCCAGAGGTGAGCCCAGTCCTGCAAACATGGGTTTCTTTTCCCCTCACTGCACCCCTCTGCACACAGATGCAAATCCAGGCTAACAGCTCCGCTGCCTCCCCATCACCAGCCTCACCCCTCTGAATGCAGGGAACACAAAGGACATCTCCCACATTGAGGCCACGGTGACTTCCTTCCAGATTCTGCTGCAAGAATGGCCAGACATCCCTTCATCCCTGCACTGCAGCCCATCCACGAGTCCCATACCCAAGTCCCAGCTCAATGCCCAGATGCTGTGGCTCTTCTTTTCTTCCTTGGAAGGAATCTCTTTCCCTTTTATTTTCCTCTCCAAAACAGCTTGGTTAACTTGGTCAGTTTTGAACTCATCTGCTGATTTGCTGCACTGGCACCTTTCTGGAGGTCTCACTGGAAAATGAGATGCATTTGCAAGAGGTGTGACAGCTGCACACGTGTGCACACTGAGCTGCAGGAGAGGGCTGTTATGGGTACATGTGAGGTGTTACTGAGCCAGACTGGAGCTCAGCACAGACCCCATCCCACTTCAACCCTCTGAGGTGAGGCTGCTGCAGTGCAGGAAGCACTGTGTCAGAGCACACCTCAGCCCTCACTAAGATTTACATATACATTTTCAAAACCTATCTGAGCTGAACAAAAAAACCACACACAAAAATCAGGTTCTTTTACGTGTTACTTTGGAGATCTCAGTTATAAGAAGTCCAACTTGAGGCGCTCAAAAATGGTATCAACAGCCATCCTTAATAGCTCCAGTGTTCTGCTCTGCCTGGTTAACCTGCTTCATGCTGAGAGGGGAGAAAACATACCAGGACACACACAGACAGTGCTCTGGAAAACTCTGACCTACTTGTCTGAGCTTTTACTTATCGCTTGCTTTTCTATCCTAAGCAGCTAAGCAGACCCCGGATAGCAGCACAAAGAGGATCTGCAAGAGGAACTGGCTCCTGAAGTTAATGATGACCATTGCAGGCCAGAGGCAATGAAAAAGAAGCTGCAACATTAAAGTGTTGATGGTTCACAGAATCACCAACTGGAAGGCAACCCCGACGTCATGATGTGCTGCATAGGGGTCACCTCCCCGACCAGTAGGTCCTGCCATGCAGAAAGCAGAGGACGAATCTCTCATTGATTTCAGACCATCAGTTGTTTCCCAGAGCCAGAACAATCCACTGCTACATCACATCTCTTTATACAAGCACACACCAGTGTCTACAAAGTCAGGATGCACAGCCTCTGCTCCAGACCTGAGCCACTTGCACAACCATGGCAGCACCAGGCAAACAACCCCGCGTGAAAGTGCATCTCACTGCTCTTCCAGCTCATCAGTCCTGAAGTCAGCTCCTCCTGCTGCTGACACTGACCCCTGTGCCACCTTTGCCTGTTCTGAAAGCTCCTGCTATAGCTCGGGAATGTCAAAGAAGAGTGCTCAGCTCATCTGTCCAGAAAAGATTCAAAGATATTGGTTTGCACCGTGTAAAGAGGCCTTTCCTGGAGATGCAGCCCGCTTCTGAGGATGCTAAGGATGATGGTAACCCTGGGAATGGCAGCAGCAGCCTGAGCTGCTCCTGTGATGGCTTCAGGAGAAGTCCTGCAGAGGGAGCTTCAGCCCTGGGCAGGAGCTCAGCATGGTGAGAAATCAGCTTCAGGACCCCGTGTGTGCCTGGAGCCCTGCCAGCACCCCTCTCTCCTCTGCTCCCCACCTGCAGCTCAGGCCTTCCAAAGGCTGAGTGCCCTTTAACAAACTAACTTTGCTCCCAGCAAAACAGGCAGAGCTTGACCAGACCTTGTTGGCACTGGAGCATGATGCCAGGTAGAAACCTGGGACTGTTTTTTTTGTTAAATGGACACAGAGTGCGATGCACGCAACTGCACTGCTCCAAGCAACTGTGAGTGCTCTCAAACTCCCACACCGAAAGAGAAAGCTCCTCAGCTCCTGCCACTCACACCAAGCATGTTGCTCTTCATTTCAAAGGAGCTCAGCACAGCTGATGATCCAAAAGCCCCTTAGGTCACAATGAAGTAATCGTCTGAGAGCATTTGTGCCCACCATGCAAAAGGAAGCACAGAGGAATGCTTCTGGCAGTATGACCTGGTTACTTGAAACCTGCATCTTGGGTTCCTTCCATACGTATTTTCAAACTATTATGCATCGCTGTCTCCCACGGCTGTGATGGAGACTGGCACTTCGCTGCACAGGGAATCAGGGATGGGGTGCATCTTCAGCCTCAGCTCACCCCAATGGTCTCGGTCCATCTGGTGATGAGCACTAGCTAAGAAGCCTTCAGTTGCATACAGCTGCCCCATCCTGCAATGCTCTGGGGCAGCAGCACAGCGACCCAGGTTGTCCTTTTGGCTTTGATTTCCTTAGCTGCCATACTCCAGTGAAGGTTATCACCTGTGATGAGCTAGCATCCTCATTCAGCCAAAGGGACAGAGCATTTTCAAGGAATTTGAGAGAAATTCAGCTGAGGTGTCATCAGATGGCATCAGAGCTGCCTGCCCAAGCACTGAGTAGGCAGCAGGAGCAACCACGCTCAACCCGTGAGATCAGCCCTGCTCACAGCAACTGCCTGCATGTCACAAACCACTCCTTCCATGTGGGCATCTGGCAGAAGAATCAATTTTTTCAACCCAAAAAACACAGCAAAATTCTGTCTTTGCCGAGCAGACTGTCACAAACTGCAGACAGAGGCACCATCTCAGCAGACAGGAGCTGGTGAGATGCAGCTTCTACAAGAAAGAGCTCCTTCCTTTGGCTTCTGTTTAACAGAACACATTCTACATCACTGCAGCACAGCCCTGCAAGCACAGTGGTTCCACTCGGGCTGACCCCCTGAACACACTTGGTGAGCACTGGGACTCTCCTCTCACTGCAAAGGCCGTTGTGTCCCACGTCCTCCCTGGACAACTGCCCCACACTCCTGAGCATTCCACTGATTTCCACATTACAGAGTCCCACAGCCCCCCACAAGTCACAGCTGGGTTACAGACAGGCGTGACCCAGTCTGGCAGCATGCAGCACCATCCTCCAGCAGCACACACAAGGCCCTGCTACCCCTGTGCTCTCACCTTGCCATCTTCGTGATAGACAAAGATGTTCCTTGTGCTATTGTCCTTCAAGTACGTGATCTGTAGTCCGTGTGGGTTCCCGATTTTTGCAGGCTGGAAAGTTGCATTTAGATGTTCAATCTTCATAATTGCTTTGGGTTCTTTTGCCTGGAAAACACAGCTGAGTGAGCAAACACCTGAGAATTGGCTTTTAAACCAGAAAGCAGTTTACTGTGTCAGAAAAAAAAACCTCACGATTGAGGGCATTACCTGAAACACGATGCTCAGCCCACAGACCTGCCTGGTGATAACATAGCTGGGGCTTTGCTTGGGCATGAATGAATGCTTTCTGCCAACATGGCAAAACACTCTGCTGCTCTGCAAAACTCACCAAAGTTCAAGGAGATTTCAGATTTCAGCCCAGAAGCAAGATAGATAGGTCAGGTCTCAAAGACAGCAAGGATGCTGTGCTATGAGCAACTTCATGACTCACAGGTAGCGTGGCAGCAGAGCAGGTAGCCTCCAGCTACTGGAGCTAACAGCAACTGAATCCAGCACAACCACTGCTGCAGCTGTGGCGGGGGCCTGAACTGCTCTCAGGGCTCCACTGGAGCTGGAAGCTCCTACAGCTGTGATGGAGGCATCGTCCTCTCTGAAGGTGATCATTGGAGGTACCAGGGAAGACCAAAGGTCATAGAAAACACCTCAGCTCCCCCCATTATGTGGTGCAGAATAGCAGAATGTCTATCCATTAATCACAAGGGCAACGTTCATGATAACAGCTCTGTATTTCCCTTCCAGTACATGAAATCTGCTCTGGGGAAAAGGATGAATGCTTCACTGCATGGCACCGAAAGAGGAAACCCTGAGGGCTGTGAGGTGCTGTCACAGGCAGCGCTCCCTCCCCCAGAAGGTAGCCATGGGTACAAGATCCACGTCAGTTGGATCACGCAGGGCCAGAGCCGAGAAAAATTCATCACTGGAGGTGAAAGGAGAGCCAAGGGCAACACAGCGGGTGGTGTGGGACGGCTGGTCAGCATCTCCCCCCTGCTGTGACTGGGGACCGAGAGCACGTCCTGCTCAGTGAGGCGGCCAGCTGGGCCGTGCTCCACCCATCAAGCACACAGCGCCTATGGAAACGCCTTGTGCGCCAACGCTCTCATAGCATGAGTTCCCAACCCCACAGCAGCCCCAGGAACTCACGTCGTTCTTGTTGAAGTATTTCAGTGCACCTTCCCTCTCTGACAGCACAAACTTTCGGCTCAGGAACTGCCCGTTGTCCCGTCCTCTCTTCCACAGAAACCCTTCTCGGTACCCTGCAGCACAGAGCGCTCCACTGAGCGAAGGGGCAGGGTGAGGAGAAGGAGAGCCACCTCCCATTTGCCTGAGGCAGAATTACACACAAGTCCCATGCAAAAGGTGTTCCCCTTCCTGTGGTTTCAATCCTTTCAGATTTTTGGCTCGGGTTCTCAGAGGCAGGATTTTCAAGCTGTACATTTATAATGACTTACCAGCATTTTTTAACACGTGGATGTGAGGATGTGCAGAAAACCCTCATCCAACCAGCTCTTCTATCAGCGGTCCA
>JAOWBP010004330.1:9140361-9164840 GCA_028571105.1 Tragopan temminckii
TCTGGCTATTGTGCCTCTGCTGATAGTCAAAATGCCACTTTCTCTTGCCTGGACGTATGAAATCCTACGCCGAATGCTTTCTCCAGATCCTCAGAGACCTTCGCTGAATGTGAGGCAAAGCTGTCAGCATCTGGCATCAATAAGTGCCACGGCAAACCCCGCGCTGCTGCGGATGCTGGATGCCAACTGCAGAGAGCCTCACCACCACGGGCTGCACAGCAGGCTGCTGGCACGCAGCGCTGCCAAGGGGCTCATTGCTTGGTGCAGATGTAAGCAGTGGAAATATTTAAAGCTGTCAGCAGTCCTTCCCTTGGTTCTTTATTTAATACGGGTCATGCGTTGCAGCAGGGCTTTCTTTTAAAGCACGAAGCCACACCGCTGCCTGCCCAGCCCTCCCTCTCAGAGCCCTGCAGTGCAGAACACACACTCTGGGTGCTTGGGGCACTGACACCCATTGGCAGCGCTGCACAGACACCAGCCCAGCAACTGAGCACCAAACCCAGAGATGTGGGGGATATTACAAGGGCAGAGCCCTTATCCTGCCCACCTAACCATCCTCCAGGCTTGGGAGAGACCCGCCCTAGAGCCACAAGTAGCACTGGTGAACTCAGCCAATCCATTCCACCCTACCCCAACACCAGCTGCAAGCTTGCTGTGGACGTTTCCCAACAACAAAATACAACCAAGCTCTGGGAAGGCACTCATAGCATGAGAAAGAAACACACAGAGCGAGCAGAATCATCCTCAGTCTGAGCAAGGGGAAGCAGCAAAACCAGCCCAGGGCAGCAGTGCTGGCTGGCCCCCTCTTATCACCGTGGCACAAATTAATTCCCCCAGTGTGGGGAACACCGCCATCTGACAGGTTGTATCAGCAGAACCACTGCGTGCTCAACAGTGGCTGAAGACAGAGCTGAACAGGGATAAGGGCTGTATGACGTGGGGCTGACAGCAGGCAGACAGGCAGCAGGTCCTGCCCAGCTGATATGGTTATAAAATGCAAGATTTGCTTAATATGAGGGAGAAATGCTGCCAGGGCCCTGAAGGTAGGAAGCTCTTAGTTGAAATACACCCACCTGAGTTAGCTCAGCTCTCAGCTTCACAGCCTGACAGCAGCTCCCTGCACAAGCCATGGCTGCATGTCGCCTTCATTCATTCATCCAGAGTGCTTTGCTACAAGTATCCAAATGGCACAGGGTGTAAGGATGCCCCGTTTCTCTCCTCTGCAATAAATTTATTGTGTTTTTTCTTAACACTAAAGGGGCAATGAATAAAACTCACTGCGTTTCCCCAATGAGCTGCAAATGTATCCACTGAAAGCAAATCCCTGTCAGACTGGCACCCCAATGGTTTTATATGAGAAGGTGAAAGCACAGAGAAGGTTGGAGAGCTGCCCAGGGCAACACTGCGAGGCAGCATCAACGCCAGGCTGGAAACCAAGGCTTCCATACCCTCTTATGTACAGACACTTTCATCATTATAATCTCTTTTTTTTCCAGCTCTTTGAGCCAAAACACAGCATCTGAATTCCACTCTGTTCTCCTTCGGAGAAATTAAAAAAGAAAATAAGATTGCTGGCACTTTCCACAACCATCGCCTCTGCAAAAGAGCTCCTGGCTGCTCTCACAAAGCCAGCTGCTAATTTTGCTGTACTTTGGCACAGATTTCCTTAAATCCTTTGCTTGCTTCTTTTCTTTCTTTCTTCCTTCCTCCAGGGCTGTGTCCTCGGGAGCTGCTCCTGCGCTCTGCCCAAACTTGCTGTCTGCTCCCCTGTCAATGCTGATAAATGCAAAACACAAGGAACTGGACGTGAACCGAACGTGAACTCATCCAGCTTCCCCAGGCAATCAGTATGTCAGCAAGACGTGCCCTCAACATCCTGATCTAAAAGACAGTGCAAACAGCTAGAGAAGGTGTTGAGGAGCAGAACTGCAGGATGCTGGAGACGCAGAGCTCCTACTGCACGTACGGGAGCCCCTCCTCACCTCCATGGGCCGCCCTGCCTTAGCAACAGCTTCCAGTTCAGAGCTACCCAGCCAAACCCAGACCTTCAGCAGGGCTGCACTCATGATGGTGAAGCAAAACAGCCAGCAGCACAACTTCAGGGCACAGGGCACTCCATCACCCGCAGGTGCAGAACAAAGGCTGCAGCCGCCCGCTGGCACTGTGCTCAGCCACCAGCACGCAGCCACGACTGCCAAAGGGACACTTGGTGAAGACCAGCACTCTTTAGGAATAACATCCCTGTGCTTGGGCCGCTTGGCATTGGGCAGTTCTGGCAAAAACCTGGCTTGTAAAAAGGTCACCAAACAGTTGTGACAGTTGGCCAACAAATGGCACGCACGTAACCAGAATTCACACCTCCGGAATGGGCATTTTTGACCCACGGTGTCATTTCCAAGGTAAAATGAGGAACCACCACTTCTACACTCCTTTCGTCACCACAGCCTAAGCCCCTTGGGGGAAGGAAAACAGGGTCACCACGCTGGTTGCCCGGAAACAAGACGGCCTTGTGCCAGCTGTGCTGAGCGCATGTCTGCAGCTCCTGAACACAGCCGGGCCCTTCAGGTGCTTCAGCCCAAGCCAGCTTTATCACAGTGCCACAGAGGAAGCAAGCGAGAGGATTTGCTACCAAGACAGTCTCGCATAGATAGCATCTTCCCACCCGACTTCCTCCAGCAGTTTGCTCGAGTTCCCTATTTTTAAGAAGAGGAATATCACCACTTCCCCACGTCAGTTATGGCCAGTTGTTACTGATGGGGTTTTTGGTCCCTCTGTGCACGCGGATTACAGGAAGTACCCAAAATTACTCTTTCAGTTTCAGCCTTCATTCTCAGAGAACAAGAAACCACTCAGAGAGGGCGATCAGATCCACTGGCTGGAGAAAAGAACACACGCTTGGACTTTGCTTTCTCTCATCCCACATCAAGCGTTCTAAACTTGGAATTAAACCCTATCTGCTATTTCAGCTGGGAATGGAGGCAGAACCTCCTGTTTCCATGATTGTCACAGCGGTACAACCAGGCCTGGCGCGAGGCTTTGAGGAGAAACATTCACGTACCCAAAACCAGACATGGGAATAAGGCAGCACTACTCCAAGGAACAAATGCATTCCTGTGCTGTCTTTCTCTCCTGGTCTCACTGCCAGACAGAGCATAGAAGGGCTGAAAGAGAGGAAAACATTTACTCATACATGTAATCCAAGAGCAACTGCATTTTCCTCGAGTTCAAGCAGGGCACCTCCACCTCCAAAAATAGGTTTTCTTTCCTCCCAGCAGTCAGACAAAGTGCTCTGACCCCAATTCTGAGCTTTGTAGATGAGGAAGATTTAAACACAACTACATCACATCGCTTTGCTGCTAAAATTACAGGGTGCACATCACCACTTCTGCACGTCAGAAGCAGAGCCATCTGCTATATTAACAGCATAAGATGTTAATTAAGCCAGAACAGGAGATAGGAACTCACTGGAGATGATGTGCCAGCTCGTTCTGCAAGGTTAAGGAACAGCGTAATTATTTGGAGCAGCTGAGTGGAGAATCCCTGACACTGATGTCACAGCCTCCTTTTAGCACAATGAATCTGAAGGATATTTCTTCAGAAATAAACTGTTTTGTCCATAATCAAAGAGCTGGACAGAGAGAAGGTGACGTGATCCATGCTCTCCCAGTGGAACACATTTCAAATCTGTTTCTGCATCGCAGAAAGAACTGTAAAGCTCTTGTTTGGCTGCAACAGTGTAAATTGTTTGGTTTGATTGCTTTAAGCAATAGCATTTCTTCGTGTTCTGGAAGCAAAAGCCTCAGCAAGGAGCAAAATGGGCACCTGTTGAGTGACACTGCAATGCAGACAGCTTACCTGCCCCAGGAAGGGCACTGGGAGGTAAGCTCTTGGTGTGCCCTATGTCGGGATGGGTGCCTGGCACACCTCACGACCTGCCAAGTGGGACTTCTCCATTTTGCAGCACTGGCAGCAATCCCACCTTCGAGACACCTCTTCAACCCACCCCAAGAGAAGACATCCCACCCCATCACACACAGCCTGGGATCCACCACGTGCTGACCCCGACCAGGCACACACGTTTTAGAGGGGAGAATTTCTCAGCTCTTAATCAATCAGTGCTCTCCTAATGAGCACTTAGCATGCAAATTACCTTTCCTAAAAGGCCATTTTGCAGAGAAAGGTTTCTTGTTGCCATCCAGTCTGCCTCTGCTGCCATCCAGGAGCTCATAAAACAATTACTGCCCTGCTGCATTGTAGTGCCTCAGCTATGGATGCAAGCAGCTGATTAGATTGATTGCTTCCACAATACCCAATTAACCCACTCACTCTGCAAGTGATTGACTTAATCAAAGGCAATTAGCGCTTGAATGGCTACATCACACACAAAGCCAGAATTTAGGAGATGACTGAGATAACACTTACAGACCTCTGGTTGGCCTTTCAGGGGAAAAGATCACTATTAACGTCCAACTCAGTACCTGAAACCATAGGTCGGTGGTTTTGGGTGGCACACGATGAGCAAGGACAGCGACAAAGGGAGCGATGCCATGTGCTGCTGCTCGGAGGAACCTCAAAAATGCCAATATTCCCTTTTTCCCCCTTCTCGCTCCTGAGGACTGGCAGCACCAAACAGCTGAGAAGATCTCAGTGAGGACTCCTACCCCTGACAGCCTCAGGAGTCAAACCACAAGTGCCCAACACACAAGGCTGTCTCCCATTACCAATCCTCCTAACAAACACATCCTTACAAAACGCTCTTCCATGCTGAGCTCTTGTGAGGTGACTTCTCCCACAACGTAAAAAAGATGCACAGAGAAACAGGTGGGGATCCACTACCAAAGCAGTGCAGAAATACAGGTAGCACAGCCCTCAGTAACTGCTTTGCCTCTGATCAAACCTTACAAAGCCTGCCCGGCTCCGTGCAGCACAGCACAGCCAGGACAAAGCCTTACAGTGGGACAGTCAGGGAGAGAATGCCACTCCTCCTAAAATAAGGGATAGAGAACATCGCACATCATCCCTGGGACAAACCACACGCTGTGTGAAATAGAGCTAAACACACTGCCTCTGCAGAAAAATCCCACGGGGCTGAGCTGAACAGTGCATCCCGGTCCTGAGATTGATGGAAAAAAGACAAAGTCTGTCCCCATCCATGGGTGTGTTGTGTTTACATGCAAGGTCAGTCCCTGGGTTTCCAGTCCCTTTTAATGTCACTGTGAACACACTTGCACTGCTGGCACACAGTTGAAAATCCAAATTGCTTTTAAGCAAAGCCCCAATAATAAAGCTGAAATCCATTAAGCTTGTGATGTTTGCCACCATTTAAATCTGATTAAAATCATTCATGACACCACTAAGCCTAACAGTCAGAAAACACTCCTGTCAATTCCGATGTTTCCCAGTGTAATCCAGACCCCCTTCTTTCACCCAGCTGTCAGCTAAAGGGAACCATAATAAGAGATTATAAACCTAATCCAGCTTCCTAAGCTGTTTTTAACCGGTTTCTTTAATCACATGCTATCGTTCCCTACGGAGTAGCTCTCAGGTGACAAAGATGTTCATACAGCATTCAATGCTCCCTGAAGGTATCTTGGATGGGATCCCATCGCACCTTGCCTGGGTGAGAGCGACCAAACTGAGACACGTGGGGACAGCGGGGTGCCAACCTTGGGATGGCTGCAGGTGGGGATGGAAGTGCAAAGGACACTCACCAGAGAAAAACTTCCACTGGATACAGCGATTCCTGGTAAAGCTGCTCTACCAGCCACTGCTCCTCTCCCTGAAAACGTTATGAAAGATTGAACAGTGGGGGAATACAACGAGGCGTAAAATCCCCAAGTCTTTACCTGACCACTGCAGGCAGAACAGGTTTGGTTTGCACTGTAGAGAATACAGCTGCATCCTCCCTTTTATCCGTTTATTTCATAACTGATCATCAATACAGCTCAGCTTCCCTGGTAACTTAATTATGGAGCAAGCGTTTACATATTGAAGAGAAGGCAATAGTTTGCTGCTGCAGTGCAATTAGATTGTATCTGCACTGAGAGGTTAAAACCCTCTGCTACAGAGCACGTCTTTACTGGAAGCCTTGTGCTTGTGTTACTGAGAACTGGACGTGGAATCTAATTTTACTTGGAAATCAAATGCTTCCTCCTTGAGTGGCATTCCTGCACAGCCACCTGGGAGCTGCTGGCTGCTCAGAGAACGCCACTTACAGGTAAATAACCCTCACGTTTCCATCTCGTGAATCCAGTCTGCTGTTACAAAAAGGCAGATGAAAGCTGAGAGGTTGGCAGTGCGATGCTCATTCCTTTTACCAGCGCTGAATACATCTGAGGTCTGATTTAGAGGGAAGCTGGGAAAGAAGACATTTAAGGGCAGGCACGCAGCGCCAAGTCACGGCAGCATCCCTACAACAGCAGCATTACTTCGTAGCAAGCTGAAGTTCTAGAGCAAAATCCCAAACCAGAAATCGGGGCTGGACACGAGCACCCCAGCAAGCCCACCCTGCAGTCACTGAGCAACAAAGTGCACAAAAGCTGCACAGAAGGGCGCACAGGCAAGAAGGAAGCTGAGGCACGAGGACTGCCCACTACACTGCAGAAAGCACCGAACTTTAAATGCCCAAAGCCCCACACAGGACCGATGGAGAAGGGCAGCATTCCCTCCCTCAGCATGCACTGTGGACGGGCTGTGCTGAGCTGTGCACTGCTGAGGCTCCAAACGACTGCAGAGCCCTGGGCAGCACCTGAAGGCCTGGGCTTCCCTCAGGCCACGGGAAAAGCCAAAATACATTCCAAGCCCTGAACAGTTTCGGATGGATTTTCTCTCCCCCATAAAATCTCAGCTTGGGCAGCTGCTCCTATCGATCAACCCAAGCAAGGATGAGAGGAACTTAACTGCTGACCAGAGCTTTGCTGAAGCCAGCAGAGAAGTTCATCGCTGACTTCAAAGCGGTTTAGGATCCTCTCTCCAGGGCATCCTGCTCTGAAGCATTCCCCCCACATAGGCAGTGCTGCCACACGACAATAAATCAGGGAAGCCCATCCTCTCCTCTCACACACATAGTGTTCTTCTTTGTTTGCTTTGGAGAGAAATCCAAATGGCTGTGAGCACATCTGCTGCAGTGCTAATGGCTCCCGATCATCTATTATTGAGTGTTTGACACATTTACAGTCAGGGCTATTGCTTTATGCAGGGAGGGTAGAATTTTTAATTTAGGGCTCATTGCAATCCCACAAAGCCCTGGTTTGGATGCTCCCAGCACTGTGGGACGGAGGGAGGTGCATCAGCAGCACAGCCACAGCCTGCAGGCTGCAGGGGGATGTTTGCACACATCTGGACGTTGGCTTTACTGAACCTATTGCCCCTCAGCCCCATAGCAGAGTGGTCCCACTTTACAAACTCCTGTAATTACATAAATCTGGGCTCAATCCTGGCCTGAAAAAATCATTGAGCAAGATTCCCACTGACATCACAATGCTAAAATTCCTCTTTCCAGTCTCCGCAATGTGCGTAAGATTGAAATTCACACCCTGCTGTGCACCCCTCTTGCCTTTCAGACATTTGGGGGATATGCTGTTGTTAGCAGCGTGTCACACCACTGCTGCTCTCGCAGAGCTGGCTACAGAAGCAAACCAGGATCATCCACGCAGCTGCTGCGCACCAACCCTGACTGCAGCAACATCATTAGAAACAGTCCCACTGGGAGAGCCAGGGAGGCACCTTCCAGTCCCATTTTGCATCCAAGAGAGAGCAGAATGTGGAAAATTCTCTGCTGCATCCAAGGTTTCGAGGGGAAAACTCAGACAAGCTCGCTACAGGGAGAAAACACAACACACACCTCTCAACTCTCTGCTGCTCCTTCCTTACATTACCATCACTGCAGCACAGCCAGCTGCTCAGCAGCTCTCTGCTGAAGGTCTGAAAAGCTCGTGCTCACCCATAGCACGCTGACCTGCTTCTTCATGCAGCACTTCTCTGCATCAGATGCCAAACTTTTCCCATCCCTCCACAGCACTACAGAATTCACAGCGTTTTATTTTAGGAGCACAGAATTACAAAACCTGCGACGGAGACGGGCTGGTGCTGAGCAGAAAGGCATTAAGAAGTGCTCACACTCCTCAGCTGAGTTTGATTTAAGGCTCAGCAACAACGTCCCAGGCAAACTCCAGAAAAAGACATGACATCACTCCGGAAAAATGTTCTTTATCTGGTGAGAGACAAAAAGTGCCTGGCCCTGCACAGGTCTCCAACACAGAACAGATCTTTAATAGCAATTCAATTAAGCTCGGATGAGCTGCCACGAAGCCAGTGCTTTCCATGCACTGAGTTACAGCTTACTTCCTCCCCATCCCCACCCCTCCATTACTCAAGATGCTGCAGCAACCTTCTGGCCTCAGGGCACTGCACTATGAAAGCACTGCGGAGATCAGGACACCAAGAACTGCCTCCAGAAACCTTCAGTAACAGAAAGGGCTGCCTCCCCTATTCTTTCTTCAACAGTTTATCATCAAAAATATGGAGAACCAGTCTGATTTTTCTCTTTAGCTTTACTCCATTTAAAATAGATTGATTTATTGACTGTAGAAACCCAAGGTCACAAGAGCAGGCAGTCTGAGCAACGCCAAAATGCAGTATTTCAATACCATCCCAGACAGGGAAAGCTACCGAGGACCGACATCAGTAATAAGGGTGTTTCATACACCCCATGATCCCATAGCCCACGCTCACCAGGCAGCCTGAGAGCCCAGAGGCACAGCAACCCCCTGGAACTCCCCATCCCAAAACACAGCCACGCCTTCAGTCCCCAACAAGCAGCAATCCCATGAGAAACCCAGCTAACCCAGCACATAAACCTGATGCCAGGCCGACCACAAATGAAACATCTTTGAGTTGAGTTGACAGACGTAAATCTTTCTGTCGGGGATGATGCAAAATGAAAGAGCACCTCTTACTCATTCTTCTTTGAGGGGGAAGAGAACAAACCCTAACCCAGCTATTTGTACAAAGCACAGAGAGAGAGAGGAAAAAAAAATAAAGTAAAAAAAAGACCAAACCACAGCTATTTAAAATTTTATCAGCCAGCCTTGTGCACTTGGAGTAAGGTTTGCAACCCGTACCATTCTGCTTCTCTACGCTGCTGCTTCAATTCTTGCGAGAAAGCTGCTGCTGCTGGGCTAATTATAGAAGCTTGGATGGAAGCTGTGTAGAAGGCAGCCTGACAGAACCAGCTGTTAACATTACAGCTGGAGCCCCAGGTAGCTGTGAGCATGCAGCCTCAGCTGGCAGAGCTGCACGCCCTGCAGCCAGCAGTGCCAATGCCCCACTGGGCCAACTCCAGCTCTCCCACTCAGACCTACACATTCTCACCTGCTGCTCTGGCTGCCTATGTGCTTTAGGGAAGCTGAAGCCAGCAACACGTTGCTCTGCACTCCTTGCTCTTCCTTGCACATCAGCTATCTGTAACAGGAACGCTGATTTCCCCCACCCCAGCACCGGCTCACTGCAGCACTCAGGGTTCCTGGAGAACACAGAGCAGTTCCCAGCCTTTAACCACAGCCCAGACAGAACAGCAGAAAAAAAAGTCAAAACGCACCAAAGGCATTTCTAAAAGAAAAACTTTTGCATTTGCAGCTTTTTCTGTTGTTTTGTGCTGTTGGCACCGCATGCTTTCATTTTAGCAACGTAGGGAAACGGCATAGCAGCTTCCTTTGATTTTAATGGAGCCTTCATTAGATGGCATCACATTTTTAGAGGGGCTGCCCTGCGTGAGAATCAGCACTTAGCAGCACCAATGGAAAGCAGCAAAAGGCTGAGTCAGTCTCTGGGCGCATGACATCGCACTGCCCTGCCAAAACACAGCCCGCCTGGCACCGGGACACGCAGCGCAGGCACATCCCTGTCACCAGCAACAAAAAGAAGACAGCCGTGCTGTGATCGCATCCTTCTCCCCAGTCTGGCTTACTAAACAGCTCTTTGATGCGCCTTGTCTGCACTGCAGCACGGTCCGTGTTTGATGTTTAAGCCATTTGTATTGCAAAGCAGCTGCTCCCAGAGCCAGGGCTGTGCAGACGGCTCTCCAACAGCCCAGCTCCACACACTGCCCCGGCTGGACCCGCTGCTGACGTCTGCCTGGAAACCATACGCAGTGCTGCTTTACCGTGGGGATGTTTTTCTGATGGATGCTTCCCCTGTGAGCCCAGCTGGGCAGCGTGTGCTCTGCACAGAGGAGGTGGCAGGCGAGGTGACCTGCCCTGTGCCACACTGCCCTTCTGCTGCCCAAAAGGAGCAGTGGTACAGCATGCGGAGGAAGGAGCAGCAGCCACCATTTGATCTGAAGCAATGACTGCATTTCCCTCAAACCGAGGAGAGGATGGGGAAAGGTTTCCTGGAGCAGGTGCTGGTGGGGTGCTGTGTAATGTTAAATGCAGCATTAAACCAGGAAGACATATAAAGGAGACTGAGCACTGGCCAACAGCGATGCAGATGCTGTCATGGCCAGGACTCAGCACGAGATGCAGTGCCTTCTGCCTCCCCCACAACATCCCCATTGCTGGGTGCTCCTCATCCCCGAAGCACCAAGCAGCAGAGATGCCAACACTTTCAGTCCTGCTGGGGAAAGATGCTCAAAAATAGCATGCTTTTCTCCCAGATTACAAAACACCAGATCTGGGCTCCAAGAAAAACAATCACAGAAATCACAAAGTGCCACCACCAGCTCTGGTAGCAGCCAGGCCAGCAGGAAGGATGCTGACCAAGCCCACTCACCAGCACTCCTCTTTCCATCAACATTTTGTGCATGACCAGCCTGCCCAGCAGTACAGGCACGGTCAAGAAAGAGCACGTGGGCTCTGAACAGGCACTGTGTGCTCAGAGCCATGTCCAGCAGCAATCTCCAGGGCTCAGGAGGGTGCTCCCAAGGCCAGTGCCTGTGGAGCCTGGCTCCCAGCATGTCACCTTCCAGCCACCCGCAGCTGATGTCATGCCAGAGAACAGAAGCTCTCTGTGCCTCTGGCTGCATGAGAAGGAGGCTTCACAGGGCTGCTTGCTGGAGGGATGCTTCTGCTTTAACCCACTCCTGACAAGGGCACACCAGACTCTGGTAACCTTGATATTCAACTTGAGGAAAAAAAAAAAAAAGTAAAGCTCTAAAGTAGCTGCATTGTGTTGGCAGACATTCAGGTTTTGCAGTTTTAGTACAGACACCCACATACCCATTTCTGCTGAACATTCTTCGATTATAATCTTGCTTGAGCAAGAGCACTTTTTGCACCTCTGCACCAGGTAGAAATCCAAGTGTAATGCTTGCCCTTGAAATGCAAACAGTGACATCATTTGCAAAACAACTGCACTGTCTTTGCAGGGGCTCTGTCATTCAGCTTGCCCTCCAGCATCTCCCCACTGCTCCAGGCCCATTTTCTACTTTTCTATCAGAGTCAGAGACTGAGCAGCCAAGATCTCACAGACAACGGCAAGATCAGAACAGAGATTTGTAATAAGATTTTGCTGAAATCCAGTAAGAGCCCAATAGCGGAAGCAGCTGCTGGGAATTTACTGGAAACCATGATTTAACAGAAAGCAGTAGTGATGCAATCATGATGTGTGCACCAGACACACTGCACTGTCATGTCTTCCTATCACAAAGCATCTCCTCTCCTCTGTCCAAATCTCAGGCACACAGAAGTCTGCATAAGGCTCCACAAAACACCGTGCTGCCCTCATTCATGCTGCTTTTCAGCACCAGACCTCTTTGTATCTCAGTCTCCACCTTCATAAAGGACCTGCTCACAGGGATGGCAGAGGGAAGTTAGAAGCACCAAAAGCACTGGGCTGGATGCTCTGCAGACCACTGAGCACAGCTCACCTTCCTGCTGCACTGCAGCCATGCCTCAGCCTGCACCAGGAACACAGGATTCATCAGAGAAGGACAAGAGAGGAATGTGCTGGAGCTGAGCTCAAAGCTGAGCTCTAATTCTTAAGCCTTTCAAACATCAGAAGAGAGTTTCATCCATTTTTGTGAGTAACATCAGATAACAGTGACATTAAAAACCAGCCAGAGCAAAGCAGCAGCTCCACTTGGAGGCTAGTCAGGAGAAATAAATTAACTGGTTTCTTTGTATTGAAAATTCCTCTCCATGGGCTAAGATCGAGGCTCACTAAAGCTTTCTGACAGCTCTGCTGGCCAATCCGTCCTGCATGCACTGAGGTTAAATAAAGATTTGCCTTCACAGAAGCTCCTGACACACTCAGGTCTTTGGGTGGAGACTACAGATGGAGCTAAGTTGTATCTTCAGAAATTCAACTGCAAAAAACGGCAGAAGAGCCCATTATAATCAGGCTTTTCCTAAATTTCTGTACATAATGTAAATCAAGAGTCTCAAGTCGCTGGCATTATGGGAAACGTGCCAGCATAAAAACAGAAGAAAGGGGAAAAGCTCTTAATTTACATGGTTCTGTTCTCTTCACAGACAAGCAATAAGTATGGGCTTTAAAGACTGTTTTTAACTTTGCATCATCCACACGGATTTGAGACCTTTTGGCCATCTTCCACCCAGCTCACAAGTGAAAGGTGGGCAAATGAGAGGCCCGCTGATTTACTGACTGCATTTTGAGGTTGTGAATTCACTGAACTTGGCCATTTCCTGCAAGAACCTCTGATGACAAAACAAAGGCGAAAAATATTCCACAAGGAAACCCCCGACCACCTTTCCTTTGTTGTTGCAGTCATGAACAGCTGGAACCCTGCTGCCTTCCCTCTCCTCCTCATCTCACAAAGAACCACAGCTCAGAGGACACAGCCCTGCTCAGCCCACCTCCTCCTGCACTGTCAGGTCCCACCATGCATGCCAAGCCGAGGGGCTGGGCATGGCTCACACAGCACTTCAGCCCCTGCACTACCTTCTCCTTCAGGACCGTGTGCATCGGTGTCTGAACAAATGGCATCTCCAGTGATGCTTTATTTCCTTGCTCTGATTGCACCTGAGGCTGAGAGGAATGCTGGAGCGCAGTGTCACCATGGCACCGCTGGCTTGTAGCTGAAATGAGGAAGTGACAGCAGAGGATGAGGTTTGTCAGTTAAAATAATTGGCTTTAAACTGCAACACCGCTCGCTGCTTTGTCTGATCAGGCCCAAAATAAACTGCATTACATCACCGCAGGTCAGGCTGAGCTAATAAGGGTGTCTTTCTCACAGGGAGAAGGAACATATTCACGTTCTGTGCGTTTTCTCTTTGCAGTCAGAGCACCTTCCAACTGTGCAAATGCTGGGGGAAAATTAATTCAGATTGCTTCCCAAGTTATGCAAGAGCCACACAGAATAGAAAGCGCACATTAACAGATTCTACTATTTTAGGGCGTTCTTTTATGTCTCGTAATTTACTTTGCTATCATATTTGCAGACAAATACAAAATAACACACAAGCAAAGCAGTCCCCAGGGTGTCCAGAGAACACAGTGAGGTGAACAGACACCCTCAGACAAATAGCACTCTCTGTAGCCACCCAGGTAAAACCAGAGCTCACCCTTCTCAGCCCTGAATACGGACAATGAGATCTACTCCATGCCATAAATACATGGAATATAAAGCAGCAGAGGCCAAAGCTCTGTGAGGTTGCAGTAACACTACAATGTCCAACACCCTGCAGGGCAGTAGGCCACCACCCTCAAGTATATACCTACCAACCAACCAAGGGCTTCTCTGCCTTCCATCTCCAGCTGGTGTCAGTCTGAATTCCTCCACTGTTTTTATAGGACCTATGACAATTTGCACCAGCTGCAGAGCTCCAGCCTCCCATGACTAAAGAACGAAAGCAATGATGCTTGCTAGTATTTACATCCTTCCTCATTGCAAACAATGCATTCCCACCCTGAATGGGAAACAAATGTCTCAACACGAAAGATATCCAACAGCATCTGCTGTGAGTAAGGGAGAACTGCCATTCACCAGTCCCAGCAGGATGCAGTCATAGTGGCATACAGGTTTGGTAGCAGCAGGTTTTATCTGTGAATCTGCTCCTGTTATTGATTATCTGCAAAATTAACAGCAATAGGACTCACTGGCCTACTTATAGGAAATACATGGGAGCAGCATTTGCAGCAAAGTTGCAGAAAGCTGCACTCAGTGAAGCTGTTGCTTGCACAAAGTTCACCCCATGCTCGCCATCTGTTCACACTGTGCTGGAAAGCAACTACACTCCCATCTGAGCCCGTAAATCAGCACTGAACTACCTCAATGACCTTATTAAATAACAATACATGGCATAAATAATCTCTTAGCAGTACACACATCTTGTAAATTTGCAGCTCACTGATGAGCCACTGCTCTCCTGTGCTTGGACTCTTTAAGAACACCAGTGACTCAGGCTCTTTCTCCCCCAAACGAGATGATCCTGATCATGCCTTTGCTTAAGTGTAAATGTTTTCAAGTATTTGGTCCAATGATCCTTCATATGGCCTTGGCCACTACTGTCCTTAAGCCACAGCCCAACTCCCTTCACACAGATTGCCCATTGCTGGAGATAGCCATAAGCTCCGTCTGGCTGCACTAGCCATGCTCAGCCTGGGGATAAGTGCCTTCCTGAACCTAACTGTAAAGTTGGGGCATTTTTCCTGACAGGAGTTATGAGATTTAACAGCAAGTATAAAGCAGTGTTCCTGTTTCATTTGTTAAAGCAAAGATCCAAAGCTGGGTGCTCCTGGCATCCTGCTGGTAGATGAGACAGGTCCACAATAAGCCAAAGCCAGGTTTGCAGGATCCAAGGGCTCCCTTTTGCTTCCTCTTGGCCACACACACGTCCCATTCTCCTGTCTATAGCCTGAGATGCATTATATCAGCTGTATCTTTACCAATCTATAATATCACAGTGCTCTAAACCTAAAGCCACTGTTCTGTTTTGCTTCCTCCATATCTTCCCTTGGTTAAAATAAACTGATGAAGAGCAATCAAAAGCACTCAAATGAAGCAACTTTCAGCAAGACATTCAGAAGGTGTTGCTATAACTGCTGCCAATCAGTGGCAGGGGAAGACACCCAAACCTTTTAACTACCTGGAGTACCAAATCCAGCCTTAGAGCAACTAATAGCACCCTTTGTTTCTACGAGAAGTCAGTGCCTGTGCCTCATTAAACTCCTGGAGAGGGGACAATTAGCTGGAGACTGACGGGAATTGAGACAGTTCATTTATCAGAAGGGATAAAATCAACCTCAAACACACTAATGTGAGGATCTCCAAATCAGTTTTACTCTGTGCTGTCGTACAACAAATGCATCAGCAGCATGAGGAAAACAACACCGTGTTAATCGTGATTCCTGGTGTGTAAGTAATGCTTTGC
The DNA here is from genome assembly GCA_028571105.1 of Tragopan temminckii. NCBI lineage: Eukaryota > Metazoa > Chordata > Aves > Galliformes > Phasianidae > Tragopan > Tragopan temminckii. The sequence goes on from JAOWBP010004330.1 coordinate 9,155,694, forward strand.
CTCATAACGCCTGGCTAGGACAATCAAATTATTTAGCTCTAATAGGAGAGCAGAATTAAGAACTCAAACATCTAAGAGGACATACCTAAGAATCGATAGTGGACCACCGAAGCATTTAATCACTGTTTTACTAATCTTCCTGCACTACCTGAACTCACACCAACTCCTCGCACTAAAATCAATGGTGCTAGCACACTCATTAACAACACCTCATCAGGAGGCATGAAATCATCAGAGATTGAAAAACTAAGCCATGGCAGAGGAGCTGGAGGCTGCAGCTGCAAGCAGTGCACGTGCTCGTGCCCATAGGCTTCCTGTAGGAGCAAGGAATTACTTTATAGGAATTTGCACTGCAATCTTGGACTGAGGGAGAGCGGCTGTGACTGCAGGTATAGCAGCACATCCCTGAGAGCCGACACCTGGAGCAGGGCCATGGGTCTGCAGCCATGGCTCTTCTCTGCAGTGAGGGCTGAGAGCTTGCTTGAGCACAGCTCTGCCCACCGCAGGGATTTCTGTATGAGCAAGGTGTCTTTCTGCTTCTCAGCTCCAGTTCTGCTGCCTTGCATTGCCTCCCATCACACAGGGCAATTTCCTGTTGGTTCAGGGGCTATGCGAGCACCTGGGGGCAGTTGTAAGGGCCAAGCACTGCCTCTGCATCCCACACTCCTCAGTCTCTCGCTTATATCCCTCACCAGCAGCTACTGAGTTTGCTGCATCCTCCTGGCAGGCTGCCCTATGTTATCTCTTAGTCCCAACCTGCACATCTGACACGCTCATCCTGGGACTCATTTCTCCCAGGTCTGTCAGTTCGGCTGCAATAGCTTCTGCTTGGCATCTACAGGCTCCAGGCAGTCTCTCCCCAAAGGATCCTCTCCAAGCAAGACACTGAAGTTCTGACCAGGGCTTCGTCAGGCTGCCTGGAAAAGGATGTTACTCAGAACTGCTCACAGACAGCATTTTCTTATTTTTATGCAATTGTTGAGCAAGTGTCAGAAAGCAAAATTGCCCTTGGGATGGGAAAATGGAATTAAATCTTCCAGCAAACACCAGAAAATGGATACTGACGTCTCTATTAACAACAAAATGTTTCATGCTTAGAAATTGGTAATCTAACACTCCTTCAGGGAATTCAGAATGGTGAGAAAAAATGGTCTAAGACAGCACTGGAAATAAAAAAAAAAATACATTTAAATGAAACTCAAACTCAGAGTGTGGGACGGGCAGGAGAATAGCCTTACTGGTCCCATTCTAGTGCATCCCTGTGCAGTTCAGGAGGTCACAAATGGAAAGCAATGGCCCACATGCTCTGCAGTTCCCAGCAGGCACACAAGGATTGCCCCACACAGAGTGCGTCCTCCAAACTGCTGCTGTGGCTGCCAAGCTGAAATGACCCCCGCCAGCAGTGGTATGGACAGAGCCAGCACATGTGATATGGCTGAGCTGCTTCTTTAAGTGCCAGACTGCAGTCTGTGTTGGAGCACTTATGGATGGCACAGTTCAGACCAGCTCTTTGGTGGCGCTGCTTCACACCAAATGGGCAAACTGATGGCCCAACACCACAAATATCACAAGCCACAGCCCTGAGAAACAGCTGATCCCAACCTAACAGCCAAAGAGCTGAAAGCAGTGCCCCAGCTGAGCTATGCCATGTTATCCAAAAGAAGGAGCACAGTTTGACACAGATATGTACCACAGTTTGGAGCTGTTATGGTGAAGTAGAAGGGAAAAGCTGGCATTGGAAGTTTGGTCACCACCTCCTCACTGTTATGTTGCGACACAAACCTGGTCGCCCCAGGGAGCAGCCAAATGCTCCCCTTGGAATTTCCCATCCAGAAGAATGAACAAATAATGTCCTGGTCAGTGTTGCACACGTCTCTTACACAGCTCCTATGCTGGATTTAATGATGATACAACTTTCAGAGAAAGTACATAACTAAAAACATCAGTACTCAACCTACAAATGCCTACCAGCCTGCCTTCCCTTCCCCTTCTCCTCCTCCAAGCACTGTTCATTTAAAGTGATTTGCTACAGCCAGCATTTAACAGTGGCTGAACTTCAAAGAGGGGAGAAAACCCTACTGCTTGTGTTTGAGCTCTCCTGTAGTATTCCTCAGAAAGCTCAGAACCACTGCCCTTCTGCCCAGACAGTGGAAGACATACCTCACTCTGTGTGCTTAAAATGGGGCATCTGTCTGAAGAAGCTATAGCTGAATCCAGGCTTTCACAGCTAAAAGTTGCACGGTATAAAATCGCATCGTTACTGCTGGGTGAACATCATACACGTGTCAGCAGATGTATTCCAAATCTGTCTAAGAAATCAATTACTTACTGTCAATACTACATGTCCAACTCCAGTAGATTGCTTTGAAAATCTAGAATAAAAATGTGCAGTGTACTGTACATGAATACAGATAGCACACAGCGGGCAGGTTTCGTATATACAAAACAGCAGAGCGGAAAGTCTCTACGCATAAACAGAGTCTGTATGAGATCAGATTTTAATTGCAGTTTTAATAGCAGCCAACTGCTGGAGTTACCTGCTTATTATCAGTCCTGAGAAGCAGCATGAAAATAGTATTTTAACCTTTCGTCTGGAACATGGTCCTTGCTAATAAAATTATCCGAGTCATCCATGCACATAGCTGGTGTCAACTACTTAATATGCAGAATAAATTAAAGGCCATTTGCATATAGCAAAACAGCATCCAATTGATTTCAGACACCTTAATGCTGGTCCTCGTGCTGGTGCAGCTGCACACCAAGCCCATTCAAACTCGAACCTCCTCAAATTCTGCCCTTCTTTTATAAAAGCATCTCATCCCCTTGACTTAGCACTTATAGACCATTACCCACACTGTGCTATTAATCCCACCTCATCTTTTCAAAGCAAAAGGAACCTTGATGAGACAAACGCTCTTATCTCCATTTTAACTCACACTTACACCTCCTGCTATCAGGAACAAACCTGAGTGCGGGTGAAAAGCCAATTGAAGTCAACAGAAAGACTCCTAATAATTGTTTTTCTCCCATCAAGCGTTGACATATCCAATATTTCCCAATCAAATACAAGGAACACCAGAATTAATCCTTTCCTAAAGATCACACCTTCTTAGCAACGTGAGCAATAATCGATATGAAGTAAATACAAACACAAGCAAGAAAAAGGAATGGTAACGGACATCAAAACACTGATCTGCCCAAAGTTTCTTTGGCTACCTGCAGAATAAGGCTCCTGCTTCTCACTGTGAATGAATTCTTTCCTTTCATATTTGGCTCTGATCCACTGTTCCCGCAGCAGTCTGGAAAAAAAAAAATAATACACAGAGAAGTAGGCATGGTCCAAGATAAACTAAGGAAGAATCCATAATCATTAATTCTGCAATCAAAATACAACTGGGATTTAAAAGTCTTCCAAACATTAAAAAGCACACTCCAGATTCAAGAGCTTCTTCCATGTTCCATTAGACAACAAATCAATTGTTTCCCTGCACATCTTATTTTATGGAAACTGTACTAAAGAAAATCTACAGATTTAGCACAACAGCCCATTGCCACCCACCCAGGCCGCCTCTGCACAAAATTCCCTCACCATACAAACAATTCTAACCAAGCTCCTCAGATTGGATTCTTTAGTAAAAGGGATCACTGAATGAAGAAGAAAAGGAACAAAACTACAAACAATAGGAAAGAAAAAAAAAAAAAAGATCTTTGTGCTAAAGCTGTTGGTATGAGAATAGAAACGAGATACACTTTGTGAGATGGACGCACACAATGGCCCATAGGTGACACTTGTAACTCAAGAGACATGGAGCTCATTGTAAGGTGTCATGGACCTCCCAAACTAGCAACAATAGGAATTCAAGCCATAGGTGGTCTCTTCAAAATGAAAGCACAAGATGACATCGAATGGTCACACCCCAGGCCACAGCCAACCTCCTGGAAAGAACAAAGGTGGGAAAAAACACGATGCCTTGAGAAGACCAGGAGCACGCAGCTGCTGGGGCATCTCTCTTCTGCTCTCACCCTGTGCTATAGCCTGGATTGAGTACAGCCCCTCTTCAGATCCTCACGTGGGGTTCCGGTGGGTTTTGCAGAGTTGTGCACTGAGATTTCTGGGCTGAGCAGAAGGCTCTTTCTGGATCCAACATCTACACCACGTTAGGCTGCCAGTGTAGAAGACTGATGACCGCGACAGCAGAATTTAATCACCTGTTTCTATACTTCTGCCACTCATCGAGGAACCTCCAGAAATTTGATTACAAAACCAACACCAGTACTTAAATTTCTAACTGTTCTTTCCATTCTCTAGCCTGTTGCTGCAGACAGCTTGTTATCACCATAGCCAAACTTGGACCTTTTCAACAAAACCATCAGGGATTTAACGATAAGGAAGAGAATTCACACCACCCTCAGTTCCAGCTGACTTCAGTGGATCAGCAGGAGCTGCATCTGTTCCAAAGCCTTCCAATGTGAACGTTTAAATAAGGTTCACGTGCAGCAATAGGAAAACTCCCTTGCTCCATCATGCAAATACTACAACAGATACACCCTGCTGGTCTCACGCCTTAGGGAACCCTGTTCTGCAATGACTTATTTCCCAAGATGCTGTCAGTGACAGTGGTTCAGCCTCTCCACAGCTGTTGTGCAGGAGAGCACAGACTGATCAGCCACGAGGCAGCTAGTCCAAGCGGGTGTGCTCAGATGCTGCAGAAATCCCTTGATAACCTCTCCAGCACTCAAGGCAGACCACAGGTGGTCCCAACGGTGAGTCCCAGGGTAGACAAGACCCCAGCCATGCCACATCCCCAACCCACACAACTTTCAAACATTCTTCCTCTGTTCTGTGTCATCACAAACACAGGATTTCTCAGCTACAATTTCCCCAAAAAATCAACACGCATTGAGAGCTGCCCACCATAAGTGCAAGGTCAGTGGCTGCAGCTTCTGCTCCAGTTGTTATTTATAGAAAGCAGAACCAGAAAAGAAACCAAAACAAAGACCCAAAGAGGACAGCAAGGAGTCCAGCATCTCCCTTATGGGCAACAGAGAGCTTGAGTAGGCACTTGACCATACTTGCTACAAAGGACTAGAGGCAATCCTGCCATAAAAAGCTGCTGTTGAGTCTGGAGGTAAACCCCAGCATCACTGGCACTGCTTGTATGAATCTAAACAGGCACAGGAATTCGTCCTGGTATCTACAGGATCTGAAGGCAACCAGAGGGCAGGGCCAAGCCTCAGGTCCCTCGTACGGTCTTGTTTCTAGTAGACTTCAGATCTCATCCCCATTTCATTTTAAGTACGCCTTGAGGGGGCTTTTAGATATGTGCTGCTGACAGAATTCTCTGCTTCTGTTCAAGTGTTTTTTTCTTGAGGTGAAGGTGTACGTAAATAACCCAGAGCAGATATCAAATGCCCAATACAAGGCCCTGCGACCTGAGCCCTCTTTGATTTCAACAGCTCTATCACTGAAGTGACCGCAGCACTTGCCTGCCGGGATGTTTTGGTATTTCTGGTGATGGGATGTACAGCAAACACACAGTTTGTGTTTCTTAGAAAAATATAACTGCACTGTTCCCGAAGTACAGAGATGCACAGCTTTCAGGATCAAATCCAAAAGCTTTAGCAGCCCACCTAAAGTCTGGCAGGCTGCTGCTTACAGGGAGGTGTCATTTTTTTGGCAATTAGAACAGAAAGGTCTTCGTAATTAACACGGTAAGAAACTGTGAGCAAAGGAAAAAAATAATTAAGGAAAGACTGTACTTCCAGCAGCAGTCTGTTGAATGGAGTAGTAGAATGGACAGTCCCCTCCACCTCCTCCATCTGCTCTTTTTGAGGTATCGTTTTTCCATCACAAGTTCTTATAAAGCCAAAGCCCTGTCCTTGGAAAAAAGGGGAAAAAGCCATTGAAGCTAGTTTTCCTCCAAAATGAAGAAAGAAAACAAACAATAGAGCTGCCACGTAGAGCTGGATGTGCATCAACTCCTCTCTGGGATGAACACTGCACACTGCGGAGACTGCAAGGTTCCTGGCAGCTTCTCCTTGGGCTCTCTGCACCAAGCACAGGTGCTCGAGCAGTAGGAGAGGTAAGAGGTTGAAGCATTTTTTTCCTTGAGAAAAATAACCCTGGCAAGATCAGTGCTCAGTGCACATCACTCCACAACACCTCGTTCCACAACGCACACCGGTTTGGCCGATGCTCAAATCGTTCCTGCAGTTGTAGATGCTGTGGAAACTGCTGCCAGGAGCCATTTTAGATCAAAACTGAGATCTGCCAATGGTGCACAAAGGAACGATTTTTTTACTGCCAGGCCAGGCAGCACTGCTCACGCCTGGGCCTTCCCAGCCTGGGGAATGGATGCACCACTGAGATACTCCATAGAAATGACAGGCACCCTGTCTTTTCCAAAAAAAAAAAAAAAGGCTTTCTGCATGTTGCAGGAAGAAAATACAGGAATAAGAATACAGAGTCACCTTGAGGATGTGAAAGGTGCTCAGGATCCCTTCAGCTCACCTTCAGGGCTATTTCGGACCAGGGGAACACAGCAGAGCCTTTCTACCCAAAGCCAACATCTCACAGAGGGAGTCCTACCAATGCTTCCAACATTTCCATTTAGAGCATCTCTTACAACGGCTGAACGCATCTCGGAGCCTGACACACAGCCTGGGCATTGCCATAGCACAGCGCTCAACAAAACCTCCCACTGGTGACACCCAGCTCAAGCAGCACTATCAGGGGGTCTCGGAGGCTACAGCTCACCTGCTTACTAATACAAAAACATACAAAACCCCATTGGCACAATGGGATTGGGCCCTAGAAAATGATCTCATGGAACAAACAACATCCATCCATCCATCCTCTCTCTGCTCAGTGCAGCACGTCCTGTCTGCTCAGCTGCCTCGCTCTGCTCCAGCTTACCAGGGAGGCTCAACTATAGCATACAGGATACAGCAGCTTTTCCTTTGTCCCCATAGAAGAGATGTGTGACTCCAAGAGAAAAGGAAGAAGAAGAAAAAAAAAAAATCCACCATTTTGACACTTAGAAATAATCAGCCCCTCCTATATCAGGAATGCGAGTTACATTTTGGTTCAGAAGAGCTATTGGAAAAGGCAGAAATCAATGGGTGGAAATTGGCATTTTTGTAGCTTTAGGAACTCGTAAGAGTCTGGGGAACAGACAAACTATTGACTTCTCCACATCGTCTCAACAGGACTTATTAAATAAGATCCCACGCGTGGAATAAATCCTACCACACACTCAGAAGAACACAGATTTTCAGGGCTGCCTACAAATGCAATCCCCTCTGCAGCTGAAAAAAAACATATCATGCTAAAACTAAAATACGACAGAGGCTGCAGCTGCACAAACAAGTGAAAGCTGTTTACCAGCAAAGCTCTTTACTTACTGACAGTCAAGAAATGTTGGCTTGTAGTAAAACGGTGGCATTTTCGATTCGTACTTTGCTTTTGCTACGTTGTTCCCATTTGAGGCCATAAACTGTAAAAGAGAAGAGAATAAAGAGAAAGAATTAAGAAATGTTAATGCTTGGGTTTATTTCCCCCGTCCTCCTTTGCTTCCTCAGAGTACTAAACTAATTGGGATGGGGCCACATCTTTCCCTATTCATAAATTTTACTTAATTAAAGTCACTTCATAAGTCTAAGAAAAACATCCTCTTCCGGGCAGCCCATGCTCAGTGTGTTCTGTCAACTGTACAACCAGAACTACAGGTAAGCTTGTATTTTTCTTTATTTCCAAGGTTTTTTTCCCCACTATTTTCATGTTTTTGAGGTCCGTGAGTTTATATATTCAGTCGACTCAAAACAAAAAGCAAAATAATCAGGGAAGGAAAAACCCAAGCAACACAAAGGCCTATTTTTCTCATAGAACACATGACTGTGAGCTGTGGCTCTCTGAAAAACCTCAAATCTACAAAACAAAACGTAAAAATCAATGACTGGAATCATTCTCTGTGCCCTTAAAGATAAGAACAGTCAAAGTACACAGGTGTCACGGTTGCGTTTGCCTTAGCAACATCACCAAAATCTGTTCGGTTGTGCTGCATAAATGGAGAGGATTCACATTGCAAGGGTACAGTTCTTTATGACACTGAGTTTAAAAGCCTTCAGAGCTCAATGGAAGAAAGCCAGGAACAGCTGAGCTGGGCAGGGATGGCAGGAGACAGTGGATGTAACAGGAGAAACAGAAGACAGTTCATTTAGGATCAATAATTTCTACACAATCTATGATCATTTATAGGGGTAGAGGAAATACTCCCATCCTTTTCACGAAATAGAAATTCCATTTTTCAATCAGATTTCATAAGTACGACATCACAGACTTCAATTTAGAAATGCTTTCTGGGATCATGTTTGCCATCCCTTCTTTGGACAGGACTCAGTTTTACTGCTTTGCTGGTGAGGTGGCATTAAGAGCAGTGATGTGAAATGCAATGACACCAGCTCGCTGGCATTTCAGGCCTGAGATGCACATACCTCCACTTGAGCATCATCCCAGTCATCCAGACGGACCGACTTCACCTTGCTGACTTGTGGAATATTGCGATGGATTCCCGAACAGTTCAAACAGATGAAAATCCCTAGGCTATGAGATGCCCAGTCTGGATCTGAAATTAAAATGGAGAGGAGGTAGTACTTGGCTGGTCACTCAAATTCAGCACAGGAAGGAGAAGTGGACAGGATAGGTAACAGCAGAGGAGGTCTGGAGTCACTGGGTCCAAGTTCCATCATAGTAAAGGCATCAGAAAGGCACACAAGATATGCATTAGTTTATACTAATTATCAGTATAACTGGTATAACTGTTAGCAGGCATGCAATCCCAGCAGCATCACTTATTCACAGAAGCTCAATACACAGAGAATATACGCACAAGACTCCCCCAGAAGTTAGTCCTCACTCACTCGAAGAGCAAAATGCCCAACGTTCACCAGCGGAGCCCACCCAGCAAGCACTGCGTGGAGCAGGAACTGCCCCATTAAAACAAGCAGCTCAGGGAAACCCTTGTGCTGCTTCCCTGCCTTGTTCTTATTTTGTGAGGTTGTTCTCTTTGTTTTACAGAGGGAACACAGCACAGAGAATACAGAAAGGGCAGCCAGACGAGGCCAGGCCAGGTCCCATCGCTTGCTGCA
>JAOWBP010004330.1:9164940-9184184 GCA_028571105.1 Tragopan temminckii
CGGTTCCTGCAGCGGGCTGCTCCTCTCAGCGCCGCGCGGAGCGCTGCCCGCCGGGTGAGCCGTGCGGCTCCCCGTGACTTCCGGCTGGGAACGTCAGTTGGATCGCCGTGTCGTTGCGTTTTGTGCGAAAATGACGCCGGTTGTGTGTTTTAATCGAGTCCTGTAGCACGGAGCTCTCTGCCCTTCAGCCTGTTGGAACTTGTAGTGATTTGGAGGTATGGAAACGCTCCATCGAGCATCTGTTGACTTAGGGATTTGTCTTTAATACCAAAAAGAGAAATCTTACTGGTCGTTCCAAATAGTACAAAATTTGAAATTGCAAATGAAAATAGGTTGCTCTCAGGAACCGTACGTGACATGCTCTGCTTCCATTGCTGTTAATAATTTATCCAGAAGTTGCTTCAACTTTTGTAAGTACATGAAACCATAAGCAAATAAGCTCCTTTAGGTGGGCTCTACGTCAAGTATTACTATCAACATCTTTCTAAAGCTTTCAATGTGTTGTCAGTGTAAAAATTACAGGCAATTGATTTATTTTACTGTTAATATTTGTCCCACCCCCAAAAAAGATATTGCTAAAGCATTGCTCAAGTGCTGCCTTGCTTCCTTTGCGCCCGCTGCTGTGGCCCAGCAGTCACCAGTTGCAGGGTAATTGCTCCAGCAATTACAAAAGCTTTTCTGGGACTTAGAAAACCGAAACCAAGTTTCCTGCTCAATAACAACTTCCTGGTGAGTAGTTTGACTTTGTGAGATGGTGTTTTACCACTTCCTTTGTCACAAAGGTGCTCTTCAGAAAGTGCTGAGATAGAATTGGCCATGTGCTCAAAGAAGCATATGAGGATGGGACTTACCCTTGTCCTTACTACGTGCTTGTAGTGTATATTCAGTGTGTATTTGGTGCTGCCTCTGCTCTTCTGACCCTTCTCTGCTTCAAGGCCGCTATCAGAGCATCTCATCGTCTGCAATACAACCAAGAAAGCTTGCTGCAGTGCTTCTGGGGCTTTGTTAAGGCTGTCTAGTCCTGAAAGTGATAATCAAATCAGGTAAACAGGCTTATGGAGTAGTGGTGTGGCCTTGTGTCACTCAGACACTTGGTATTCCACATTCTCCAGGGAACAACCAAGGGACTTTGTTAAAAGGTAAATTCTGCAGCACTGATTATAGGAATCTCTGGGCTTCCTTGTGTTCTGCCCGACTCAGAATTTGGTTGAGTTGCAAGAGAGAGCTGATGCTTGAGATGATTGTTGTCATCTGCTTCTCCAAGAAGCAAACAATCCAGCTGTCTCCTCAGTAGAAGCTTCAAGGCCATTTAAAAGTTGAAGAGTGATGGCAGTGATGTGACACAGCTGTCTAATCTCTGCTTGTGTTTTAGGTGAAGTTTGTGCTTCTCTTCAGTTGCCTTTAACTTGTCTTAAACGTTTTTATTGGTACATTTTTAGGCAATTAAATGTTTTATGGGCTTTCTGAAGGAAAAAAGTATACTTAGTTTGGACCTGGTGAAACTGACAACAAAGCTCAGGCCTACATGAATCTGAGTCTGGACAGATCCCTGGGGACCTAAGTTTGTAAGTCTCATGAGCCCCCAGATGTTGAAACTGGAGCTATGCTCTGTGTCTACCTCTCATGGCTTTGAAGTTCCAAATCATTCAATTCTATTTTTCTGCTCCAGTTGAATATGAAAGTTTTGTAAACAAGAGGAATTAATGGGCTGGACAGACAAAAGAGTACTGCCAAGCACAAGTGAACAAATTAGAGGGAGTTACTGCTTTCCACCTGCGCCTGCTCTGCTCTGTAGCTCTGCTGTAGTATGTACAACACTTCCAAATAAAGTGAATTCTCTAAAATCAGTCTGAACCTAGAAGCCAGGTTTAAAAAAAAAAAAAAATGCAGATTCATAGTAAATTTAGTAAAAAGTGCCTGTTTTTAAAAACCGTGGTTATTATCCCTAAGAAGATTATTCTTAAGTTGTATTTAAGTCAGTTAAAGCAGTTCCGTCTCTTTGAAAATGAAGTAAATGTTTTTCCTTTTCAGTATGAGTTAGTTTTAGAGAATCAGAAAAACAGAGAATGAGATAAAATTGCTGAATCTTGTAGGAGGGATCTCTGGCTGTGGGGTGGTGAACCTCTTACCTATGCTAGAGATCTTGGTGCTGAAACCAGCTGTTGCTAGAGCTAGGTATAAGTATAGTCAAGGTTTTTCACTTAGTAGTGCCATTGCCAAGTATGCATTTTACAGAGCTCAGTGTTGTATTTCAGACTTTATCCAAGAGGGAGTTCAGGTTCTACCACTTAATTTCAAGTAACGAGTGAGCTTTTGGAAAGGGAGAAAAGAACAGAAGCCTGAGCCAATGTCTGCCTCTGCCCCATCCACATGAGCAGCAGGGAGGAGTTGGGGAGCTGTAAAGTATTGAGGTTATGTGGGAAAACACTGCTGGATGTCAAAAGCATGACAGTTAAAAGCTGGGTTTATTGGTGAAACTGTACATGTGCTAAGGACGTCAGTACAAACTGAACAGGGGTGCTGTCCCAATTTAGACAGATCAGCCATTATTGTAGTTTTGAGGTTTCATTAGACATACATCTATGGGAAATCAGTTTTGTTGTCCAAAACAAGTTCTGTCTGTTACTGATGTCCCTCATCTTGAAATCACTGTATTTTCACTGTTGGGGGAATTGTTGCTCTTTGGTCTCTGTTTTCTGTGGTCTAAAAGGAGGGATGTTTGTTGTTAAAGCATGGCAGCAGTTTATTGTAGCACTAGTCTGTGCTTATTCTAGCACACTCAGACTGCCTTGCCCATACTTCTTCACTACTGGTTTAAGCTTCCGCTAAATAAGCAACAAATTTGCTACACAAGCCATTAAAACATGATGGCTCTGGGATAAATGAGGGAAAGATCGTTTAAGGGAAATGTCATCTTTGATATCTCCAAAAACGTATGTGTGAAGAGCAGAAGAGAGACCTTACTCCTCAGTAACCCCACGGATGCATGGGAGGTGCCTGCATTCAGGAAGCTGCAGCGTTTAGGTCTGTAAGTTGTGATTTAAAAACAAGCAGGAAGCTTAGCTGTCAGCAGCAAAGGAAATGTCCTCCTACTTCATTGCCATCGGGATTTGGAGACTGCAGAGGGAGTGGCAGAGGGTTTCAGTGTTACGTGCAGAGGTTCCCTTTTGAACTGGCATTAGCAGTGCCTGGGACTCCCTGTGCTTGTTATCTCTATTTTTTATGCTTTTTTAGGTTACTATACAAATAAAAACTCCTTCAGAATCACAGGCAGCATCCCTAAAATGAGAGGCTTGTTGATATTTTGTTTACAAGAATTAAAATGTAGCCAGGAACATGTATATTTTAGTTAGGCACGTCGGTGCAGTTGTGTGGAATATCCTTTCCTGTTGTTGAAACAGGAGCCATCGATGAGCTGGAAATAGCCAGGATTCTGCTCTGCTAACCATGCCATCCAGAACAGCCAGACCTCTGTTGTTAACCATGAGTAACCTACTATCAAAGAACTTCTTCTAGAAAAGCGACATTTTTCTTACGGCTAATTGGGTAGAGAAGGTCTCAAGGATTTTTGTTTTGTTTTGCAAATATTTTGAAATTAAAGGTCAGTTTACATAATACTACAAATAGTCACACAAGTTCCTTGATGCAGCACCACCAGGTTTTTCCTTCCTGAAGTTCTGATGCCTTTTGAAGATTCCGTAGAGGGTTTTCTGTTTGTGTTTTTGTTTTGTTTGGGGGCGCTGTGTTTTTTTTCTTTGCCTGTTGGCACTGAGGACAGTTCTAGCAATGTGAGTCATTTTGCAGTTGGCTCTTCTGTAAGGGTGTGTATCCAGTGTTTCTATTAGTGCAGCAAGTTAACTGTTAACAAATATAACAAGTCAATGTGAAACACGTGAGGCCTCCTTGCTGCTTGGCAAGTGGCATTCAGAGGGTAAAAGGATTTGAATATATGTAAAAACTTTCTCAAGTTTCATGTACTGAGCTTTGTCGGTGTGTAACGCAGCTGTGCTGTGCTCAGTGGCCTTTTGAAGCAGAGCCCTGTGATGAGACCTGAAAGCACAACGAGGAGGGGCAAACATCTGGCTGCTGAGCTGCTGGGCCTGGTAGTATGGTGGGTTCATATGGAAGTGGTGCAGCTTAGCTGTGATACAAGCCTTGGCTCATGTTACAGCACGGTTCCAGAGAACTCGGAAATGACTTGAAATAGATTATCATTAAAAAAACCACCACCAAACCACACGACCTGCAGTCGGAAGTATGCTGAGCTCCATGCGGGGCTGATAAGGGCTGTGTAGCTCTGGCAGCCGCATGCTGAAACACTGAGAGCTCCGTATTCTTGGTATCAGTCACTTGAATTATTTCAATACTTGGAAACACAGGCTGAATAATGCAAGGGCTCCTACATTGGCTTTATATAGTTGTAAGTCATTGCATTGCTTTATTTTCACCTTTTACAGTATGATTTGAAACTGTCACCATGGACTTTTCACGTCTACATATGTACACTCCTCCCCAGTGTGTGCCAGAGAACACTGGCTATACGTATGCACTCAGGTGAGAACTTTTTTCTTCTTATAGAGAAACTGTATGTTCTCTGAATGTTGTTAATTCTGGAATAGCTTTCATGGTAAGTAGACAGCCTCTCTACAGAAGCATGCTTTAATGAGTCTGTTCTGAAATGGCTCGTGTCCTCAGTGCAGGAGAGTGTATATGCTGAACTGATGGGACAGTGATGGAGGTAATGACTCAGTGTTTATTAGTTGCTATGGGTAGATGAGTCCCCGCCTAGTTATGCTTTGTGTTTTCTCTCAGAATGTCACCGAATTCTTCCATGTTTGTTAGATTTTTAATGTTGCTTATACATCCTTATTGCTGCTAGAAGTTGCACATTGATCACTTTAAAATCAAAAGTGCCTGTTGTGTAAATATAAAAATCTGTATTCTAATGAACTTTTCTTGTGTTTTTTTTTAATTAAACTGATCATTAGATTGTACTTAAATCATTTCAGTTTTCTCAAACAAACAAAAAAAAACAACCAAAACTCTGCAGTGGTTGCTGTTTCCTGCAGTCTGCAGTGCCAACAGTTGTTGTGATGCCCGTTGGAGTTTTTGAATACTAACAGAGCAGATTGGCTGTGGATTATGTCCATCTCGTTTTTCCTGTTCAGTTAATAAATGCATTTTGAAGCCAGTATGCATGAACGGGTCTGAGTGACTGCTTTGGCTTAATTTCAGCTTTAAAAACAGATTGCTCATTAAGATGGAGTGAGGTTTGTTTCTTCTGTGCCTGTATATCATCGCTGTGTATTTGATGTGTGTTAATTTAGTTTTGTTTGGAGAACACTTGGCTACTTGCCAACAAACCAGAAATTGGCAAAACCATGAGATCACCAATTAATAGTAATTCTTCCTTCTGTATGCTCTGAAGTTGAGTAGCTTTCTCATTTTGAGAGCTGGGGGGAGGTTCATTTTCTTATCTATATGCTGATGTCAGCAATTTTTGCAAAACTGAATGCATGAATGTTTTACCCATTAAAAGCAATTGCAGCTGTTCCTCAAGTTTTAAGAAAGCACTGGGTGCAATGTTGCTTAATATAGGTGTGCTTTGCAGCATCAGGAAAGAGTGTGCAGACAGCAGGAGATGCCCTGATTCTTTAGCAGGTTTAGGCAGTTTGTTTGTTTGGTTCGATGTCTCAGCGTGTGTCTTTGTTAAAAAGAACTGCAAAATTGTCTAATTTGATTTCTTTCCCCGAGTTTTACATTTGTCTGAAACAATATTTTTTTCAACTGTGCAATCTTCTCCAAACCAACTATTTTTTTTTCTTGCAAAGGAGGGGAAAGATAGAACTCAGTATTAATTTAAGAAATGAAGATTGTTACCTCTGGGCCTTCTTGTGTGTCTTCCAAAGAATATTGCAGAAGTGAAGCTCCATGGCGTGCTCGAACTATCATGGAGTTGGAACCAGGCTGAGCTGCATTTCTGTTCTTGCCCACTGTCAGATAGGAGTTTGTTTCTCTCCCAAGCAAACAGGGATTCCGTATGAGCATGGCTGGCTGCCAGGAGGGGTGTGCACAGCAAGTCCTGTTAGAAATCTGGAATGCAGTTTAATTTGATGGCAGTTTTTGTGCAGAAGGTAACTGGAGAGTAAACGAAGGTGGTTGTGTTGCAGAACTGAGGAATGGTGGATAAGTTTTTGTGGAAGGGGAGAGTTACATCCGCTGGAGCTTTTTGACATTGTGTTTTGCTGTGTTAGATGTTAGGGCTGGCTAAGCTGACACTTAAAAATGGGCTTAATGAAGGCAGATACAGTTAATCTGAAATTAATTTAATCACTGTAACTTTTCCTTGTATTGAAAGAAAAGATCAGTGTTCTCTAAAACTTCCTCATGGAAAACTGTGTGATGTTCCAAATGGTAAAATAGTGGGGGAAACTGCTTGGTACAGAGCCTGCTTTCAGGGCTCCACAGGGTGAGCTGCAGTCTCGCTGTGTGCTGCTTGTCTCGTTCTTTGACAGCTGGGTCTGTTAATATTTGAATAATCTGAAGTAAGGGTGAGTTCAGCAGAGCTGATAATCCCAAGTGTTTCCATGCTGAAGCTCCTCCTCGCCCTGCCCACTGATAACACTCATTCTGCTTTTGGCAGTTGGATCTTTACAGAATCTGAGTGTTTCTCTAAAGGAACTTGCTTGTGTGTGTAGCTTTGCAGGAAAGTTCATTGAAGTTAGATAGCACAGAGCTATTAATAGAGTTGGCTATAACCTATTAAAAGGATTTCTATTAATACTCCCAGTGACTGCTCTGTATTCATAACTGTAGCAGTTCTGCTTTGTGCTTTTAATCTTCCAACTCAAATCAGAAAAGCACTGAACTGAAGTAACTAAATAACCTTTGTCCTCCTCGGGCTGCGGTCAGACCTGTGAATCTCACTCACCTGTCAACATATAATTTCCTCCCCACTCCTCAGGTTGCTCTCTCCTTGTAGTCACCCATCTTCTGGGATGCCTTTTTTGTACCTCTCAGGTACTTTTAGCACTTTTCTCTTTCCAAACAGAATCAGATTTTTGGCTTAATTTTTGGGTCGCTGCATTACATCACATGCATCTAAGTGGATCAGTAGAAGACCATCTGTATTTTTTTAATGCACATTCTGGGACTGATCAAAGCCATAACTACAACTCAAGGTAGTGTCCATCAATTAATGTAAGTGATGCTCTCCTCACAGATCATATGAACGGTCACTTACTGTTTATATGCACATGATGTCTGTTTGGTTCTAGGTCTCCTAGGTGCACTGCATTCTTTTATCACAATCTTAAGTAACCATGAACCTTACTGCCCACTTCTTTCCAAAGAGTACTTATAAAATAAATTACATTTCATGCCCTCTAGAGAAGAGGTTGTGTGTGCTAAAACTGGAGGCATCATTTTCATTCCACTTACCAAGTTATAACTTGGAATTAACCCACTGGAGTGGGTGTTCTTTAGGAGCTCATGTGAAGGAGGTACCAAGGGCACAGCTGTGGAGCTGGGAATAGATGTGAGGCTGCTGAGGTCAGCAGGTGTGCCAGCAGCCAGGGGAGCTGGCTGTCAGGAGGAAGGAGCCCATCTGCACTGTTATATGTTACCTAGGAGCATAGGCTAATTGCATCCTTCCTTTAGTAAGTTGTTTGGCTAGCCTTATACATTTGGTGGGAATAATATCAATGTATAGGTTCATTTCTGTCCTCTGAATGAAAGGCCTGTTGTTTTTTTCTTGTTAATTTGTTTAATTTAGTCCCTTCTATGGAAGGAAAAGGTCTAGCTTTCCAAAACTTGGAACCAAGGTGGGAAATTGAGAGATCTCTATCCTGTCCTTCCTTTGGAGACTTTCTTCCAATATAGGGAGAATTATTTTCCTGCATAAATGGGGGAAGCTCTCTTTTTAGCTTAGGGGAAAAGATACAGTGATTTTCTGTTGTCAGGTTTTTGTTTAAGGTGCTGGGGCCAACTCCAAGCTGTGCATTCAACCCAAACTGTTATCAGTGCTCATTGAGATACCTAATAACAACAAGTGTTCACAAACAGAAACAAATTGAGCTGGTTACAGCTGTCAGCTTGCCCTGTGTACTTTGTATTCTTGTGAATTGAGTGTCTGTAAGAAATGCTGGGGGCAGATGAGGATAAGCAAATGCACAGTGGCAAGTGTAAATAGCAAAATGAGTTCTGAAACAAGTGTTTAGGGAGGGACCCAACTGTAAACTATCGAGGCTCTGATAATTTCAGAATGGACAGCAGGAAGAGCCACATTTGACCTGGCTTCTCACTTCACCTGTCAGAATGCAAGCCTACATTTATTGTTTTTGAAAACACTGTATAAATTGTTACTCTGTGCCTTTCCAAATATCAACTAAATCTGTTTTCACAAGAGGAAGCTCCTGTCTATTTCAGTTTTCCCTTACCCCAAATACAGAGAAGGATTGATCACAGCTCGTGCAGTGAAGCATGCTGGGTTTATGCGAAGCAGTGTTTGAGACTCCTGCCTTGCCCGAGGGTGTGCTCTGTATGGGCAGCACTGGCAGGGCAGATCAGTGAGATGGAACAGGTGGTGCCACGGGCCTGCTGCCAGCTCTGAGTACCTCTGGGCAATAGGAGTTATTTCAGACAAACCATTCTGGTCCTGTGGGCTGAATGCCCGCTTGCTGCTGGAGCACCCAGCTGTTTGCCTGCAGTGTGCTGGCTGGATTAGGCTTTTTAGGTGAAAGAAGTTCCATTTGTGTGCCCCAACTCTGTTGTATCCTACGTGTAAGTCAGGAAACTCGTTTCAAAAGCACCCACCTGTCAGAGCTACGTCACTGCTTGGAGTGCTGCTGCTGGGACTGCCCCTGTTAATTTGTTTGCACACTAGAGTAATACACTACATATCAGATGATTACTTTGTAATGTTCTGGGATTTTCACACACTGTAAGAAAAGTTTTTGCATTCAGAAGATTGTTTTTGCAATAATACTTCTTGCAGCAGCTGTTTGTATTCTGGAGAGCATCCATTTCAAATTCAGACTGCACAAGAGAATCTTTCAAGCTCTACTTTATGTGCTTATTCCAGGGGCTCTTGGGGGCGGGAGCCTCTATAGAGGTAACATTTCAGACCTTCTCAGTTTTCTCTTCCTTTTGTTTTTGAGAGAGATTTAAAAAAAAAAAAAAAAAAAGACAGGTGGGGAAATAAAAGGGCACCCAACCCCAGGAGTATTAAAGTATCTGCTGTTCCAGCTCTGTGTATCCCTGAGGAAGCAGACTCCAATGGAACGCTGGCCTAGAGCAGTTGTGTTGTGATACTTTGGTTCACCATGCTGAGCAGCTGTAGGACCTGAGCTTCTGCTGCACAACATCCTCTAATGACAAGCTCTGCTCCATTATATAACTGAATGTTTCCTTTCATTGCAAGAACAAGTATTCTGCTTTAGGCTAAACTTCTGTTCTAGTAAATGCATGTCTTATTGATTCTTCTGCTTAATCTGTTTGTATTTGCCTTGCTTTGCTATTGCATGCTCTGTTTTCATTGTGAGTTTTTACAAAGCTTCTGAAGGAATCAAGTGTACAGACATGGATTTGATTTCTGGGATACTGGAATGAAGCTTACTTATGTATTTGCCTTTGTGGGATAAAACAGCAAGCAAAAAATTAAATAAAAAAAGACAAAGGAGAATTGAGTGTTACCTGTGACATAGAATGCGTCATGCTTTTTTTATTTGCAGCGAGGCATGGGGAAGCAGCTTTGTGTCAAAAATGGTTTCATCTCTTAAATTGCTGCTAAAAGTGCTGTGTCTGAGGCTGCACAATGCTTGCTCTGCCTCAGCTGCAGACGTGGTTTCCATGGTGTTTGTTTCTTTCTTGTGGTTTGCTTTCTGTTTGTTAAACTTGTAATAGGAATTGCTCTTGCTCCTGTTATCTGGGTAATATTGCATGTCTTGTGGAACTTGCTCCGTAACCCCCGATAAACTGCTTTTAATTGGAACTTTGTCTAGTTTGAAGGGCATGCTCGTTTCTAGGGGGATTTTCTCTTGAATTCTAACTTTTCTGTTCTTATTTTGTTTTAGTTCAAGTTATTCTTCAGATGCTTTGGATTTTGAGATTGAACACAAAATAGATCCAGTGTTTGATTCAC
This sequence comes from Tragopan temminckii, assembly GCA_028571105.1. NCBI lineage: Eukaryota > Metazoa > Chordata > Aves > Galliformes > Phasianidae > Tragopan > Tragopan temminckii. Next base: position 9,175,082 of record JAOWBP010004330.1, read on the forward strand.
CGAGGATGTCACGGCGTAGTTTACGGTTAGCTGCTGCAGGAGTTAATAAACCAGATAGTGCCCGAAATGATATCCTTCATGACAGCTCTTACACCGGGAACGTGACTTTCAGGGAACAGTCTAAGTAAGCATTTTCTATCCTCACAAGTTAATTTCTTGGTTGCAGTCTTGAGAATTCCTGTCTGAACACGATAAAGCAGAAATGGATTACTTGCTGTTTCATTTCTTGTTCTCAGTGTTTAATATTGTAACTTAGAGTGTATGGTTTACAATGAACTCTCTGTAAGGATTTTCTCTGAAACCTGATTGTGGCTGCCCAGTTACATCAGTGTTGAAAAAGCTTGTCTTTTTATTACATTTTTTCATAAGTGACAAACAGAAACTTGTATCTGTTAGTGCTGTATCTTTTTGTTTTCTCACTGCTTTGTTTTCTAGTATGGTGAAGCAGCGCAAAAGCATAAATAAACAGTCTGGCAGCATGAGAGACATGACAAGGAAAAATCTGTCCAGCTCTCCCATTTTTAACCAAAGCAGTTTCCTCAGCCGTGCCAGCGATACGTCAATGGTATCCACTGTGCTGGATGAATCTTCAATTCGAGAGCAGACAGAAGTTGATCATTTCTGGGGTAGGTCACGAATGCTATTGGTCATATCAGACTGTGAAAACTGCTTACAGTTCGTGTGTGAACATTTTCACATTTTCCCTCTCTTGCTCACCCATGTTCCCATCAAGCCCCCTGCATGTATTTCTACTTTTACTGTAGGTGTCTGCTTTGCTAAGATGCCTGCTGGAAATTCACACTCCATTGTGTAAACTTGGTTGTGCTACCACAGTCAACATAGTTCATGTTGCAAAGTGAAGCTGTTCTTGTGTCTTTATTTCTTCAAAGTGTTGGTAGAATAAACATATAAGTTTGTGAAGTTTCTCTTGAAAAGCCAAAGGAAAAGCATATTTGTTTGTTACAGGTGGAAATGTGTTGGAATGTAAAGTACCTTAACCTGCAAGTTTGAAGTTGGTGATACCTCAGGATTTCCTGGGGAGTTTTTGTGTATGATTGATTAGTAATTTTTCCTAACTATGAACAAGCATCCTTTTCTGGAGTCAACCTCTTAATCCGAAGAGAGAATGTGAGAGTCACCCTCATAAAGTGTTGTGTAGGAGATCAGCAACTTACTATAGCACCCAGTTCAGGCTGCTTGTTTCCAGTCGGTACATTTGTGATTGTCCCTGAGTGAGAATGTGAATAATTGTTTCAGTTTTAGTAGAAAGCATGGTAAGATTTGGATTACTTGCCTGTGGTAACACTATTATTTTTTTTAGATGCAGATTGAAAAGTAGTTACTAAGCAAGAAAAACAGTGTAAGTTTGTAATTAGCTGCTTTGAAGTGAAATGGGAGCTAAGAGAATGTATAATTGTCATCCACACTTGACTGCTTCTGTGGTAGGACACTTTTCATAAACTGTTAGGATACAGATATATGGATCTTCTCACGTGATGGACTGAAAAATGATCTTCGAGTGACTTTTCTTCGCAGTCTTAAAGTTAGCAGGACCCCAGCTTTGAGTTCACATCACACATCATAGTTGCTCATGGGGCTTTTCCTTATCTTTGTGAACAAATTTTTTTTCTTTCTTCTTTGAAGGTCTTGATGATGATGGTGACCCTAAAGGTAACTACGCCTTTCTTTTGCTTCTCTATGAGTTCTGTTTAATGGTAACGAGTGATGTTAATAATTCTTGCACTGAATGTTCTGCTCCTGGTTTGCAGGTAGTGATGCCACGCTCCTGCAGAGAAATGGTGATATAGCAACAGCAGAAACGCAGACTACAATGATAAATGGGTACACGTGCAGTGACTGCAGCATGCTTTCTGAACGAAAGGAGGTTCTTACAGCGTACTCTGCTTCTTCTGGGCCATCTTCCAGGATTTACTCTAGGGACAGGAGCCAGAAACATGCATCTAGTAAGTAACTTTCTCTTGTGCTTTCCCTGAGTAGCAGAACAGTATGCGACTTAGTTGATATATTTTTTACATAGTGCTAATTAAGTACTTTTCCTACCCTGTTATATCTATTAATAATGAAATTCATGTGATTCTTTTTATGAAATACCTTTTGCGTGTCAGATGAACCTCCTAGTATCCTAATAGATTACATGTTTAAACTGATACAGAACACAATGGGCTGTTCATCCAGCACGGGTGTTTAGATGTCTCTTGATCTGTTATTGGGCCTACATTTGTCTGTCCATGGATTTTCAAATAGGAACTCTTTCAGTGCGGTCCCAATTTCTTACGTGATTTGAATTTTCAAGATGGAGCAGAACCATTATTTCAGCAGTGCTTCTGTTGCCCAGGAAATTTCTGAGGAAGAACTTTGTTCTTCTCATTTAACCTTCCAGTGTTTATTTAGGAGCTGAACCTCAACCACTACAGAAATTGAACTCCAAAGGGTAAAACTGTTTTCAGGTTGGCTTGTAGTGCCTACATTCCTGAAACATGGAACTAAATCTTCAGTAAATGTTCTGCCTTTCCAAGGCAATCTCCATTCTCTCTAGAGTTGGCCTCATGTCTTGGCTGTGTCCGCCTGCCTTTTGCGTAGCACCCTGAGCTTCTTGATGCTTGGTAATCCTCAGTAATCACTACTCAGGTGTTTCTTTAGTGGCCTGAGATTGGGGAGGAAAAAAAAAAAGCCACTTTTAGGACTCTGTAGATGTGTTATTCTTGAATGATGTATGTTTCCAGTTAGCTATAAATCTTTGGATTTTGGACTGCGTGGTGCAACTTCAAATACTTAAGGCAAGTTTTCCTTTTTGGAAATTGTGCAGCATAGGTAGGAATTCTGTTGTCTTGACATAATGAGCTGCTTAGCAACACCATATAAAAGCTGTTCTGTGTTCCAGAGTTTGTATTCACCAAGGAGAATCTTAAAAATGAACTCATCTTCGTATGTTCTCCTGAACTCGAATCTGATGTTTGGGTTAAATGAGTGCTGGGATCGAGGAGCCCAGAATCATGGCAGGCTTCTGAAGTGTGTCTGTTTCTAAGAAAGCAGCAGCATGGAGGGCTTCATCCCTGCTGCTCTAAAGGAGAAGCATCTCTAAAGCACTTGAGACAGACCACTCCAGTAACTTTCTTCTTCCAGTGTAAAGGGGAGGAGAAGATGAAAAGTTATCTTCCTTTCAAACCAGAATTGTTTGGAGTTTTGACCTCACAAGATCAATATCAGAAAACTTTAGTTATGTAAGCAAGGATTTTGTTGCTATTCGTTGGAGTTTTTAATTCTCACTAAGAAAAGGTACTCTTGCCTTCAAGACAGATACCTTGGCATTTCCTACAGGTTGCATAGTTGATGCAAAATCAAGCCTGTAATACCTAATGCATCTAGACTTCTCGATTCAAGCTTGTTGAACTTTCATACTCCTGGCTGAACTAAAGCTTTTGATGCTTAGTTCTCACTTTTCTGCAACCTAATGCTCACTGGCGAGTAGAGGTGCATCTTTTTGCAGGTAAATAATTTGTGTTCACACTTCTTTTTCAATAGGAAGCACCTATTTCTACATGAGTAAGATTCTGCGATTGGTCAAACATACTGCAGCATCTCTTGCATCACTATTAGTGCAACTGTTTCAAATGGTTTTGCTGAAGCAGAGTTATGAATCTAAAGGTACCTTTTCAGTTGTCTTTCTTGGTTTCCACACAAAACCAGTGTGTGTTTTTTGTTCTTTGTTTTTCTCACGGACTTCTTCTATGGCACTATGGTGTTTATCTGTAGCCCTGGCTGGCTCCTGTTTTCTATCTTTTACTTTTTTTAATTCTCTCACTTGTGCTAGACTTTTGCATATTTTTCTTCTGTTTTCAAAATATCAAAATCCAGGTATGTGAGAAACATCTCTGTTACAGTTAAGATCCATGCGTTGATTTCCTTTTTTTACTAGGAAAAGGCAGAAGTTGCTTTTCAGAGCTGTTCTGTGTCACAGCGTGAAGTCTGAACTTTTTTCTTCTTGGCCTTCAGTCCACTGCATACTCAGAGCTTCGTTATATCTGTCTTGCAAAGCTGAAAGTGCAGTTGTTGCTCTGCACATCTTGTTTTCCTTGACAAAGTTCAATTTCTCTTCATTTTCTCTTCCACATCATATGCTTTCTGAGTGAAATTAAATGCTGTAAGCAGAAAGTAGTTGAGTTTTTGTGATTGTATGAAACTTTTTTTGATGTCCAATCTGTTCCTTTCTACCTTAGTGCTTTATAACTTGTAAGTGCTCTCCTCTCAGTTGCTTAATGTTTCTGTTGGGAACGACACAAGGACATGGCTCATTTGACAGGCTGACAGGAATAGGAATTCAGGCATTGTTACTTAGTAAAGTTAGTTTAAAAAAAAATCCTATCTGAAAAGAGAGCGTATCCCTTTTTACTTAAAGAAGAAAAAAAGCAGGATTGCACAAGGTAGACTTCTTCCAGGATCATTTTTCAGGTTTCCTTCAGGTAACCTGGCTTCTAATAGCGATCCAAGTGAGATTGTTTAAAATCCGGTGATAGGAAAGGCTTTGAGGTTGAGAATTATATTCTATTTATCCTTTCTGGATATATTGCAGCTCACTCAGATTACTGTGGAAGCATGAATATAAAGGAGTTTTACAGAGAGGATAGCCATCTTGGTGTAAATGAGGAGTCAATATGTAAGTATAACCATTTATGTTGCCTTTAGCCTTGGGCTGTACCTTACGTTGTTGCTATGATAGCAGTTTGTGCTTCATGCCTCTGTGGGAGCTTCAGAGTAAATGCTTATTTTCTAGTTTAAATGCAGAGGGCAGAAAAGTGATTCCCTGGCATTCTGTACCATTGCCCCAGACAAGTTTTAGCCTGTTGGAATTTGCTTGATGTTTTTTGGCTTGGTAACTGTTAATATGAAGTAGTGTTGTTCACATTGTCTTGTAACGCTCTTGATTTGATCCTGGCTTTGTCCCATTAATCATCTGTTACCACAATCAACAGGTGATGACTGTAAGGGGAAGAAACAACTTGAAATACACACCACAGAGCACATGCAATCCTCCAGGGCTAAAAGGGTAGCAAGGACCATTTCGCACATCTTTTCTTATGCAGGTTGACTTGGACCTTTTTTATTTTGCTTTTATTTTGCATCAATCTGTTAATCATTCATATTGTTTTGTTGTTTTTATCTTTGTCCATTGAGTAGACTAAAATGTACAGTTTTGAGAAAATTGATTTACTTAACATCTTTTTCATTTTGACTTATTGTGCTGATACTGGCTTTTGTACAGGCTTGGTAGGCTGCTTATGTAGTTAAAACAAAGTGTGATGAAGGCATACAGCTTGTTTGAGAAAGAAAATTCTGATTGTTAGCTTATTGTGCTTTGGGGAAGTCTGTACTCTCGATAGGGTGGAGAGCTGCCTTTAAATAAAAGCAAGATACAAGGTATTGATATGCAGATGATTTGAATAAAGGGTTTTTAACATTTTATTTTTGTTCTAGTGATAGTCAATTTTTGCAGGAATCTTATATAGTAATAGAATCTTCCCTGTGAGATGAGCGTTCCCTAGCTTGAATGGCAGAGGCATCAAGAATCTGTTTGAATGCTCTTTGTTCAGCAAAGGAAAATGATTTGAGACACTTCACCTAAATGCTTTGCAAAATATTGGGTTGGTATATCTATAATCCCTCAGATTAACCCAGACATAGCTGCTAATCTAAAAGTGTAGGATTATTTTCTAAATTGGTATTATGTAGTTTGTTTCGTAGAGCAAGCAGTCCTAGCTGTAGATACAGTAACTGGCTTCTGGGAGGTTTCAGTTACTGCATTTTGTCTTAGCATGCTGCATTTGACTTTCACTTTCAAAGACTCAAAATTGACATTGTATTGCTTGCATCCTGCATTCAATAGTGAATGTCTGGTTATCAATACATATTAGATATCATTATCAATTTTTTTCTCTAGAATATTAAACTTTATTTCCTCTTTTTAAACATGACTCTGGATAGTAAACTTGATGTAAAATCTAGAGCAAGAAAGATGCATATAAAATAATGTGCTTAAAGCATATTTTTATGGGAATTATTTTTTTCCATTTTCCATTACACTTGGCATGTTTATCTAAATGCCGTGCTACAAAATGTGAACTTTGGCTGTTGTGAAGAAGGAAGTGGTTTTCTTACTACGCAGAGGTTGTTGTCCATTACATCTATTGCTGTACAAGAGAATTCTGTTTCTAAATTGTCTTGCTTTTACTTAGATTTGTATTTATTGGTGGTTTAATTTGCTTTTAAATGCTGAGGAAAAACAAGTCTGTAGATTACTGAAAGGTATGGTTTGATACTGTGCAGAACACGTAATGGTCAGGGGATGAAGGCTTTTCTACTGCATGTATTGCAAAGAACCTTATTTGTATGTTGCCACATAGTTAATTTGTTATAATCTAGGTTACTTTGTGCTGCACGTGTTGCGAACAGTGGGAGCAGCTGGATGGTTTGTGTCCCAGAAGGTGTTGTCTCTACTTTGGCTGGCCGTTCTTTCCCCAGGTTACTATCCCAATTTGTGTGTGTATGTCTGCGTGTTGCCTGTTCCTTTTTGACAGAGTAGGAAGTTTGCAGTAGGTGGCTTACACAAATTCTCATGTGCTTACGCTGGAGCTTTCATAACTTGAGTGCAGAAGCTGCTGTGCTTTACTGACCAAAGCATGCTTAGTGAGAGAGTGTACTTCTGCTCACAGATGTAGTGGGACACTAACTAGTCTGCTTCTTGAGGGACTGAGTGTGTTAATAGCCCAGATAAGGGGTGTCAAAAAGAATGGGGTGTGTTTAGTTTGGTATTCGCTTCCTGCCATGGCATCTCTCTTAGTGAACTCATTCTGCTAATCTGTGCATTTCTTGAAACATGCTGAGGTCTTTAGTGTGTGATAACTTGGACTCAATGTTTCTTGCTGAATTTTCAGGAAGATAGCATTGTTGTAACCACTGAGATTTCATCTCTTTGCATGGCTATTATTTTTGTTGAGTAGCTGAAGTTATAGTGCTGTCATACTGTGAGATACATCTAGATGTTAGCAATCTCTGTGTTGCTTGTGCTCATGCATTTCTCTGCTCTGCTAAGTACTCTAGGCCGCAGCTGCATGTCCCTCTGCTTGGTTTCTTTGAACATGTGGTGCAGTAACGTCACCTCTTTTGTCTTCTAGGGAGAGCAGCTTCTGGCATCTTCAGGTTGCTTAGAGCTGGCTGGAATCAACTTCTTACTCTGATGTCTTTGCTGAAGGTGTTTATTCTTAGAAAGTACGTATCAACTATAAACACTTTTGTGAGCAAGTTCTCTTCCCAGTTATCATATAAAATATGATAATATTATTTCTTGCAAACTTCTTTTTCTCTAGATGCCTTCCAAAGGTTTCCAGGTTATTGCTGTTTCTCATCCCACTGCTGTTTCTACTAGGTATGTGAATTGCAGAGATTTCATACCAATCAGTGTATGCTTACTACTGCTTTATCAAAGAAGTACTTCTAGTTGGACTGTGGGTTCATGGAGAAAATGTAGAAGCTAAAAAGCCAAGCTTTGGTTTGTGAACAGTTTGTGAATGCTTTCAAAAAGTACTGGTGAGTCAGCAAGCTCTTGTTTCATGAAACTTTAATTTCATAGAGCTTTTTAGACATGGCAAGTAATTGTAAAAACACTGAAGTGTGTTTATTCCTTTTCATAGGAGCAGCACTGAGCTCATAAAGAGTAGGTTTTTCATTGTTGTCAGCCTGCATAAAAGCTGATTGCTTTTGGTTGCTGTCAGTTTCCATGAAAGTGTGTTTATGGCTTTTCATTAATGCATCCCAAAGCATTCTTTTTCTCCATACTTAAGTTGCTTGAAATACTACTACCTTAGACAGATTAGCTGGCAATGTTCCAGGCCAGTTGTCTTCGTTGAAAGAAACTCCTATTTAAAGTATTTACTGAAGATGTTGAGCTATTTTTTTTGAAAAGCATTTTCATGGTTTTTTTTTTATATCCTCAAAAAACTTCTTTCAGAAATGTGAGGAGCTGTATGGAGAATAAGCAAGCAAGAAGTTATGCTGTGTAGAAAATGCTGTTTCTTCTCACTAAAATATTGCAGAAATAAGTATAGTCTTTGTCAAATTCTGTGTTTTCATGGAAGCATAAGTTTCCTCCAACTTCTCTTAGACACTATGCAATGTGGTATGTAGTGAATAGGATATAAGGCAAGATATTTTCCAATAAGGTAAAAATTGTCAGTGAGTATGGCCTGTCATGTTCAACAGATGAGATCTGTGTCCCAGGGAAGCGGTAGTATAAGATTAAGAATGTATCATAAATAAGCAGAAGTCACCTGTAAGTGGTACTGATTAATGTTGCCTAATGCTTTTGGGTGCTTGACTTAACGGTTTTGAAACTGCCTCATGTGGATAACTCTGATTCAGGCTGGAGTAGTGTTTACTGTGTGGCAAAACATAAGGTAATTTGTGTCCTTAAATAGAAACATAATTTGTAGATTGAACTCCCTTTTTGCTTTTGTTTTTGCTCACTGAAGGTTTATGGTTCTGGGGGTTTGACAGCTTCGTTGCACTGTTGCCTCTGTTGAACCGGACAAGAATTGATAAAGTCCAGAGCACAGATGACTCTATTTATGTTCCTGATCCACAACCTGATTCTTCTCGTTCTGTACAGCCTCCAAAGGTAAGGGAGAACAGTCTAGACAAGAACTTTTTCTTAAGACCTCTTAACTCCCCTGCCTTTGGCATTTTGCAATAACCACTTCACACCCAAGAGTAATAAAAATTGTTTTTATATATTAAACAAATCTTTATACCTTAGGATACCGTAAATATATTTGATTCTGCTCGTGTAAGTGAGCTGGAAAAGCAGATGGCCTTCGTGTCTGACAGATGCCATCATCATGATGAAGAATATAGCAAAGTGCTGCTTCTACTCCATAATCTTCAAGATCAGGTTGCCCAGATGGGTGACAGAAGTGAAATCTTGAAGCTAATAAGAAATGTGATGGATCAACATCTTAAAGATAAGAGACTGGAGGAAAAGGTAAAGATAAGTCAATTACTGACAATTTCTGAGACTGATAAAAGCTCTATT